>JAKSZT010020074.1:4706506-4747972 GCA_026826555.1 Tolypeutes matacus | reverse complement strand
TGGAATTTAGGGCCCCCTGTGTGCACAGCTCTAGGTGGATTTTAGGGACCCCGTGTGCACAGCTGCAGTTGGAATAGAGGGTCCCCAATGCACAGCTCGAGGTGGAGAGCCTGACCTCCGCAGGACCAGCGCCAGGTCGACTGACAGGTAGAGACGTGGCCCCACCTCTCCTGACCACGGCCACGGGGCGACCCCACAGAACCTCGGCCTCGCGGGGTCCCCCGCGGGGCTCACGCCCTCCACCTACTTTCATGCGGGTCACGGCCCGGTCGACCTCCTCCACGTCGCCGACCGTGACGATGTTGGACCTCAGCATCTGGGCAATGAGCCCCAGCCAGTCGGCCAGCTCCGTGATGGTCTCGTCCAGGTCGGCGGGAACCGCGATCTCCGAAGGCCGCGCGGACTCCACGGGAAGCTCGGACGCGGGAGACACGAGCGCCACCTTCTGGACAGCAGGAGGAGCTGACAAGCAGAAGGCAGCAGAGGCGAGCTCCAGGGGCGCTCCGGGGCCGCTCCGGCTGGCACGGTGCACTCGGGTGTGCCAGGGCACACGACAGCCGGCCGGCCAGAGGAGCCCGAGGGGCCGATTTCCCCACTCTGCAGGGGTGTTTCCCCAGCATCTACGTTTCTTCAGTGGTTTACGTAAAGCAGCAGTAACTCAGAAGCAGCTCACACCAACACCAGGATAAAATAAAAATGAAATGAAAGCACATCACCAGGAGAAAAAGGGAACGTTGCTTTGCTGTTTTAAGTTGTTTGTGTCTTCCTTTTGAAGCCTAATTACTAATAATGTTGTACCCCGTTTACTTTTAGCATTGTAACATGTGCATTATCCATTCTTAGCGGAGCTCTGAATACGTATGTAACAGCCCACGTCCATATTCACCAGCTTTTATTTAACCCTTTTTTCCTATAGCTGGATATTTATATTATAACTGAAATTTTACTTAAAATTTTTTTTAAAACTTTCAAGGAATATCTTTCTGTAAACAGTATTTTGCACATTTCTGACCACACCTTAGTATACATGTCTCATAGTAGAATGACATGGACAGAAAATATGAAAATATGAACGTTTTTCATACTCACTACCAAATAAATTGCTTTCCCTAAAAGTTGTACCAATTTAGATTGAACATCCTGCCTCCATACCAATAGTCCACCTCGATGAATTAAAAAATCTTCACTGTTTTCATTCAATGTTTTTTTGATTACTAGTAAGGGTGAATGTTTCTCAGGTTGTTAGCCATATGGTATTTTGTTCGCCTGTCTACGCTCTTTACCTCTTCCTCATCAATTTGGATGAACTCTTTATATCAGAAATGAACTCTGACCATCTTGCCGAACAAGTATTTCTACTTGGGTTTGTTTGGTTGTTTAATGTGTTTTTAGTTTTCTTTTTAACATATATAGATGTTACCAAACTGGGGGAGATAGAGTTCATAAATCTGTTTTGTGGGATGGTTTTGCCAGGACTTTTAAAATTAGAAACTTGTCTTCTCCAGGATTTAATAAAAATTTTCTTTTTTTTTTTTTTAAGATTTTTTATTTATTTATTCATTTATGCCCCCCCTTGCTGCTTGTGCTCGCTGGGTCAGCTAACCATGCCATGCGGGCGGGCTTGCCTTCACCAGGAGGCCCCAGGAACCGAACCCGGGGCCTCCATATGGTAAACGGGAGCCCTACTGATTGAGCCACAGCCGCTTCCCTAAATATTTTCTTTTGTCCTAAGTGTTTTGTTTTGTTTTTTAATTAAGAGAGGCAGTATGTTGTTTTTCTTTGGTTTTGATTCAAGAGGTAGTTGGAATTAATTAGATCCATCTGGAATCAACTTTGACATACGGTTTATTAGATGAGGCTTTTAGGTAATTTTCCAAAAATTACAGCCACACTACAAAATCAGTGCAATTCTAATCAACATCCCCAATGCCTGCATGTGTCTAACTCAGCAAATTCATTGAAATTCACTGAAATATTAAAGAATTCACTGTTCAGTAAATGATGCCAGGAAAGCGGTATGCCAGGGCTGGAGCAGGAGAGGAAGAGATGGACACGAGCTCCTATGCCTAAAACCTGATTCTTGGTGGATTAACAATTGTAAAACTGTTCACTGAAAATATAGAAGAATATCTTTATGACTTCAGAGTACTGCAGGAGCTCTGAAATAAAATATGGGGAATCGAAATTGTTAATCAACCATTCATGTTGAACTCTGTAAGGGACATAAATAAATAAGTAAAGATCCAAAAACCCACAGACTGAGAGGGAAAAGGTATTTCCAATGCCAAAGCCTGGAGGGTACAGATGGAATCCAAAGCGAAGGGACTGGTCGGTGAGGCTGAGAAGGGAATTCCACTCCTGCAGGGGACTCGGGCACACCAGGTGAAATGAACAAACGAGTGCTTCGGGCACCAAAATACACACCGCGGGGAACTATCCCACAGAGAGGCAGAGAAGGGGTGAGCAAAGCGCTGAGGGGATGAGAGCTGAAGCCTGGCGGAGGAGCGGGTCGGAGGGAGAGAGCTCTCGCACTCACAGCACACGGGCAGGTGTGGGCAATGCACAGCGTGATGTGAAGGGGGCCTCGCCTGACAGTGCACGTCTTATTTTAAAAATGAGATGGCAATTCATTTTTGACAAGGGGAAGATAGTCTTTTCAACAAATGGTGTTAGGAAAACAGGATATCCACATGCAGAAGGGTGAACTTAGACGGCTTCTGTACACCATATACAAAAATCAGCTCAAAATGGATCAAGGACCCAAACATAAAAGCTAAAACCCTTTTTTAAACTCTTAGAAGATGAGGGCTAATCTTCATGACCTGAGTTTTAGCAAAGGATTCTTAGATGTGAGCCCAAAAGCACAAGCAACAAAAGGAAAAATAAACAGATTTGAGTTCATCAAAATTAAAAACGTCTGTGTACTGAAGGAAATTAAAGTGAAAAAGACAACCTACAAAATGGTAAAAAAATAAAAATAAAAATAAAAAATTTCAAACCATATACTAGATAAAGGTTTAATATCCAGAATATATAATGAAATCCTACCACTCAACAACAAAAAGATAATTTAAAAATGGGCAAAGGACTTGAATAGACATTTCTCCAAAAAAGATCAAACAAATGACCAATAAACACTGAAAAGATGTTCAACATCATTTGTCAAAAGGGAACATCAAATTAAAACCACCATGAGATACCACTTCACACCCACACGGATGGCTATTATTTTAACAAAGAGAAAACAATAACTGTTGGAAAGGATGCCGAGTGATTGGAACTTTAGCACATTGTTGGTGGAAATAGAAAATGATGCAGCCACTGTGGAAAGCAATATGGCAGTTCTTCAAAAAGTTAAATATGGAATAACCATATGTCCTGGCAATCCCACTTCTAGAAATATGCCCAAAGAGAGTGAAAACAGGGTTTCATGTACTTGTACACCAACATTATGGCAGCATTATTCACAATAGCCAAAGGCTGAAAACAACCCATGTCCATCAACAGATGAATAGATAAACAAAACGCAGTACATACACACAACGGAACATTAATATTATTTGGCCATGCTTCAACATGAAAATATTATGCAGTGAAATAAGCAAGGACGAAAATTGTACAATATCACTTGTAAGAGATGACCAGAAATAGCAAATTTGCAGAGACAGAAAGCAGACTGGAGCTTACCAGGGAAGAGAGGGTGGGAGAAGGGGGAAGGGGGAGTGTTGGGTTCACAGTAAGTAAATAAAACAATAAGTTTCCCCAGCAAATAAGAAGTGAGCCAGGGCATGGCTGGGATGTCAGGGGTCGGAGGCATGCAAGGAGCCACCTCGCTCTGGGGGTGGGAAGGGGAGCATTGGGAGAACGTGCAGAGGGGCCCACTGGAGATGGTGAGTCCTGCCTCTGAGAGGAGGAGAGCCAACGAGGAGGAGAGCCAGCCAGGAGCCGGCCCAGGGCGCAAGGTCAGGCTCCATCACAGGAAGGGGCTCAGCCGTGACCCTCCTGAAGGCAGTGAGGGCGTGTGAAGGGCAGAAGCCACCCCAGGACTTCAAGGACCACACCAGGTTCTAGTTACCCCATCGCAAGATCACACTGACACAGTGTCTCAGCGACCACATCCCAAAAGCCCCACATGCTCAGCCAGCCCCGCCCCTGCCCTCCAGCAGGGCCTGTGGGTGCCCAAGGAAAGCCTGAGCAGGTGGCTGGCAGCGAGGGGTCCGGGGACACGCAGCCCACCTTGGGTGGTCAGGCACAGCTTGTCTGCCAGCATTGTTCTTTTCAAACAACCGCAAGTAGAATCATCAATTGCAAGTGATGTTTCTAATATTTTCCTAATTTTTATCTGATACTCATCATTGTAAAAATCTTGCTGTGTTAAAAGCAAGGTGTGAGGACTAAGCGTGAGCTCACCAGCAGTCCTCTGGGGGGCAGCACAGGCTTCCTGGACGTGGCCTCTCGGCGGACTCGGCATTTCTCTGCGTATCTGTGACAAGAGACCACAGGGAAAGAAGAACACCTTGTGACCAAAGCTCACCAGTCTTCTAAGTATCAGCCCTGCCCCTTCTGCCCCCCAACATCTGAGCTCCGTCCCCTCTGCCTCACCCTCACACTCCAGCAAACCTTGCTCCCATCCCCCCGCACCCACATTGCTTTGAAAAGCCAACCAGTCCTACCTGAACTGACCCTCACTGCAGCATGTCATGCCACCCAGCCCTCTCTCTGCTCCCCAACCACTGATAATACCACAAAATTGGGTCACTAATAACAAGCAATCTGACCCACTAATACCACGGGATCCAACCCACGAGTACCACACAATCCGACCCACTAATGCCACATGATCTGACCCACTAATGCCACACAATCCAAACCAAAAATACCACACAATTGACCCACTAATACCACATGATTCGAGCCATTAATACCACACAATCCAAACCACTAATGCCACACAACTGACCCACTAATACCACACGATCCCACCCGCTAACACATGATCTGACCCACTAATACCATGGAATCCGACCCGCTAGTACCACGCGATCCGACCCATTAACACCACACAATCCAACCCGCTAATGCCATGCTATCTGACCAATACCACACAATCTGACCCACTAATGCCACATGATCCGACCCACTAATGCCACACAATCCAACCCACTAATTCCACATGATCTGACCTACTAATACCACTCAATCTGACTCATATGCCTCGCCCTGCTCTTCCGACTGTCCTTCATGAACTGCTTTCCCTCTGCCCATCCTCAAGTACCGATTCTCTACAGAGGAAGTGTTTTGGTCTCACCTTTGACCTAGACCCTCCCCCTGGTCATGATTTCCAATAGTTTCATCTACATGAGGTTTGGGGAGGATGTTAAGTCCCTAAATTATCTCCAGCCCAGCTCCCTCTGTCTACTGCACACTCAGACCACGTGCCCTGATCTCTGTCTTCCCTGACACCCCTCTTTCCTAAAGACTCCAACTCATCTTTCATATCCACTCTCAGGACCAACCCCCATCTCCACAGTGCAGGAGAGTGAGTGTTCACCAACGCAACACTCCCTTGCCTAAAACCCACCAACAGCTGCCCGCCGCCTCCAAGGTAGAGCTCAAGTTCCCCATGACCCTTTGGGGTCTGCTCTCAGACAGCATCTCTCGACCTCACCCTCTCCTTGGCCACCTCCAGAACCCAGATGCACCTGCTCATCTCTGCCTGCTGAGGTTGTCACTCGCCCCTTCCTCTCCCTGCAGCACCTCCCTCCACTCCTCGCTTCATGAATCCATCTGGATGTGTCAAAACCTTCCAGGACGAACCCCTGACCAGGCTGGCGCTTTGCTTGGACGACCCATGGAACACCGCCATGGCTCCTTGTCTCCTTGTCTCGCCCATGGTAAGCCCTCTGTGTCAGAAGCGCTGTCATACTCTGTGCTGTAATCCTCGCTCTATAAGTGGTGTGGCATCATGTTGGAGTTCTAGAACAATCTACAGAGCGAGCAGATGAAGGCGTGTGTGAATGAAAGAGCCTAGGTGAGTGCCGGCTGTGATTCACAGACGCTCAAGATGCACCCGAGTACGTTAGAATCTGTATGGCTTGTCTAGCACAGGGCTCCCCAGCCTCCCCCCGTGTCCCCTTCCTCAGAGTACCCCTGACAATCTTGGTTCTCTCTGGCTGAATGTGGACAGCGGAGCCTGGCTTGTCTGGGCCAGAGGCCAGCGTGTCTGGAAAAGAGCGTGAGGAGGAGGGAGGGGCAGAAGCAGCAGAGAGCTGGCAGGGAGCCAGGCATGAGGGGCTGGGGGTCTCCCGGTCGGGATTAGGGGTATCCTCTGAGTGAGACGGGAAACCACCTGGGGGCTTTGGTCAGGGCGGCTGCTTGATCTGAATCATATCCTAACAAAAGCGCTCTGCTGCTGTGTTGAGAGAAGAGGGGGAGGCAGGGAGACCCCCTGCAGGAAGCAAGGGAGGGGGCACTCGACACAGGGTGGGGAGAAGCAATCAAGAAAAGTTCAAAGAACTGTCCAGAGAACCCCCACGTAAGCCCACCCACCTACGCCTGTTAACGTGCTGCTCTATTGGCCGTCTAACCGTCCATCAACCCATCCACCAAGAGGTGCAGATTCTGAAGGAGGAGCTGATGATGATGATTCCAGTTTTATTTTTCTATTGAGATAAAAGTCACACAACATAAAACTGGCTCTGAGGTTTCTGACCTAAGCAATCGTAGGAGGTAATTGTCACCAGGTGGGTGGGAGAGGCACGTCAAGGCACCTGGAGAGGTGGGTGAGACCTCAGGTAGAGCCGTGGAGAGAGGGGCCGGTCAGAGACGCAGCTGTGAGTCGGCCACCACGTGGCCCGGAGAGGTAGAGGTTCTCCATCAGAGGGGCGAGGTCGGCAATGCGCCTGCCTCCGTAGAGAGGACAGAGAGGAGAGAAAATGACCGCTCGGGGCCCACCCAAATGACCACCACAGATGACCACCAGATGACCACTCGGGGTCCATCCAAATGACCACCACAAATGACCACCACCCATGACCACTCGGGGTCCATCCAAATGACCACCACAGATGACCACCACAGATGACCACTTGGGGTCCATCCAAATGACCACCACAAATGACCACTCAGGGTCCATCCAAATGACCACCACAAATGACCACCACCCATGACCACTCGGGGTCCATCCAAATGACCACCACAGATGACCACCAGATGACCACTCGGGGTCCATCCAAATGACCACCACAGATGACAACTCGGGGTCCATCCAAATGACCACCACAAATGACCACCACCGATGACCACTCGGGGTCCATCCAAATGACCACAACAGATGACAACTCAGGGTCCAACCAAATGACCATCACAGATGACCACTTGGGGTCCGTCCAAATGACCACCACAGGTGACCACCACAGGTGACCACCACAGATGACCACTTTGGGTCCGTCCAAATGACCACCACAGGTGACCACCACAGATGACCACTTGGGGTCCATCCAAATGACCACAACAGATGACCACTCGGGGTCCATCCAAATGACCACTACAAATGACCACCACTGATGACCACTCGGGGTCCATCCAAATGACCACAACAGATGACAACTCGGGGTCCATCCAAATGACCACCACAATGACCCCCACAGATGACCACTCGGGGTCCGTCCAAATGACCACCACAGATGACCACTCAGGGTCCATCCAAGCCAGCAGAAGAACACAGGCACGCAGATGTCCCGGCAAGAGCTCATGCTTAGATTTGGCCTGTGCCCCGGCCTAGAGAACAAGATCTATGGCTTCATCTGCTTTTAAACCAAGCTGCCACCTCCAAAAAGGGGAGGCGCGAGGGAAAGGATCCGACTTATTCACGTGTTAGCCACACCGTCACATTCCTCCTAGAGCCTCGTAGACACTCAGTAAACACAGGTTGAGTGAACAAAAACATTAAAAATAAACTTACCTACATGAAAAGTCACGAGTGACACCAGAGAGCTATCTAAAGGTCATTGTGGAAAATAATTATTGGCATTTTATTGCCGAATTCCAGTATGTATTCATTATTTAAGCAGTATATAACATGTAGATTCCCCAGGCCAAAAAATTGGAAGTATTCTTTGAGAATGCATGTTTCTATGACAGACGAAATACATAACCCTATACAATGGAGGAGAGAAGAGAGCTGGAGACGGACGGCGAAGGCGGCGTGGAGAGGGAGGCAGAGAGACCCCGAGGACCTGCAGAGGGGGCAAAGCCCTGCCGACACCTGGGTTCCAGATCTGTTTGAAGCCCCTCGGCTTGTGGACTTGGCTGCAACAGCCCAGGGATCTAAGCGTGAGGAAAACATCCCCGTTTGGCTATACTTGGAAGTACAAGTCATGTGACCCCCCGACAAGAGAATGGATAACCACGCTAAGAAAGGTGCCCCGGGACCACCGTGAGCACACCTTACTCCACGTCGCGTTCAGAGCTCTTAAGCTTTCTGAAATGGTCTCTCTTTCTTGGGAGCTCAGACTTTCATCTGAAAGCGTCTCCAGTTCCGTTCTGTTCAGCCATTTGAGCTTCTCAGCATGCACGTCCATCTCCTGGGTTACGTCCTAAAGGGGTTGGAAGAGAGGGGTGGTGAGTTGCGGTCACGCTCCGTAGAGCCAAGGCCTGTACCAGGAGTTTGCGTGGCAAGTGTGCTAGTAACGTGGGCTCCTCACTTCCTAGATGGAAGATAAATGCAGGCTAGTAGGCTCTAACTGACCAACAGAGGAGAGAACACACCTTCAGAAAGCGTGCAGGTGTGTGCAGGTGTGCATACGTGTGTTCAGGTTGTGCAAGTGTGTATGAGCGTATGTGTGCAAGCATGTGCAGGGGTGTGCATGTGTAGCCATGTAGAGGTGTGAGCAATTTGTGCAGATGCATGCATATTCAGGATGTGCACGCATGTGCAGGTTGTGAAACCGTGTGCAATCATGTGCGGGTGTGCATGTGTATTCAGGTTGTGCAGGTGTGTGTGAGTGTGCAAGCATGTGTGCGAGCAGATGTGTGCAAGTGTGCGCAGGTGTCTGCAAGCATGTGTAGCCATGTACAGGTGTGAGCAAGTTGTGCAGATGCATGCAGACATATTCAGGTGTGTGCAGGTTGTGCAGATGTGTGTGGGCATTAGGAGGTTGTGCAGACGCACGCAGATGTATGCAGGTATGTGCAGGTGTGCGCCAACACATTCTCTCTCTCTGAACCAGGTCACATTAAATGCCATTTCTGTGCTGCTCTTCGATAACGAAATGGTATCGTGCTAATGAACAGCAGAAAAGCGACCTCAGCATGGCATGCATCTGACCCCACCTGCTCTTACGACCTGCCCTGCTCTCCCGCCCACCCTTCATCACCCCGAAACAGTTTGCAAAAGCGATGCTTCAAGAAAACCACTTAAGTTTTCAGAAAAAAAAATCAGAATTAAGTTTGTTAGATATTTGTCACTTTTTGAAAAATAGTTAATAAATGCTTCCCAAAATTTAACAAATAACTGGAAACATTTATATATTTTAGAATATTAAATGTATTTTAATTTTTTTTAAATTAGAAGTTTTTTATTTTTAATTTAATTTAATAGTTATATTAACTTTGCTAAATTTCTTGGTAATATGTACTTATAAAAATTATTTAAATAGCATTGAACTATACAAAACAAAAAATAACCAAAATCTCTTATCAAATTAGTAGGTATGCTTTCAGACCCACTTTGCATGTGCACACACACATGCACACACACACTCATGCACACATACGTTTTTTAAAATGTGGGTACATCATGCATATTGCTGTGCAGCAAGTACAGTTCTCAACACAGAAATAAAACTATGTGTGGAAGAAAACATTTATGGGCATTTGAATACACTTAGAGATCACTGCATCTATCTTTTCCTGGGCTGTCTGCATATGCAGCAATGCACAGTTCTTGCTGGTTGCACACTAACAAAGGCAGCTTCATCAATGCAACCAGGACACTAAGCCGCCATAGTCACTCAGTCACTTAGAGTTTTCTAGAAACAATTTCATAAAAAATAAACAGTCATGATCTTCCAAATCTAAAACCAAAAAACTGCTCTACAGCACTACTATATTCTAAAATGATGATGTCTGTATTAAAAAAACTTCCATCAGACACTGAGACCACCATGCCGCCCCTCTGCGATGTCAAAATTTTTATAACTGCTACTGTAAAAAATACTCCTCTCTTGAGTGCACCCCATTTCCCACAAAGCACGGCGCCCCGATGCCTTTCCCCTCCAGCCACGCGCTGGCTCTCAAGGGCAGGGTCTCGCCACACTCTGTGTGGCGCCCACTTACCGTCAGCTCCTGCCGGCGCTGGCCCGGCCCTGGCCTCCGCAGGGCCCCCTCGGCCCTGTCCAGCCCGCAGGCCACCTCCTCCAGCCTCTGCCTGAACTCCTGCACCTGCCTGCTCTCTCCCTTGAGCCTGAAAGAGCACGATTGGAAATACTGAGAAGGTTCAACCGATGAAACAGAGCGCCGTGCATCTTGCTTCGGATATCCTGATGCAATAGGGCCCAGAAGAAACAATTCCTAATTATTACTTTAATAGCTGCTTTTAAACGAGTGTTCGTGATTAGGTATACATTCTGCAGTGCCAACAATTATTTCATAATAATCTCTGTTTCTAGAAAAAACAAAAGTTATAAAGTAATATGATGGGGAAAGGATGTGGCTTGAGCACAGTTGAGTAGTTGAGCGCCTGCTTCCTACATGGGAGGTCACAGGTTCGGTCTCCAGTGCCTCCTAAAAAACAAAAAAGCAACACAAATAAAAAAACCAACTCAGGGCTAGTCAGCCGCTTGTTTAAAACCTAACGCAGGGAAGTGGATGTGGCTGGAGCAGTTGAGCGCCTGCCTACCACACGGGAGGTCCGGGGTTCAGGTCCTAGTGCCTCCTAAAGGAGACGAGCAGATGTCTCACCTGCTGCAAACCGCTGCAACAAGCAGACACCACAACCCATGGCAACGAGCTAGACGCCACAACCCGCCACAACCCACCGCAACGAGCTAGACACTGCAATCGCCGCAACGAGCAGATTCCACGAGCCAGCAGAGGCCACAGCCTGCGAGCAGCAGCTGTGGCTCAGGCCGTTGGGCACTCGCCTCTCACGTTGGAGGTCCCGGGTTCAGGTCCCGGTGCCTCCTGGAGAAGATGAGCAGACACAGCGAACAAAACAATGAGCAGACTCGGGGTGCGGAGAATAAATAAATTAATTAATCTTTTTTAAAAATTAAATTAAATTAAAAAAAGAACTACAGCACTTTTCAATGAATTATATTGTGTCACCTCTGATAATAATGTACATTTTTAGGAATATGACTTTTTCTTTTTAATCACAAAAAGTTCTAACATAATGATGCAATATACATAATAAAATGCTCAATATATATTGAATAGAAAGTCAATAATATTTGAAGGAGAATATTTTAATGTTAAAAAAAAACCTGATGAAAATCACTGCAAAGTTTTCATTTTAAATGTACATCAGGAGAGAACACTGCTTAAGATGCAAAAAAAATTAAGCAATAGTACTAACTGTTATGACTACTAATTAGGTAATTTATCCACTGTATGGCAGAATACTCAACATAAATAACAACTTTGGAAACACACAAAATACTGTTATAGACCATTTCCTTTCCAAAGAAATGTTGGGATGAATTTCCAGTATTTTGTAATCATGAATAACTTGGTACACTGGAAATATATCTATGAAAGAAATTAACATTATCAGATAATTACAACAAGACATATTTTATGCTTATAAAGTTGTCATCTGCAAATTACTTAAATATAATCTACATTTTAAATGTTATCCCAAAGAGTAAAAACAAGTTACAAATTCATGTTGAAACTGTAGATAACAATTGCTCATTAAGGAATAACACCATTGTGCCTAAATTGTCACCAAATATTTATCAACGCGTGTGATACCAAGGAAACCTGAACTAGGCGCTACTTCTCTGTGACCTGGGTAAGAGCACAGGCATGGAAGGCTCATAAAGTTCCAAGCTGGCCCCAACTTAAGACATGCCTGAAGGGAAGTTTAACACGAATTTATGAAAACAAATATTGCTTCAGTTAAAATACAGGATGTCAGGAGAGCTGCGTTGTCCTTCTCTCATCTAAAAAAGTGAGTAAAATATGTACTGGCTTTGCCTTGTTATCTCTGAAAGCAATCATCCTGTTCTGACAGCAAAAGTCCTTAGAGGGAGTTCTGCGTTATTGTCGCTACCTGTCAGGAGGACATGGTTTTCCTAGAAGGCCCGGGAGGGGGATCATTTTCAGCTGGGGCTTCCCCATGCAAAGTCATCAGCTCAGCATGTTCAGCCCCAGGGATCTCCTAGACCCTGCCTCTGCCCCCACCCCTGCCCTGCCCTGTTCCTGCCCCTGCCCTGCCCTGTTCCTGGCCCTCCCTGCCCTGGCTCTGCTCTGCCCCCCTGCCCCTGCCTGCCCCGCCTGTCCTGCCCTGTTCCTGCCCTGTTCCTGCCCTGTTCCTGCCTTCCCTGTCCTGCCCTGCCCCTGCCCCTGCCCCTGCCCCTCCCTGCCCTGCCCCTGACCTGCCCCTCCATGCCCCACCCCACCCTGGCCCTGCCCCTGCCCCTCCCTGTCCTGCCCCTGACCTGTCCCTCCATGCCTCACCCCTGCCCTGCCCCTGACCTTGCCCCTCCCTGCCCTGCCCCTGCCCCTCCTCTCCAGCCATGCCTGAACAGGCTTCAGAAATGCCTCCCACTTTTGCCAGTCCTACCTCTGTCCCCTAGAAGAAATATGTGGGAACTTGCTACAAATGCTTCAAAACTCAGCTTAAGACCCTCCCCAAGGCTCAAGATGGTGTAGTAGGAAGCTTTACAAATCACTCCCTCCACCAGAAAAGTGAAAGAGCTGGAAAAAGAGCCCGGGATTAACTAGGTGGTCATCCCAGGACCAGAAGGGACACGTGGAGCTGCAGGAGGGCAAGGCGGGCGAGAGGCTGCGCGCGGCCTGGGCAGGCGACGCTGGGACCAGGGACGGCCCCGGGAGGCGGAGGCTTTCTTGGGGAACTTCCCTCTGCGTGGCTGTGGCTGTGGCGCGGCGTGGCAGGCCCCGGGCACAGCAGACCCCGGGCACGCACCCCGGCGCTGCCACGGGTCCCGCCTCTTCTCCCCGCTGCGGCTGCTCGGGGCGGCCCCTCTCAGCAGAGCGGCTGCGGCCTCGCGCCAGCGTGCACAGGGCCGTGGGGCCGACGCAGCTCTGCCTCTCTTTTCTCTTCTGCTTTTTTTTCTGTTGTTTTTTTCTTTCTAAATTTTATGTTTGTGCATCTGGTGGATCCCTGGGGGACCAGCAGGGACGCTGGCCTGGCTTTCGGCCTCCAAAGCAGCAGCTTCTGGCTTCCAGCCGCACGATGAGGGACTGGGGGAGGCAGTGCATGTCATTATTTTTGTTTCCTTGTTATTTTTACCTTGATCTTTTTCCATCCTTTTTTTTTTTTTTTTAGTTTTTGGTGGGTGCTTTGTCTATTTTTTAGTTTTTTCTTTTTTTCTTTCTCCTCTCCTTTTTTTCCTTCTTGTTCTTAGTCTAATAGACTGAACAGTGAGGGAACTAGAGGTCCAGAGTGATCACAAAATAAAATGCAGAATGTCCAGTTTTCAAAAAAAGTTACAAAACATACAAGGAGACAGAAAAGAATGGCAAAGTCACAGGAAAAAAAGAGTTTGGCAGGAAATATTCCAGAAGAAGCACAGTCTCTGGAATTATTAATCAAAGATCTTAGATTTAAGTCTCATAAATAGGATCAATGAACTAAAGGAAAACATGGACAAAGACCTAAAGGAGATCAGGAAAAGAATATATGAACAAAATGAGAATTTCAATAATGAGATAGAAATTATAAAGAAGAGCCAAATGGAAAGTCCAGATCTCAAAAGTACAATAACTTAAGAGAAAACGTCAATAGAGGATTCCAGAGCCAAGTGGAGGTGGCAGAGGACAGGACCAGCATAGTTGAAGATAAAATAAAACTGAAGTTGCCAGGTTGAGGAGCGGAAAGAAAAACATAATGAAAAAAAAGGACAGAGTCCGAGGACCCCATAGGTCACCATCGAGCTTACTAATACCTGCGTCATGGGGGTTCCAGAAGAAGAGAGAGATAAAGGGCCAGAAAAAATACTTGAAGAAATAGTGGCAGAAAACTTCCTGCATCTGATGAAAGACATGAATATACAAGTGCAAGCTGCTTCACGAATGCCACATAGGATGAACCCAGACAGACCTACACATTATAGTCAAACCGCCCAATGCCAAGAACAAAGATAGACTTAAAAACCACAAGAGAAGGGGCATGTCACATGTAAGGGATCTTTAATAAGACTGAAATCCAGTTTCTCAAGAGAAATGATGGAACCAGAAGGCAGTGTGAGGACACATGTACAGTGCTGAAAGAAAAAACTGTTACCTGCAAACGATATACCCGGCAAAGTTTTCCTTCAAAAATGAGGGGAAAAGCAAAACATCTCTGGACAAACAAAAAGGAGGGAGTTCATTAACACTCGACCTGCCTCAGAAGAAATGCAAAAGGGAGTCCTCCATCCTGGGGGGACACAAGACAGCATCTCAGTGCTCATGAAGAAATAAAGATCTCCAGTGTAAATAAAAACATGTGCAGATGCATATGCCAGGTTTGTTTCACTTTTCATTTGTACTGTTACCTTTTACTTCTAATAAGGCTGAAAATACAAACACATAAAAAACCAGTATAAATCTTTGTTGTTGTATACACAAAAAGGGCAATTTGTGACATGAACAGCATGAAAGGGAGGGAGAGAGGGACACAGTTACTGTGTTTGCTAGGTTATGGAAGTAAAGCTGGAATCAATACAAACCGAATTCTAATAGATTTAGTATTTAACATAACCCCCACGGCAACTATGAAGAAAATCTGTAACATATCCACGAGGGAAAGCAAAAGTGATTAAAATGGCTCATTAAAAAAGGTAATCTGAGCAAGTAATGGAGGAAAGAAGGGATTAAAAAATGTATAAGACTTACAAAAACTATTAGCAAAGTAGCAGAAGTAAACTTGCCTTATCAGTAATTTCCTAAATGCCAACGAATTAAGCTCTCAAATCAGAAGGCAGAAATTGGTAGAACAGATAAAGAAACATGACCCACCTATATGCTGTTTACAAAACACCCATCTCAGATCCATAGATATAAGTAGGTTGAAAGTGAAAGGATGGAAAAAATATTTCAGGAAAATAATAATCCAAACAGTAGGTGGGACTATGTTAATATCAGACAAAATAGACTGTAAGTCAAAAACTGTTACAAAAGAAAGAGTGAAAAGTAGCAGGGAAAAAAATATCTCTTGGACTTTCAAAATGGCGCCCAGGCCACTTTCAACTATAAAAAGGTCATCCATGAGATGGAATGCATTAGGTAAGGTAGAAAATGTCCATTAAATTTTTACTTTCTTGGAAAATAATTACACATAGTTTGAAAGTATTATATAAAATAATGCGTATGTGAAAGAAAAACTGTGTAGCTTGGGCTAAGAGACTTAAAATGGAGCCAGAGAGCTGTGCTTACAGAAAGGCCCTCATGCGCCCCACCGACACCCCGAAACTGGCTGTTATACATTCAAGCTAAGCAGCTAATACAACCATTCCCTTTCTGAAAAAGCAAAACCTATTTCTAAGACCCTTGCCCTAACCAAATTCTCCTTTTTTTCTTCCTTTTACCCTCTAAAAACCCTTGTCTGATCGCCCCAACTTGGGACACAGATTGAGCTGCCACCTGAACCTGTGCACCCCAAATCACAATTCTAAGACCCCAAGTAAAGGCTTCTGTTCTTCCACAGCTCAGTGTGTCACCTCTCGGTCGACATGCGTAACACTGACTGTTGTATTCCCTGTGATCAAACACGTTTGCAGCCTGAAAACACCTTAGTGAAATCCGGAGCGCCATAAGGCAATCTGCTTTGGCGCACGCAGCACAGAGCATTTCCCATACAGGGAAGACGAGGACCTGCATCGTCCACAGAGCACGGCCGCACGTGCGCATAGCGCCTCCAGCACCACGGCCGACTGCGTGGGCAGGGGCTCGCTCAGGACATGAGGAGGGGTCACGGGGACCTTCACCCACACCTGCAGCCTGGAGGCAGCGTGGCCTTTCCACTTCTCCCACCTGCCTCCACGTAACCACCGTGCCACAGCACAGTCCCAGAAGGTTTTTTCACGGGTTTGCTATCTGAAGAGAAAAGCGAGACTTTACGGACAGCTCAGATATGCAGGAACTGGAGCAAGGGGCAGCGCAGGGCTGGCGCGTCAGCAAGATGCCCGCTGGACGCCGGGCCACACGCGAAGTGCGAACCGGCCGCGTACCTGGCACGCTGCTCCAGGGCCACACGGCGTCCTGGCTAACTCACCTCCGCGGCCTCTCCCTCACTTCGGCGACAACGGCACGCCAGCGCTGGTTTAAGCCCGCCAGCCTGTCCTTCAGGAAGCTTCCGTCTGCAGGCGAGAGGGTCTGCGCTAGCCCGTCCCCAGCTGTGTTGAGGGCCGCCAAGCTGGGCTGGTGGCTGCTCACGCCCTCTTCGAGCTCCTGGAAGAGAATGGCCGAGGCTGCGTCTCCTGCTGAAGCACACGTGCAGCGCCAGGAAGGCACCAGTGTCGCGGTGCCGACGCGGGCACTGGAAGGACATCGTCTCACGCTCGTGGAAAAGGCACTACAACAGCGTACTCGCACTTCACAGAGAACGCTCACTGACACCCCTTCTGAAGTTCCGCCCACGTCCCGAATGTCGCCAGACCAACCCCGAGAAAGGACAAGCCAGCAGCACAGAACAGCAGCTGTTTCCGTGGCCCCAGGCAGGGCTGGTTCATCTTCCAAACGTGGGTCTGAAAGCATCCTTCAGAAAAGTCCCCCAGGCACCCACAGGCACCCGCGTCCTGCCAGAGGTAATTAGCCTCCCTGCTTCTCTGTACTGTGAATTTTAGCATCGGTGGGCTAAAGGGACATTGTAAATGTTAGATTTGAACTCTTAGGCATAACTCCGAAATAAGAATATATCGACATATTTATAAGAAAAACAAGACCATTCTCCTTAACTCCTCATGACCTTTCTACATAGAATAGATTCTAAAAATTTATGAAAGAGGAGATATTCTTAACAGTGGTAACCTTGAAATTTTGTTTGTACCCTGCCACTATTTCTAAAGACCGCTGTTATCAAAATAACATTTGGTTCTTGTACTGTATTTTCCCAAGGCACTTGCATGAGGAGCTGGCACTGTCACTCAGAAATAATTTACTTCTATAGTAATCATCAATCATACAAAGTAAAATGAGTTACTCATATACTTTAAAAATCTGTCCCTGATATAGTTTGAGTACAAACTTTTACAAATTTTATTCTGAATCTGAAAATCAAAAATAAATTTGGCCGCAACCCCTCTGCCTGTGCCTCCTCCATCCTGGTCCTGAACCCCAGGATTAAAAAAAAAAAAAAAAAGATAGAGAAAAATAAACAAACAAAATAAAATGAATTTGTTTCTCCCCTAAGCCAATGAAGAGTATATTTATTTAAATTTCTTTGTAAAATTAGGATCAAAAATACAAATGACTGAATTTTCTTAAGTCTTCTAAACCGGAAAGTAGAACTAGAACAAAAATTACAAACTGTCTATACACTTGAGAAAAATTATCGTATTGGGCCCCTTCTTCCGAAATCTTAAGAGCCAGGTGCTGCCTGCAGGAGCTCGAGGGCTCGCACTCACCCGCTGACGGAGCCTGGCCCCCTCCAGGTCCAGGCCGCCATCTGGGGCCCGGGTACTGGCCAGCACCTGCTCCACCTCTGCCACCCACTGGGTGAGGTCGTGAAGGTCGCAGTGGAACTGTCTCCACCCTTCCCCAGCCCTGTCGAAGGACCTGCAGGAGAACAAAGGCAAACAGGTGTCCAGACTTTCTAAAAAGGAGATCCAAACCCCAGTTGAAGCTGAAATGCCCAAAACGGCTCAGTTCACACTCCCTGCTTTACAAGACCAGTTTCTGAGTCGGGATACAGGTGAGCAGGCCCGAGAGAAGCAGGCTTCACAGCATGCCCCCGCTCTGCCCCTTCACACACGCACATGCGTGCACACTCTCACACGCGCACACACAAGCATTGAGCAAACCTACCTGCCCCTGACTGCTTCTCCTTCCCTAGCCCTCTCTGTCCCACTTCCACACACATGCACACTCACACACTCATAGGCACACTCTCACGCACAAACACACTCACATGCACACATTGAGCAAGGCTACTGCCCCCTGGCTCCTACCCCTCTCCTAGCCCTCACCATCCCACCCCCTCCACAGGCACACACACACGTGCACACACACACGTGCACACACACACATTCAGCTGTTTAAGTGGAGAGACTACACTGAGGCCGAGGAAACTTTGCCTTCCCTGGCTTGGAAAATCAAGATTGATTATCGGCAGGCATGTTAACATACCCAACTTCAAACACTTGACATTTCAAAGGCAGTGAAAAGTAAAATATGATGAATTATTCTACTCCTGCTACCCAGAAAAAAATACAGCGTTCTACTGCCAGAACACCTGGTTCACAGCTGACACACAGCAGAGGGCCGAGGGGCTCCCACATCCCCTCGTGCATCACGAGCTCTGGCGCTGGTGATTCCGAGTGCCAGCTCAGGGCAAGGGGACAGCGGCCTCCCGAGACGGTAAGTAAACCAAACTCCTCATATTAGCAGCACCCAAAACTAATATAAAGAGGAAGAGCTTTTGTGGATCAGCACCCTACAGACTTTTCCTTCTAACTTTTTTGTTAAGTGCAGTGGAGCCAGGAGAGCTGTAGAAGAGATGCCGGGAACTTTAACAAGACTTTGATTTCACAGAATAAAGGTAATGTCGGTGGTAAAAAGTAATGAATCGGTCCCTGGCACCACTGATCTAAGATCCGTGTGTGCTGGCTCCTTCCACGGAGATCGTCTTCACACCCAGTTAGCTCCTGCTGACAGGGAGCCCAACCCCACCATGCGGCAAAAACAAGAGCTCCGGGAGCGAGGCTCCGTGGGAATACATGCAGCCCACCTCCGCGCTAACAGCCCCCGTCACTGACGGATGGAAACGGTTGCTAGAAAGGCTGCTCCGAAGATCTAGAGAGTCTGAGAAAAAAACACAAAGCTTGGGGAAGCGGATGTGGCTCAGTGGCTGAGCGCCTACTTCCCATGTACAAGGTCCCAGGTTCAATCCCCGGAATCTCTCGGGGAAAAAAAAGAAATGAGCTTGGGCAAGACCAACTAAACCATCAGAGAAGGTTACACCTCCAGGAAGTCTCCACGGCGTGGGGCGGATTCAAGTGGAGAGTGTGACAGGGAAGGGTCCACCCCCAGGACGGGGCGCAAGGGCCTCCATACAGCGGGCAGCTCCGGGGGGAGGCAGCTCCGACCCCGGGGGCCACGGCTCCCAGAGGCCACGGCTGCAAAGCCCAGGCGACCCCGCTGCCCGGTGTGCATCCGAACAAGAAAGACTCCAAGTGCCGCCCCTGACGCTGGAACTGGGCTTGCTGCCTCCCACCACCTCACTGGCTGGTGTGCCCCCTGCCCAGGGACCGTTCCATCACCTCCCCACTCGGGCCAAAGACCTGGGTGTCACGTTCTGCTCCTCCTCCTCCTTTTCTCCCACATCCCATCAATCCCCGCATCTTTTTGATTCAACCACCTAACTAGTTCTCAAGTGTTCCCCCTCCTCATCTCCTTCCCCAGGCGAGCTGCCCTCAAGTCTCCAGAGCGCCTCCTGGCTCTAGGCTGTCCTCTACCCGCCGTCCCCCACCTGCCATCCCCTACCCGCCGTCCTCCATCCCCCACCCGCCATCCCCCACCGCCAGCCCACAGCCAGCAGCTGCACGGCCTGCCCGCTTAGCACAGCCAGTGCTTCCCGTGGCTCTCAGATGGGCACAGGCTGCTTATCACATAGCAAACGAGGTCCTCCTGGGCCCGTGGGACCTTGCTGGTCTCGTCTCACGGCTCTCGCTCACCTCTGACCCTCTGGGCAGGCCGCGTCCCCGCTGTTCCTTCACGGTTGACTTCGCAATCCCCAGGCGCCCTCCCAGGCCCACAGGCCCCACGTGGCCCGCTGCGTCATACCCGTCACAGGGCTGCACACTGACAAGCACGTGCCTGGCCGGGGCCTGAGAAGGGAGTGTGCCAGCAGCGCGTCTGTCTTATTATTATCAAGGACTCAGGAAGCATCTGCTGAATGGACACTGCACGGACAGATGGACAGACGGAGGAGCAAAGCCTTCCTGAGATGAAACGATGAAGAGGAATTGCAAAAGCGTTCCAGAGGATGGAGACAGGGTGACTTAACAGAATCCTGATGGCAGAGGGAATTCTGAGTAAGAAACGTACAGGGAGGTAAGGAAAGCAAAGAAATTTTAAGTCAAGTTTGTGTGAAATGAAGAAAGTCTAACAGAAAACAGTATTGGAACTGGACCCTCTGGAGACCACTGTCGAGCAGCTTCTGGGCTCCAGCTGAGAAGCCGGAAAGCGGCCCACCCAGCCGTGAGTGCCGCCCAGGCTGCAGAGAGGACCAGGCGGGAGAGACAAGGCAGGGCGCAGGACGCCGGCGTCCAGGGAGGGAGGGGACACACGTGGCCAAAGGGCAGATGAGCTGTGCCAGGTCAGGAGGCCCAGGGTACGCCTGAGGGTGTCCTAAAGTCTCGTGTTTGGGAAAAAGGAGCGCTGATCACAGAGTCAGCGAGGCAGTTCTGGAAGAAGTGACGTTTTCTCAAGGCCTTGATCTGACTTTTACTGCAGGCCACAACCCGTGTGGGGAGTTTATACAGACGAAGCAGCAGGGCCCTGAGGCAGCCTTGCCAGCCGACATCATGATTTTCAATGAACCCCTGAAAACACAGGGCATTTGCCCATCCCCGGGTATTTTCTCAAAAGAATAAAAGAATAAGAAAGGAGTTCTCACTTACTGCTTCTGAGAGGTGGATAAAGAGGGATAAAGAAAAATAAACATTTAGGACAGCTTATCAAGGCAGGATGGAGAAAAACCAAGCAAAAGTTTAAAATAAGGAGTTTAAAAATCCATGGAGGGGGCGGATGTGGCTCAAATGGTTGGGCGTCCATCTGCCATATGGAGGGACCTGGGTTCGATCCCCAGGACCTCCCGGTAAAATTACAAAAAAAAAAAAAAAATCTATGGAACTACACTGCACAAACAGTGTACCCTAAATCAAACCAAGGACTCCAATTAAAAGTACAATTAAGAAAATGTGATTTCACCAATTGTAACAAATGTTCCCAGACCAATGCAGGGTGTTAATAGGGTGGTGAATGGGAATCCTGTATTTTACACGATTATTCCATAAGCCCACAACCTCCCTAATAAAGGGGGAAAACTATAAAACGTGATTAATAAATCCAAGTGCTGGGACAAATAAAGTAAGACAGACAATACTTAAGCAAATGTAATTAAACAAAAATAATAAAGTAAAAGATATAACGGAGACTTTTCTAATGTAAGAGAATACAGTTCTATATTTACAATTCTGGAAATCCCCATGAAAAAAACGATTTTATAAAAGGTAACATAAATGGTAATCAGGAAAATGACAGGTTGGCCACCACACTACAATTCAGCCCATTCTCCAAGTTCTAGCACAGCAGCCAGGAGTGTAGAAGCAAACAGAATAACTGATAAAACAAGACCAAGTTATCACTGGACACAAATGATATATGTCAGTATAATGGAAAAGGCCAAGGAAATCAACTCTAAGACTAGAAGGGTAAGTAGACAGCTTAGAAGCAGTCGAACAATTGTTTTCTTCTCTACCAGCAATAAAAATTTTACACGTACACACAAAGATACAACTAAAGGTACGCCAACACCACACCCAACAAGGAAAGCCCAGAGCTGCCTAGTGATGTCTCATTGGGAAATGTTCAGAGAAACCTTCAAAACATCTACGAGGACACAGAAAAAGGCTCAAGTAATAAAAGAAAGAATAAATTCCAAATTGATCATTTCCTCCCAAGCTAATGTCTAGGTTTAATGCAATACCAATCAACACCACAAGAAAATCTGAGGGCATCCTTTGTCAAAATGATTTTAAAATTTTACTGAAAAAATTAATTTAGAAAAGGAATATGATTTTTAAAGTTAAGGTATTTAGGGAAAACTTACTTGATCTGATTGAAAAAAACTATAATATAGCTTTAAAAATGAAAATACTATGGTATTAGATGAAAACTCATAGTTTAACAAGAAAGAACTGGAAGAATTAAACGGGAGATAGAAGAGTATTTTAAATTATGATAAAGGAAGTACCTCCAAAAAGAAGGGGGGACTAAATTATTTAATAAAAAGCACGAAGAAAATTGGTTGTTCATTTAAGAAAAATAAAGCAAAATCTAACTCAGCAGAGCTTACACACTGAGCCATGTGGACCCTTGCACCTTGCCATGGGGAGCTGGTCGAATAGGTCTGAATCACCAATCTGGAGCCCTAACCCTCAAAGCAGCCAAAAGAAAATCCAGATGGATTAAATTATTCAACATAAAGTTTTAAATCAAATAAGTAAAGATTTTTTTAAAAAATACATATTTAACTAATCTCACAGTGAAAAAGGAATTTATATACATATAAATGATTTTAAAAAATCACAGACTATAAGACAAAATTGTGTAAAAGTAACATTTCAATATGTCCAAAAACACCACTAACAAAATTAAAGGGCACACGAAAGCTGTGACTAGTTAAACAATATACAAAAAATCAAATGAATAATATACTCAATGTAGAAAAAAGCTTTTACAAATTAATAAGTAACCAGTAATGGCACAATAGAAAAAGAACATGAGCAAACAATCGACAGAAGAAATAAGACTGAGGGCAATAATCCTATTTAAGAATATTGAAATTCCAGTAAAATCCAATTATTAAGATAAAATTAAGATGTGATGAATTGCTATAAAGTCCCCCCACCCCCCCACCCCAAAAAAGGAAAACCCCATCAATGTCGGCCAGGATTCAACAGCAGGGACACCTCACATCTACTCTAGGCAGGGCTGGAACCAATTTGGTGACACAATCCAAAGCCTTCAAATGGTGTTATTTATTAACAAGTTAGTCTTCCTCTAATATTCAAGTCTAAGACACACCTGGAAATATGGACAAAGACGTGTATAGAAGGATATTCTCTAAATGTACTGGGATGGTTAAAAAACAGACATATCCATGCAAGGGAATATATTATAAGGCCATTAAAGTTTATCTTTTCAGATTATTTAATCACATGAAAAAGGGAGACCAAAAAAAATAAAAGCTGTATAAAACATGCCGCCTAGTTTCTGTGTCTCTAAAACTCCCCGCTGCGTTTCTTTCCTCTCCTACACTAACTTATACAGTCCCGCTACATGCACAGCTATGGCCAAAAATCTTGCCAGTTTTGATTTCTACCTTTTAATAGGCATAGACGAAACCTACTCAAGAAGAAGGTCAAAAACATTCTCTCAAAGTAGTTATATGAAAGGATGACCACCTATGGACAAGGGTGTGGAGAAACTGAACATTAATGGAACTTCTTTTCAAATATTTTTAAAGAATGTTGACACAATTTGATATGAAAAACTAAAGGTGCCCCTTTTGCCAAGATAGTCAGTTGTGAGCGTTGCTCTGCGTGCAGCCAGAATCTTCCAAGGTTCTTCAGGGAACTCTACTCTCCCAAGCTATTAGACGGGACATACGTAATTACAAGCGGGAGGAACGTGTCCTCCTTCATCTTCCTGTACGCCTGACCTCTTTCAAGGCCCGTGAACGTACAGGCCTTCTTTTAGAATCAGGGACACTGATTTAATTCACACTTACCCTTTACGACCATTGTACATCCGATTAACTCGGTCCCACTTTGCATTCAGTCGAGTGAGAGCGTCCCCGATCTGAACGGCTTCGGGGCCAGACGCTTCCAGGATGATGTCGGGTTGCTTCTCGTGAATGACTGCGACCTGCTCTCCGAGTTTGTCCAGCTGGTCTTTGATATTCTACAAATACATCGTCATACATTAATAAAGTCAAGTAAAGAAGTAAAGTAATAAGAGAATTTCCAATGAACAAAAATTTATATTGTATAACACTAACTTAATAAGGCAGTATAATAATTTTTGCTCATCCAAACTGGACACTTTTTAAAAATAATACCTTGTATTGGCCTTAGTTTGTGGAATGCTTCATAATACACTAAGGGCAGAGAAAAATCCTCCCAGACAGTTAAGGTAACATTTGTAAAAGACAAAGAAAGCTTCAATAACGTTCTGTAAAAAATACTGAAGCGCTTGAAGCTAGAATTATTTCTATTTGCAAATCCTGATAATGCTAGTGCAAATGGCAGGAATGAGCTACTGAACCTATTACATCTATCAGTGACTCTATCATGACTTTTTCAATCCATTACTTCCTATAATTGTATTTTTTTAAAATGCAGAGCCCAGTTATAAAGTCAATCAAATTATGTGAAAAAACCTTGACAGAATGTTAACAGGTCTGTGAGTCGAACTTCCAGGCCCCAAATTGACAATCAATATGCTGTTCTCCACCCCTATCACTAGCCAATCTTAAGTCACTGTGGATGGCATGGTAAATGTTAATCAAATTTATATGATAGGAATATGGTTTCCATGTGTTTTGATATAAAATGTCTCTGATTTTGCAAAGAATTCATAACTGTGCACACTTAAAAATTCATACTTTAAAAAAATTAAATTTTTTTAATAATAATTCATTGATGGACATGAGAAAGGTTTGTTATTCAGACACATTACTAATTTCTTGGCACAAATTTAAAAAGTTATAGATCATCCAGGTAGGCTCTATTACAAAGCTTACAGATCCCTTGCTTTATGACTTCATCAGCTACAGCTATTCAAATGCAGTTCTGGAGATTTACCTTCAGAGAATCTTCCTGGAAAAAGAAGTCTTCAGAGACAGTGTTCAGCTCTGGGGAACTAAGCGATAATTCAATGCCATCCATGGAAAGTATTACTTTGTTAATTTCACCCAGGTACTCTGTGGGGAGAGGTGATGATGGAATTCCAGAGGCAAGTTGACCTGTTTTTATCTGTTGAATAGAGATTGCCTATTGAAACATAAAAATAAAAAATAATAAGACACATGACAGTTTGCTTTTGGTGAATCCCCCCCAAAAAAGATTATGTTTGAAATAATCCATTCCTATGGGTGTGAGACCCTTTGATTGCATTAGATTCAGTTAAGGAGACTTGATTAGATAACCTGATTAGACCACTTTCGATTGGACTACGTCATTGAAGCGTGGCTCAGCTTGGGTCTCTGCCCTCTTACTGTAGCCATACGTAAAGGGAGACACAGAGAAAGGAAGAAGACGCCATTTTGGTCCTGCCATGTAGAGAGGACTCAAGGATCGTTAGCAGCAGAAGCTGAGGCACAAAGCCCTCAAGAGTCTGCGCCTACGGAGCAGCTCAAGGCTGAAGAGATGAGCCATATGCCTGATCACTCACAGCTGAGCTTAGAGAGAAAGCTGACAGCTGAGGCTGAGAGAGGAGGCCCAAAAAGAGACAAGCAATAAGCCTGATGCCCACAGCTGAGCTCCAGAAGAAAGAGAGTGAGAGAGAGGCTGGCAGACACGCCATCTCGCCTCACCCTGTGGAAGGACGCCAGGATCACCAGTAGCCAACTTTGGTGAGAAAGCACCTCTGATGCTGCCTTGATGTGGACAATTTCATAACCTCAGAACCATAAGCTTTTACCCTAATAGATTTCCCTTTACAAAAGTCAACCCATTTCTGGAACTTTGCACTGGCAGCCCTGTGGCAAACAAACACACATATATTTTAAACTATTTCCACAAAGAAGATCAAATTGATAAAAAGTACAAGACGTTTATCATGGAGGAGTTCAATACCATGAACCAAAATCAGAAAACTAAGTTTTAATTTTCTATATTTTAAATCTCACTGCTATAGAAACCTGTAACAACCACTTTCCTCATTTCTATCTGCAAACTCTAAACATAATTATCATAATAAATAAGTTAATGCCTGAGAGGCTTTTCTTTAAGGCCTATTTCTCCTGAACTTATTCAGAAAATGAAGAAACATAACCTCTCTCCTGAGTTGCTGAGAAAATGAGAATGTTCTGCAAACCATGAGGTTCTGGATGAAAATAAAATACTTTAATACCATTATTATCCCACCCATGTCTAAAATAGCACAATAAGCCTCACTGCTGAAAATGTAAATTAGTTAAATATGGATTCCTAACATAGAATGGAGAACACAAACCACAAGAAATGCAATGGTATGGAAATAATATCCGGTTGATATGAGGCGAGAGACCGTCCAGTGCCACCTTCAGGCAGACCTGAGGCTGGACGGATGGACGGGCCACATCTGTCCTCAGGGGTCACTCACCAGCCAGGCGTGCAGGCCCTCACCCCTCCACAGCGGCGGCCTTGTCAGTGCTACCTCCACTTCTACGCAGCCTACGTGCAGCCACAGGCCCTGACACTTTCACTTCTCCTATACTGAGCTTCTACCAAACGATCTTCCTCTCTAATTTCAAAAATGGTCATGAAAATGATCTGATACTTCATTGAGTTAAATAGTGATCCTGAAAATGGTCCCAATCCCTAAATGAAACCAAGATGCAAGATGAAATCGAGTCAACAGGATGGCGTGGAGCCTGAAGGTCCACACTGATTTGTCTTCTACAACCTGATTAAACTAACTGCTTTCAGGAACTGATGGCAGTCACAGACGGCCAGGTTGGAAGCAAGCTATGGATTACCTGACTTCACCCACAGGCATCAGTATACATAAATGCTATTATTAATTTTATTGTCTTAATGGCCACACATTCAAATTTTAGTCCAAAAGTATTTCTAGACATTTACCCATATGTCTAAGATAAATTATATTTTTTAAGCAAATACAAAAGAATGCTGCACTCAATAATATGTCTACTCAGGAACCACTTTTAAATAAAAAGTTGGCAAATAACTTTCAAAGTAAAAAATTAGAACAAACTTTTTCAGATTTTAATTTTAAAGTTTGACCAATTTTTTGAAGATGCAAAATTAGGCCAATTTTTCCTCCACTTAAGGAAAAAGAAGAAGTCACAGTGAAATTATCTTTGGGTGAGGTCATCGTGCCTAGAGTCAATAAAAACCAGGGCCTTTCTCCCTGGCTTTCCCACCTAGGAACCAGGACTTTGCCAAGAGGCCACCAGTTCTCCAAAGACAAGAAAGGCTCCGGGGCTGGGCCACTTGATCTGTGCTGGACAGACTTCGCTTGTTTAGCATCACCAGCCTCTGTGTGCCCAGTTTGCATTACAATCTGCACTGCTGGAGACTTGGTAAAGGCACTTTTGGACCTTAGCAGGACCTGGAGACCAGGAACCTTCAGTAAAGAGCAGAGAATCCGTCTGCAAGTCTGTGTGCCGGAGGCTTTGGGGTTAAGGGGGGTGGGGGGAGGGGGCGCAGAAGGTATCCAAATGGAAAGTTCCCATTTCCTACTCAGACGCTCGGGCCAAGCTAGGATTTTTCCACACTCCTGCAGAAGCAGCAAGACAGGTCAAGATTTAAACATCTGCTCTCTGTATTCCCAAAATAGAGCTTTTCCCAAGAGAGTGATCAATCAAAATGTCCTCGAGGAAAAAATGTCCTCGAGACCTAGCCCATCACTAGGACACAGAAATACGGTCCTTGCAGATGTAATTAATGAAGATGGGGCCGCAGTGGCATGGTGTGGGGCCCCCTAATCCAACACAACTGGGGTCCTTATCAGAAGTGGGAAAGGACAAACAGGGGAGACCCCACGCAGAGACGGAGGCAGAGGTCAGAGCAACATGGCCACGTGCCAAGGAACCCCTGGGGCACCAGAGCTGGGCCAGGGGCAAGGAAGGATTCTTCTCTAGAACCTTCCAGGGGAGCGTGGCCCTGCCAACACCTTGATCTGACATGGGGCCTCAAGAGCTGAGAGGGAATAAATGTCTGTCGAGGCCCCCAGTTTGTGGTGCTCGGCTGTGGCAGCCTGGGAAGTCACAGATCACAGGAAGTATGATTTTGCCCAGTGCAATAAGCACAAAGCATTTTTATTACAACAGCTAATCCTAATGAAACCAAAACAAACTGGGCCTGTGACAGTGTATCCCCAAACTTTTGGAAAACACAGCGATGTATGTACTAAAGCCTATGAAATATTTCTACTTTGGACCAAAGATGAATAACGTACGGCCTCAACACTTCAAGAAGTATTAGGAAAGAAAGATACTTTAAAAAGTAATAGTAGAGCAAAGAACTTTAATGTGATCTGGCAGGTGTTAGTAATGAAATAGAGCTGACTCCTAAAAGGTAAGGCATTCTTTAAGGTAAAATCAGAAGGCTCCTGGCAACGGGAACAAAGTCAGCAGGCTCCTAGAGGGCTAAGGTGGACAGTGTATTTGGGAAACTGTAGAAACAGGGAGCTCTGGCATGTGGGGAACGAGGGTGAAGCAAAGTGGCAAAGGTAAAGCAAAGGTTGACTAAGACAATACACCATTATTGATGAACTTGCACTTGAAGCTTTTTCTGTATTTGACGATATTTTCCTGAAGTTTTTTCGGTCAAGAATTTGCACCATCAGCCATGACTTTGGGACAGTGATTCTGAGGAAAAGAGGAGGGGTGGGTGTTGCAGTTGGGCAGTTTGATGTAATTATGAATTCCAAAAATAGATATTGGATCATGCTTGTAAACTGATCTGTTCGTCTGGGCATGATTAAGTTCTGATTAGGGCGTTGACTGGGCCATGTCAGTAGGGCGTTGAGCCCCACCCCTTGGTAAGTGGGGGAATCAAATATAAAAGGCATGGCAAAGGACAGAGGGAGCAGTTTTGATGTTGGAGTCTTGAGCTGGAGCCCCAGGAAGTCTTGGTCGTGAGGAAGGAGAGAAGGCCCCGGGATGGAGACGAGCCATTTGCCTGAGAGTTCACAGCTGGCCTTGTGGAGAGAAGCAAAGCCCAGAGAGCCTCATAGTCTACAGCTGACCTCCAGTAATAGTTTCATCATTTACTTCTAAGGCATCATAAAAAGTCTCTTTAGTGTCCATATTGTTATCAACAGTTTCTTCAAAGCGATCTAGGCCTTTTCCATCAAACATTTCACAATTCCTCCAAAAAATACCCCTTACCCGTTTATAAAACCGTTCCAACATTTCGGTAATTGCAAAAGCACTACCAAACTCCCCGGTACCAAATTCTGTATTAGTCAGCCAAAGGGGTGCTGATGCAAAATACCAGAAATGGAGGAAAGGCGAACCATGTTTTAAAGTTGCAGAGAACGTAGCAAGATTGACTCCTGATGTTTTATGGAAGGCAGAACTTGAAAATGGCGAACCTGAGAATTTAGCTGAAGAACTTTCCAGGGTAAACTCAGAGAATGTGGCTTGGCTTCTCCTTGCAGCTTACAGCAAAATACTAGATGAGCAAAATACACTAAGGACTGACCTTTTGGGCACAAAGAAAACAGAAACTGATTCCGGAACTTCTAAGTTTCTGGAAATCAAGTTTCCAGATGAAAATGCCCCGTTTGAAGACTTAGCTAAACCTGGAACTTGTAAATCAGAATCAAAGATGCAGTTATCTCGGAAAGACTTGTGGAAAGTCTTAACTGTCTGATGGCTTGGACCCCTGCTTCTTGCATGCTAAACCAACAACATTTTTGAGAGAGCGGTATGAACAAAACCACTGTCAGCTTGGACAAAAAGGACATGGAAAGGAGAGATTGAAGGAGAAACAGCTTTAAGAAGAAAACCATGGAAGCAGAGATCTGGACTTAAGATATCTCCTTGGGCCAAGAGAGGAGCCCACCCATATGTACAGAGAGAGAGAGTTTTCCCCAGCAGTTGAAGAGGGTGGATGTTCCCACCCAAAGTTCTGGGAGAGTTTTGCCAGCCCAGGGTGCAGAGAGGGTGCAGCACATTCCTCAAAGATTAGGGCGGTTAAGGTCAACACCCCATAGGTCTGAGAGGGGTGTACCTGTCCCCCATGGATTAGAGAAGGCCAGGTGGCCAACCCATTGCTCTGAGAGAGTTGAGCCTGTATGCCAAAGGTTAGGGGGAATGTTGTCTTCACCTCACTGTGCTATGGGGGGCTAAGACTCTAACCCAAAGATTGGGTAAGGTGTGGCAATCACCCCAATACTCTTGGAGGGTGAGGTCTGGAGCTTGGTCGACACCCAGATGCTTGATGAGGGTGGAACCAAGAAAATGGCCGTTAAGCAAGCCTGTGGAAAGAGTGGGTCCCCATGTGGCCCCATGGAGAAGAAACCATCATCTTAAGAATGACTCTCAGAATTTGAAATCAAATAGAGGATGCCCTGCAGGTTTACTGAACTGTAGAGGATCCATGACTCATGTTTAACATCCCCTTTCTCCTTATGGTAATGAAAATGGTTATTCTTTGTTTTTCCATTTGTGTATTGGAAGCGGGTAAATTGTTTTGTAAGTTTCAGAAGTCTATAGCAGCATGACTTTGCCTCAAGATGAACTGTATTTCTTTAAAATGATTATGATATGATTTTGTACTTGCATTGTTACTGATTTAAGGTTTTTTGAATAATGTAATGTATTTTTGGAATTCAGAGGGTGGAGTGTTGCAGTTGGGCAGTTTGACGTAATTATGAATTCCAAAAATATATATTGGAACATGCTTGTAAACTGATCTGTTCATCTGGGCATGATTAAGTATTGATTAGGGCATTGACTGGGCCACATCAGTAGGGCGTTGAGCCCCATCCCTTGGTGGGTGGGGGAATCAAATATAAAAGGCATGGCAAAGGACAGTGGGAGCAGTTTTTGATGTTGGAGTCTTGAGCTGGAGCCCCGGGAAGTAAGAGAGCTTGGTTGTGAGAGAAGGCCCCAGGAAAAGAGATAAGTCGTTTGCCTGAGAGTCTACAGCTGACCTTGTGGAGGAAACAGAGGAGTTGAGCCCAGGGAGAAACGGAGCCCTGGGAAGAGAGGAACCCCAGAAGCCTGAACTCTGGCAGACGTCAGCAGCTGTCTTGCTCCAACACGTGGCAATGGACTTTGGTGAGGGAAGAAACTTATGCTTTATGGCCTGGTAACTGTGGACTTCTACCCCAAATAAATACCCTTTATAAAGACCAACCATTTTCTGGTATTTTGAATTAGCACCCCTTTGGCTGACTAATACAATGGGCTAGAGTAAGAAACACTGGAAATAAAAAAGCAAGTGGGACCTATTGCCAAAACAAATGGAGAAAACCTTGAGTCTGAATTGAGGAAAGGGGAGTGGACCTGGAGAAGGCAAGCCTGCTCCCGAGGTCTCGCAGGAAGCACCAGGAGAGCTCTGTCGGCCTCCTCTAACCCATGGTTTTGATCCCCACTCGATGTGGCATGAGGGCCCAGAAGTAGCTGAGAATTTCCTTGAGGTTTTCTCTTGAGAGAACGGGTGCTTCTTAAGGTAATTAACTAAGACAGGGATAAAGTAGGAAACTAGGTTGGAGGGGCAAGGGGAGGGCACGACACAAATCTGTGGTGCGTAAAAGTCAGCCCGCGGAGAGCGGGCTCTACTGGCTCCAATCTCAGCCAACACAAGTGGCTCCTGAGGCACTTCCAAGGGCACAGCCCGGGGGACGCCAGCCCTAAAACGCGGCTGCGAGGGCGGCCGTCTCGAAGGCAGCTGGCGGCAGGCCTGTCTCTAGAGCGCAGTCCACAGTACATCGGCTGCGCACGTGCAGTCCCTGGAGAACGCAAGCCCTCTGCAGTGGCCGCAAGGCGTCCCAGCGAGAGCCCGGGGTGCAGGGCAAGGCTTCTGAGCAGACAGACCCCTTGTAAGTTTAATGCAGCAGCAGAGACCCTGAAGAGGTTTTATGCTTCCCTTTCGGTCCCGCCCCCCAACGGCACTCATACACACTGGAAAGGAGAAGGAGACACGATCCCGGCGGGTTTGCTTTGAGGGTCTCTCCTGCGTCACCACCGACACCCTCCTGGGACGGTACCTTAGCGCTGTCATGCCTCGTGCACAGAAGCAGCAGCTGCAGGCGGAGCTCCTCCTTCTTGCTCTCCTCCATAGGCTGGTGGAGCATGTGCTCTCCTCTTCGTAGAACCTCCTCGATCTGGGCTCTCTCCTCATCCACCTGAATATTAAGAGGCAAAACTGACTCAAAAGAAAAGCGCTCAGTCACGTGAGCATCTGTTCCCAACCAGGAGGACAAATCGACAACATATAAGTCAAGAGGTAGTACCGTGAATGACGAACAGCAAACTATCAGGCTTTTCTGAAAGCTTGCACGTTTTAAGTTAAAATAAAAGGAAGTTAGTTAGGCAGGTGTGAGATGATACGAAGCTTTACCTTCAGCCAGAGAAAGCGCTGGGTATTTTTTTTAGTATTTCATAAATCACCTGGCAAATCACACATCAACACGCAGAAAACCACATTGGGATCTGTTCTGCCATGATGGGTGAATTATTCAGGCAAACGTCGTTGACGTAAAACCATAATTAATAGAAAAGGAAAGCGGGGTCGTCAAGGCTCTGGAAACATCCCTGAACCAACCTTCTCCTCCTCGTCCCCGCATTCCAAGTGCTTCTCCACCACTTTTAACATATTTTGTATGTCGTTGTCTAATTTTTCCACATCCGAGGAAGGCACGTGAGCGTCCAGTGGTTCTGCGCTGACCAAGCCTGGGCTCGATGGTGGGTCCTGGCCAACCAGCACCTGTGGAAGGAAAAGGGCTCCCTGAACTCACATCCTCACCCCGCGTCCCTCCCCAGCCTCAGGGATGGGGCCTCGGGGGTGAGCGCTGACTGGCTGGCATGTCATGTCCCTCCCTCCTCCGGCAGTTACTTTTCCAGCCTGGGTTCCTCTCAGCTGCCTGGGCAGGGACGTGAAGCCGTGAGTCCTGACCGTGGCCGCCTGCCATGGGCGGGTTCCGAGGCCACGCGTGCGGCAGCAGGGAACGGCGCTGAGACACGACGGCCACGGCGCCAGGCGCACAGACCAGGCCAGGTCAGGCAGGCGCGCTGTGAGCTGCTCCTGGCCACTGCTCCCACCAGCACGCCCTTGCCTCTGAGTCCCGAACTCAGAGCAGTCCGCGTTTCACAATGGAACATGTTTTTAATTGATGTCTATTTAGAAAAACTTTATATTTATGCGACCAAAACATTACTTTCTTTCTTTAGATTAATCGTCTTTTTTTATTTTTCTATTTTTAAAGAAGCTTTAGATTACATAAAGTTACATCAAAAACATAGGGGATTCCCATATGCCCCGCCCCCGCCCTCCCACACTTCCCCATTAACATCTTTCATTAGTGTGGTTCATCTGCCACAACTGATGAACACATATTGCAGCACTGCTACTAACCAAGGACTACAGTTTACATTATAGTTTGCACTCTGCCCCAGCCAATTATGCAAGTTTTGATAAAACATGTAATGGCCTGTATCTATCATTGCAATGTCAAGCAGGACAATTCCAATCAACATAATTTTAATAAAACTAAATGCAGAAAAATAATATCCAGTATTGGCTAAGCGTGGGAACTGCACACTCACACATCGATTACAGAAGTGTAAGCCGGCACCAGCTTCCTGTAGGGCTGTGTGGAAAACCTATTTACCAGCCGTTACCAGCCCAACTCTTGCAAAGACTTCGAGGAATTCTAAGGACTGGTCCTAAAGGCCCTCAGAGATGAGCATGAAAGTGAAAGGATTTTAGTGCAGCGAAGTTTACAACAGCACACAGTGGGAAGTGGACTTACTCCCCGTCCTCCAGTGCTTCTTACTCATCTCCTGCTCATTTAAGTTTATAAGGCTCTTTAGTAAAGTTATAAATCAGGAAGACCCTTTCTGCATCAGGTCCAAATTGTGAAATGTGACTTTTAGATTTTTCAACACATTCAAACAGAAAAAGGAAGGCCAAGTATAAAGTGTATGCAGTGTGAGCACAAAAATAAAATGAAACTATAAAATAATGGGACTGATTGATAATCACACCAAAACGTGAGCAAATCATTTTAATTTTAAAAAATATGAGGTACCCACTATGTCATCATATATTGTTTAATTACATAAAGAAAAAGTTTTACTAAAAAGCACTCACTTTGGCACTTTGGATATGTTGAGACACCTTCTCAAAGTTTCTATTGAGTTCGGCTAACTTTGGCTCCACCAGGTCCCTGCTGGAGCCCCCTCGGGCACTCATCAGAACGAGGGCTTGGCCACGGATGTTCTCGACCTGGAGGCCAGCATCCCCCAGCTCTGACGTTAAACGCTAAATGGAAGAAAACACAGAATCATCACGGGGGGGAATCGAAACCCAGCATGGACCGACGCTCACTCGGAATCAAAGGTACTCTGAACATCGGCTTCAGCACCTGCGACATGAGCAAGAGCTGCTCATTCGACGCTCGTCTACACCCAAGTCTCGTCCTCCCACGTAAGAGCCACGCGTCTGCTGCGCGAAGGACACGTCCACAGATAACACTGAGCGCTGGACGCCAGAGGCGGCCGCTGCCAACACCCCCCAGAAGCACCGCTGCCCGCGCCGTCGGCTACCTGCACAATCTCCTCCTGTTTACTCGCCGGCTTCTTTTCGATCTCGTCCAACAGAGCCTCTGCCTGATAAAGCCAGGTACTTATATGAGCCACATTTCCGTCGAATATTTCCAGCTGGCTCTGATGGTTCTACAAAGGAATTGATGAAATGCTGACACAATATCATGGAACAGTCGAGAGGATGATCTGAGAAGAGGCCTAAAAAGCCTAAATTTAAAGAAGGGTCCCCACCTTCCTGCAAAGTTCTTCCCTAGTGGATGAGGCTCAGTCTTAAAAATGCATAGCTATGGTTAAGCACTTTTTAAATGTTTTAAAACTTTTTATTTTAAAATAATTTCAAACACAGGAAAATTGCAAAAATAATACAGAAACAATACACAAAACTCCAATGCACCCCCATGCAGATACCAAGATTTAGTAACTATTAACACTTTGCTACATTTGGTATGTCACTTAATCTAATTATATCTACCTATCTATATTTATCTATGTATAGCTATCTGATCTATCTGTCGTCTATCAATACTCTAAACATCTGAGAGTAGGTTGCTTACATCATTCTCCTCTAACACTTAACACTGCCATGTCTATTTCCTTAGAATAGGAATTCTCAATTATGCAACCACCTTAAGTATAGCTGTCAAGTTTAAGAAATTTAACACTGACCTAAGGCATACAGTCCATATTCCATTTTTTTCAATTGTCCCAATAATGTCCTTTTGGGCATTTTCTCCTCCATTATTAGAGCCAACCCAGGATCATGTATTGCATTTAATTGTCATTGTCTCCTTCAGCAACATTCACACTTACAGCTCAACAGTGTTAGTTCTACTCACTAGAGTGTGTTACCATCAATTCTATCCATTTCTACCCATTTACAATCCACCTTATAAAACATTCTACGTACATTCAGCATTGGCTCCCATTCTCAACCAGCATTCTATCTCCTAGTAACCTATACTCTATAATTTAACTCCATGAGTTCACTCTTCATATTTAGTTCATATTAGTGAGACCACACAATATTTGCCCTTTTCTGTCTGGCTTATTTCACTCAACATAGTGTCCTGAAGGTTCATCCACGCTGTCATGTGCTACCCCAGCTTCATTTCTTCTTACAGCTGAATAGTATTTCATCATATGTAGGCACACTATTTTGTTTATCCACTCTTTGGTTGATAGACACTTGGGTTGTTTCCGCCTTTTAGCAATTGTTAATAATGACACTATAAACATCAGTGTACAAATGGCTGTTCACATTCTTGCTTGCAGTTCTTCTGAATATATTCCTAGTAGTGGGACTGCAGGATCAGACAGTAGCTCTATATTTAGCTTCCCAAGGAACAGCCACACTGTCTTCCACAGAGGCTGCACCATTTTGCCCTCCCACCAACAGTGAAGGAGTGCTCCCACTTCTCCACACACTCTCCAGCACTGTAGTTTTCTGTTGTGTTTTTTTTTTTTTAATAATGGCCATTCTGTAAGGCATGCAGTGATATCTAACTGTAGTTTTGATCTGCATTTCCCTAAAAGCTAGTGATGTTGAGCATCTTTTCAATTGCTTTTTGCCCATTTGTATTTCTTCTTTGGAAAAATGACTATAGTCTTTTACCCTTTTTTTTTTTTTTTTTGGAGGTACCAGAGATTGAACCCAGGACCTTTTACATGGGAAGCAGGTGCTCAACCACTGAGCTACATCTGCTCCACTTTTGCCTGTTTTTAAATTGAGACGCATGTCTTTTTGTATCATCTCTTTATATAACATGGCGATCAAACCTTATCAGATACTTGTTTCCTTTTCACAAAGTCATTTGAACCCCAAAATGTTTACTTTTGAGGAGTTCCATTTATCTATTTTTCCTTTCATTGCTTGTTCTTTGGGTGTAAGGTTTAAGAAACCACAACCTCCCACAAGATCTTGAAGATGTTTATATTTTCTTCAAGGAGTTTAATGGTTCCAGTTTTTATATTTAGGTCCTTAATGCAATTTGAGTTAATTTTTGCATAATGTGTAAGACAGGGGCCCTCTTTCATTCTTTTGGATGTGGCTATCCAGTTCTCCCAGCACCATTTGTTGAATAACCTGTTCTGACCCAGCTGGGTGGGCTTGACAGCCTTGTCAAAAATCACTTGACCATAGATGTGAGGGTCTTTTTCTGAGTTTTCAATTCGATTCCATTGGTCAATATGTCTATCTTTATGCCAGTACCATGCAGTTTTTACCACTGTAGCTAAGTAATATGCTTTAAAAAGTCAGGGAGTGAGAGTCTTCCAATTTTGTTCTTCTTTTTAAAGATATTTTTGGCTATTCAGGGCCCCTTACCCTTCCAAATAAATTTGATAATTGGCTTTTCCATTTTTGCAAAAGAGTTTGCTGGAATTTTTATTGGTATTGCACTGCATCTGTAAATCAGTTTGGGAAGAACTGATATCTTAACAATATTTAGTATTCCATCCATGGATACAGAATGTCCTTCAATTTATTTAGGTCTTCTTTGGTTTCTTTTAACAATGTTTTGTAGGTTTTTTGTTTTGTTTTGCTTGGTTTTTTATTTAGACCGTGGTACAATAAAAATCTTAAGAATAAAAGTTGAGGTTTCTTTTTAATTTCATTTCAAGTTTGTCTCCCTAAGTCAGTTTTATATTTCAGTCTATCTCATTTGTACCCTCACCCCACCTTTTTATCATATTTTTTAAAAACCCATTTAAGGAAATAATAATATGAAAGAATGGCTAAAATACGGATTGGGTAAGACATTGCCTGGGTAGCCTGTAGCGGCCTAGAGGTCAGGGCCTGTGTCCTTCCCCTCAGCACTGCCAGGGCTTAATCATGCATTCAGCAAAGACCTCAAGAATGCTTCCCAAAGCAGGACATGAAATACGGTTGAGAGAATCGGTCTGAAAACAGAAGCAAGCATTATGCACATTAAAACTGGGCAAAGTTGTTGAAACAAAGGCAAGAAGGGGAAACCTGACTAAAATTGGAGGGAGAGGGATGAAGAAATCAACAACTTTTAGGAATTATATTTACAGGCTAAAGGAAACTAGAAAAAACCTTGAAAAAAAAATGTTCGAGAAAAGGAAAAAAAAACGGTAGATCTATAATATAGAAAAAGAGTGAAAAAAAGTAAACGTGAACAAATAAATGCCAGCTAAGTTTTGACAATGATCTATATTCTAAGTATGAAGAATTAATTTCCCATATAAAGCAAGTAAATCTAATGTTCTAACTGGGCTAGAAAGACGCTACTTCGAAGGAGAATTTGGAAGGTACAGAACAGATTGAAGAATACAGATGTAAAAGTTGTAGAGCATGGAATTAAACTAGTAAAACAAAACATGGTTACATAAAATACATAACGAACCTGTTCTATGATCCAAGAATCTCACATCCATTACCACATTCAGTGTTTAACAGTCCTGTTAGAAATGCACTTTTATTCCCATTTTATAGAGAGAGAATTAAGTCATTTACCCAGGGCTATGCAGTTAGTAAGTCTTAGAGTCGGGAGGTAAATTAATCAAAACCTAAGCCCAGGATCTTCCCTTCCTTCCACATCGAACTGATTGGAATAAATGCTCAAACACACAAGAACACATCTTTCCCCATCACTATCCATTACTTGGTAATTCTACGAATTTGAGAAAAAGGCCTCTTAGATATGTCAGACAAAAGAAATCAAAGTTATCAGTGAAAACTCCCTCTAAGGTAGGGGAGGACAGAGTTGCCATTTATTCATTATTAGAAAAAGAGGGACAGAAACCCAGTATTAAAATCAAATGGCCACCCTTTTCAAGAAATGATTAGCAGTGCAGTGGTATAATGAAGGCCCAACATACATATAACATGGACCATTATCATAATCGTAACAGTAATTTCTAAACGGGTTGTTTCGAGCAGGTGTACAGACAAGCACTTCATGCTTTATGTCATGTACTTATCACAAAACCAATTAGGGAGAAATTATAATAATGCCCATTTTACAGATGAGGCCAAGGAGGCTCTGATAGAGTTTAAGTACCTGGCCAATGCCATCCAGGTGGTAAAAGAGGGAGTCAAAGTTTCATCTGGGCCCTGAGACGCTGCAGCCCACGCACTCAGGCAGAACAGATTACTGGAACGCTATAAACATTGCATATTCAGATGGCTTACGGTAGTATGAAAACTGAACGCGCTATTCCATCACTACAACGAAACGAGGTACACTTACTAACACACTGAAGTACATCTTTCTATGTATATCGGAAATATCTCATTCCTTAGTGGAGACACTGTGACCTTTTTCTAGTGATTATCTTTTTAACAGAAAAATAAAATGTCATCTAGTGAAGTTATTCACAAGCAAGAAACTATTCCGACAGGCAAAAAGCAGGATTTGGAATTCTGACCAAAGCTATGTTAGTTTAAAAACGTGAAAGGAGAGAAGAGGCGTGGCCGCGCAAGTCCGGGCACCGTACCATCAGGGCGCTGCACCAGTCCTCAGTCCAGGTGCGCACGCGGCTGCACCCGGCGCTGAGCACGCTCAGCCGCTCCTCCAAGGCGGCCTCGCTGCCCTCCACCAAGGTCTGGAGGGCAGCACTGCCCTCGGTGATGGCCCGCAAGTCAGCTTTCCTCCTCTCCAGGTCCTTCAGGACATTCTAGAAAATAAAGACACAGAGGTCCCCTGATCTTTCACAACATTGTAAAAGTTTATGCAGCTTTGGCATGTTTAACGTGTCCTCCACACACACGTGACTCCCTAGATAAACATACAGCTACTCTATGTAGCTAGGGAGCAACACACACACAATTCCCTAGAAAGTCTACGATAAGGCCAAGATTTGCAAAAATCCACAACTTTCTAGCATGGTGACAGTTCCTAGTTCCTAAAGAAAATTAAAATGTTTAATGATGAAAATACCGAAATTCAAATGTGGAAAATGTAACTATTTCATTTATTCTAAGTATAAATTCCATTTACTACACACACACACACACACACACACACCAATTATCTGCATCATCACTCTGCACACAATGAATCGATTTCATTTTCAGTAACTATAACTTGGCCAAGAAGAAATATCACAGAACTCATGAGTTTAAAAAACTCAAAATAAATTTATCCCTTAGATGACAAAAGGAAACTGCTGTGCACCATTTTTACTTGCAAGTGTTACATCCTTGAGTAGGTGGCTTACCTTTTCATGTGTTGTATAAACACATAAACTATTTCATTTTACATAAACAGACTAGCACCACCAAGTCTAAGCTTTGGTCTCACAATTGCCACCAGATGCAAAAATGAAACTCCAGATGGGATGGTGGTCATTTTAATCACACATTCTCAAGTCCCACCAGGCAAAGTGTTGTCACAGAATTAGAGAGGGAATATCAGGCTCACAGCTAAAGCCACTAAGCTCTTTCGATCAAAAAGCAACATGTGCACATCCACCCTCCTCCAGCTGCACCTTTTTAAACAAAGTTTACGCTACCAAGTTCAAGGTCTCAAGTTTACATTTAAATCTCACAATATTACATCGCATTTTGGAAGGTATGAGAATGACAAACTCACAAGTGAGTCAAAGTTTCAACATTTGGCAACAGCAGTTAGGGGTGCAGGTACAAAGGGGCCGAGGTATTTCTTTTACATGTTATTCTCTAGCATTATAGCGAGAGAGACAGAAGAGGGGAGGATACACATAACCCTGCCCTTGGCAGTTAAGCTTCCTGTCTTCCCTCAGTGCCCATTTACTGACTGATTAGAGCAGCCTTTAAGAACAGTAAGAAATAATTAACTACAAGTAATTAAATTGAGAATATCTATGCTAATACATTTTTATCATAAAGAAAATGACTGCATTGAAAATAATTATATTTACTCCATGGAGTAAAAGTGTTCAGTAGAGGAATGAAAATGCTATTCAAGTTTTGCATTGAAAATAATTTTATATTATTTTTAGGTGCAAAAACTATACAATGATGTGAAATAATGCATGCTCCTTAAATCTGAATACATGAAGCTAAAAAGATGGAGATTACACTATATATTGATGTTTCATTTGATTCATTTGATTTATTTGAGTGAAGAGAATGTGATGTGAGTTAGTGATTTATATCTATCATCTTCATGATTTCAAATCTGAATTCAGATTAAATGGAAACTTAAGAGTGTATTTTTCTAGAAGAGTCAGATTTATTATTACTTATACTTTATCTGATAAAAATGAGAAACGGGACAATAAAAAATAAAACACCATGCAACGAACACGGTGCCTCTCCAGCCCTTATAAGAAAGGGAAAATGAAAAAAGTAAGCACGTTTAAAAGAAGACCATGAAACACGGGGCACAATATAATCCTTTTAAGTATATACATGTATTTGTGCTGATAGAAACTGAAAACACAACCGGTAATCTGTGAGTATACTACTTTCTACTCCCGTCTCCTCTGTTACACTACACAAAGTTCATTTAATTAGTTATATAACTGATGCTACTAATAAAAGCATGTTCTACAAAGCAGATACTTCCTTGAAAGCTTAAATTTAAAAAAGTAAAGTGTGCTGCCTCTGTTTTGCCTCCATCACAACAAGCCCACGACTCCTGAGCTCGCCGTCTGCCTCCTGCACCTCTCAGACACGTTCACCCCTCACAGCTCACGGCAGAATCACACTTTTCACGTGCCATTTTCTAACCTGAGACACGCTTCCTGGAGGCGATTTCTTGGCGTCTCTCCTCAAATGTTACCTGCGCAGAGCACTCAAATTGAGGAGTGGCCCCAGCCCCTCTCCACCTCACAGGACCTGCTCTGCAGATTAAGGGGCTGCCCCGGCCCCTCTCACCACCTCACAGGACCCT
>JAKSZT010020074.1:4611717-4700842 GCA_026826555.1 Tolypeutes matacus | reverse complement strand
AGTAGATGAGCAGGGGTGACCCTCACCTGAGGGGACAGACATGGGGTCCCCTCACTTGAGGAGACGAGCGCAGGGTGACCTCACCTGTGCACCCAGGTCGTTGTAAAGGACCTTCAGAGAGGTCAGCTGCTCGTCCATCCCTTGGGGATTGTCAGTTTGCTGCTTCTGGACAATGTGCCTTCCTGTTTTGATGACAGTCTCCACTTCCAGCTTGACTTCACTCAAAGTTTTATAGAGTTTCTTAAAAATAAAACAAGACAAATCCCACAATTTAGTGACAACTTGCCCACGGGACCCTTTAAGAGCATGGCGGACACAGACAGACTACGAAGAACTAGCTGTGGAGACCAAGGCGCATTGTCTTCTTCAGGTTTGCTTCAAAGGTTGAGTCAAATGACATGAAGGTTGTGATGACTTTTCAAAGCCAGATAAGTAAAAACTCGACTAATAGAGATTATGCTTATTTAAAAAAAATTTAGAAGTGTGTTTTGGATGCTTATGAAAGTACTTGGTAATATAAATATTTTTCCTACAAAAAATAGAAAATATTAGACTAGGAACTGAGTGTCTATCATGTTTAAAATTACATTTTTAAAAATCCCTAACTGCTATGACTAGGGAAAAAGCACACTAGCTCTTTCTGGCTATTTCTGGCTGTGGGAACACTGAATTATTAAGATTCATTTTCTCTTCCTATTTCTCTAATGTTCCAGGTCACCCAGGACTTGTACTTATATAATGAAAATATATGTGAAAACCCAATATATCAAGATGTATATGAGTCTCAGAAACCAGCGTTTCTTAGGTCAAACTCGGAGCTGCCTCATCCAGGTCACCTTGGAACCCAGAGCTTTATCCTGTGCAGGCTCCTTGTCTGCAGACTCCATGGCAAGACTCACGTGGTTGAGTCACAGGAAGCCAAGGACGGCGTGTGCTCCATCAGCTGTTATAGCCCAGAAACATGTGCACACACACACACACACACGCACATTCATCCTATCAGTGCAGCTTCCCACCCATTCCTGCTTCCCAGTAATCAAATGCCCTTTGGTGTCACTGGCAGTTTTGAAAACCATGAAGCAACCTTCCCAGTCTGTTCTTGTCCTGATCAAACACGCAAACAGGTGTTGCCCTAAGTTTCTCCATGACTCTCAAGTTGATTTGTTTTCAGTCAGGGAGTAGTGTCGCCACACTGCAGCGACTGACGCTGTTCCTCTGGCTCTCTACCTCTTTGAAGTTCCTGCTGGGGAAGGGCCACACCTCCTATCTTAACCTGACTTCCCATCACCCATAGCTGTGTTTAGCCACAGCACGCTAAATCGTTGACCAGCTGCGTACGTGTGCGTGGCTGAGGGAACCGGCCGCTCAGCCTCACGCTGGGCCTGCTCGCCACCCGCAGCCTCACCATGCACTGGTCCAGGTGGGTCTGGATGACCTCGGGGTCCACATCCCGCACGGCCAGGACATGCAGCTGCGCCTTCACCCCATCCAGCACACGCCTGCAGTCCAGCATGCGCTGCTCCAAGTCCGCCGGCTTCTGGAAAAGCTGGAACTTCGTGGACACCTCACGGAGCTTCCTCTGCTTGCCGAAACGACAATGACCAGCAAACACGTTAGAACAGTAGTCTCGCTCATCGCATGAGATTACAGTCACACGTACTGCTAAGAAGCTGTAAAACAAGTCACCCACTAAAGCATGCATTCTCGTGACAAATGAAAAGAAATGAAGAAAACCCTAAAGGAACGTGGCTAGCTACTCAGTCCCTAAATGAACCACACACAGCCCAGTGTCACAACTACCCCCGTCTCAGAGCTAATCAAAGGCTGTGCGGGCCTAGCTGCCAGTAAAACCGCACGAATGTCCTCACCTTCTGAAAAGTATTGATTAGCGACTTTCGACCCAGCTCATTGTGGATGTCTGGCTCCTACGGACCAGTGAGCAGCCAGGCGGTGCCCCTCCCCAGGCGCGGCAGCCTGCGCCGTGCTCCGGCCGGGCCAGCGCTGATCGGCACTACCTTCCAGGAACGTCCACGTAAAGCTCACCTCTGAATCTAGCTCGCTCACTCAGGTTCAACATTTTTGCTCCCCCGTGACCACCTGCGCCTGCCGCCCGGGGTGGAGCCCCCTCCGTGTGCCACTGCACCCCACTGCTCACACCAAAGGCACCCGACAACCAGCACACGGGAGGTGAAAGGAAGCCACCCCCATCCCCACCTGCAGCACGTCCAGCCTGCTGCCTGCTCTCGCCACCCCACCCTCCGGGCTGGTCGGCGGCTGAGGACGAGCATTTCTTCTCAACTCTTCTAGCGTCAGCTCGTGGGCTGAGATCTCTGCTTGGATTTTCTACAAAGGGATTAGAAAGGAGAGAATGTACGAAGTATAAGCAGGAACATTTTGACCCCTGGGCCAGCACCGGCAAGCACACCCATCCACCACGACGAGGGCCGCCCACGGGCGTGGCGAGGCAGGTCGTTTCTCATCTCACAATATATTTGTAAAAAAGGAACCGCCCAATGTCACCAGTAAGAAAATGGTCGGTTAAAGACGTGCACTTTCCAGGGCCTCCCACGGACAGCAAGAAACCCAAAGCCCCCAAGCCAGCTCAAACAGCCTCACGTCCACGGAGTACCTGAGCTTCCTGCGGAACCTGGAAGGCGTCTACCCTGTCAGTCAGGTACGTCGTGAGCTGCTTATCCAGCTCGGCTAAGCTCTCCTGCAGGACCTGGAGCACGTGGTCCGTTTCCCGCATGGCCTGCAGCTGCTTTTCCAAAGAAATCTGCTTGCTCTCTGCCTGCACGTGGGAGAGAGCCCGTCGTTAGTGGCTCAGCCACCGAGAAATGACACGGACCGTAAAGTGCGAGCTCGAGGCTGTGGGCTTCCTGTGGAGACACAGGAACCGGCGGTGACGAGAATGGTCTGTCCTGCTAGGATCTTACACATTCTGCAGTGAATTACTAATTTTTCCTTCTTTCTAAGCACAATAACAAAAATACCAACATGTGAAGACTTCCTGCATAACTTATTCAACTGAGGACAGAAACTTATTATTTATCATGAACTTAGGGAGACATTTTTAGGAACCAGCAGGAAGTCTATCCATAACATAAAATACAGTGAGAATGCCTACTGAGAGAGCGAGCATCCAAACGGCTCCTACTCCAAGTCCTAAAGCAGGTTCTTCCCGCGCACGTGTGGCAGAGCTGCTAGAAGTCTGGGCCACACATTAGGTTCTTTGCAGCCTAAACACCAGCAGCCACTATTGAGGACGAGCGGAAGGCTGAGCTCCGTACCCCAGAAGGAAACCGCGCTCTTAACCTGAACCCACGCTCCTGAGGGCGTGACGCCGTGGTGAAGGGGACGTCTGGAGATGGTATTTTCAGTTACGATGTGGCCAGTGGACCCAGGGTGGGTCTTAATCCCGCGGCTGGAGGCCTCGTGGAGGGGAAATCACGGGGCAGAGCCAGAAGTCAGCAGACCCGGCAGGGAAGGAGAGGGCCTCAGCCGTGAGGGGAAGGCCAAGGAACCAGAGGTCGGCCAGGACGCGAGCCACGCGGGCGGAAGCCGGCTGCCAGCTTCCTCCAGTCACTGCCACCACGCGCATCATGGGGCCCCAGACGAGGCGCTGCAAGGTGGCAGCGCTGCAGAGGCGCTGCCAGGCGGCCCTAAGGCTGCCGAGGACAGATTCCGCCCTAGATGCAGCTACAGCGTGACCTTAAGGCAAGCCAAGGAGCTCCCAAGGACAACCCCAGGATAGCGCTCTGCCCCCAGCTCTGCCCGCCCCCCACGTGCAGGGCTGCTCTCCCTCCTGGGCTGCGACGGCCCCGGCAGTGGTCCCCGCACCTCCCCTTCTCGGGGCAGCCCCACGGCGCAAGCGCCCTCTTGGCACGCGCCCCGCCGCTCACCAGGTGGCTGAGGCCCTCAAACCGGCTGTTGAAGGCCTCCAGCTTCTCGCTGATGATGTCGTCGAGGATCCCGCCGTCAATCAGCGTCTGGCCAAGTTCCCGGATCTGCGTCCGATTATCCGCTGGGTGGCGCAAAACCGACTCCAGAGACTGCGCAGGGAAGAAGGCGGCGTTTGCGGAGATGAACGTGTCAAGCGCTCTAAACACGTCCACATCTTTTTGACAAACAATTAACCTTTCTAGAGAGCTACCGCGAAGAACAAGACTAGAACTCAGGCAAATGATTTCCTAAACACGCCCACCGTGGTGTCAGATACATGAAATTGAGAACTCAGCACAAGCGGTGATGTGTGGGCATACACATCCACAAAAATGAATTACCAGTAGGTATTCATTACACGCGGAGGTGACCGTGGCACGGCACAAAGTTTAAAAGCAGAAAACAGTACTTAGAAGCAAAACTGCCTCAGTCATTACTAAGATGAAAATCAGATTTTTCTACAATATAGAGAGAGTACAAGGCACACTTTTGTGTGTGCACTTTGCATATACATAAATCTAAGGACTCCTATGGGCTAAACAGTATTTCCATCCTAAAGATGGGGAAGCTGAAGCCCACCGAGAGCACCCTGCCTACATGCAAAGACTCAGAAAAGCCACAATTCCAGCTCCCGTCTGTGACGCCAGAGCCTTAGGTCCATTGGTATGGTGTGCTACCTTCCAGTATGCACACGTTGAACAGAATTAATTGTGAAGAAATATACCAAAATATTTAAAAGCAAACTCTTAGAGATTACTTTGTACTTTCCTCTATTTTCCATACTTCTAGAATGTACAAGTTCACCTGTCCTCTGAGGGAACACACGTTGTTCCTTTTCAGTCTGAGCTTTACATACTTTGTGCTCTCTCCGTCTCCCACTCGGACATGTACTGGAGGACTGACGCACAGGGCATCTTGCTCCAGGAAAGGGAGCAAAGGATTTGACTTACAACTGACCTTCAAACCAGCCCTCCACTCTACCCCATCAAGAAGCCACTGCATTTTCAAAGCCTGGTCTACCCTGTTCCTCTCTTTTTGATAGTTTGCATTCCTTTAATTGTCAGATGCTGCTGGCTGTGCTGGTGCCCGAGGGCCCAGAAGAACCAGCTGTGCTTCCTGGCCTCGGGCGTTGGGCCCCCAGGAAGGGACCCAGCCTCCAGCACACCCACCAGGTCTGTTCTCCAGCCTGTGACATCTGAAGGCCACAGACCAGGGGCTGCTGGGACCCCAGCCACTGCAGCGTTTAGTGAGAAAAAAGCTTTATAAAGAGAAGACAGCAGCGTCCATGCGGCCACGGCAGTGTCGTCCTGGGCCTGGTTAGACAAGCTGGAGGTGGGCAGCGCATCTCACGAGGTCCACGAAGGGTCGGAGAGCCCGGTGGAGCGGGCCGCCCTGACCCACAGACACCCGCTGTCTAGGACCTCGGGCTGCAGGAGCAGAGAAGCGCACTGCCAACTGCTCGGGCAGGCACAGGCGTGGGCCAGCGCAATGCCTCCCGCCCCCCAACCTGCACGCGGCCCCTCCCGAAAGAAGAACGGCCACTGCCGCCACGCCGACCTCCAGGGCTTCGCGGACGGCCTCCGCGCGCTCGGGCAGGGCCTGCGCGCTCTCCACGCGTCCTTGCAGGGCGTCCAGCCAGGCGGTCTCCAGGTCCAGGTAATGGAGCAGCTCAACCCAGCACGACCACACCTCCTGCGCGGGAAGAAGACGCACGCTGCACGGGGCCGCCTCGCGGGGCCGCGTGCTCTCTCGGCAGTGACAGGCCACTCGGACGCGAGCACGCGGGACTGGGAGCTGCTGAAGCAGGAGCTTCAGGCAACGAAATGAAGCGGCCGGCCAGGGTACACGGGCAAGAGGCCGCCTCGCTCTCTACACTGAAACAGACTCCAAGGGCCAAGCGTAGGAACGTAAAACTATATAATTCGCAGAAGAAGACAGGAGGGAAATACTACCGGCTTGTTTTTCAAACGCTGAAAAAATATAGAAAAGGGAAAAGTTACTCAATTGGCAACACTTTCAACAATTCCACAGGAAACAGGCGTCCCACGGGGCCTCCCCAGGCCAACTCGGAGCGCACGGATGCAAGGCTTGCCGAAAGGCCTGTGAATGCTCCTCTAAATGTGCGTGCACGGCCCCCCCGGGCAGAGCCACACGCCGCCCGCTGCCCCCGGGGCCTGCGTGACGTGGGCATGTTTACACTCCGCTTCCCAGGGCAGCATCGCAGCATGCCCACTCGGTCTGCCACCGCCCCCGTGGGAAGACCCTGCTGACTGGGCCTCTCCTCCTGTGTTTGCCGGTGAGAAAGGCACGTTCCAGTCTGGCCCGACCACGGTCCAGCCAGGTTTCCTATAAAGAATCAGAGCTGACGTTACAGGTCTTATGGACGACACCTCGCCTCTGTCCCAAATCCTCCTTTGTTTGCTTGATCTGGGCTGGTTTGTTGTGGTTTCTTTTAACAACCCTATAAAAATATAAAAACCATTCTAAGTCCTTGGCTGTTCAGAAACAGGCTGTGAGTCAGATTTGGCTCTTGGGCTGAGTATGACAACCTGCCATAGACGAAAGGGAGGTTTCTGGCCCTCCAAATTCCTACAGGCAGAAAGCAGAATGAGCAATCTCAGCCGCAAGCACGGCCCCGTCTCTCCTGGAGAAGGAAGGCTGACCCAGGGCAGCCACTTGCCAGGGACAGAACCGGCCCCAGCGGGCAGCCACCCCAGCCCCTGAGGGGGCCCCGACCGCATGTGCCGCCTCCTCTCAGAATTCCTGTGGACAGCGGCTCCCAGGCAGCCTCCGGCACCTCTGGTCCTGCTGGGAAGGCGTGTCCGAGTGTCTCCTGACTGCCTCACGCCTGTGTGTTGGGAGCATGGGTGCAGGCAGCGCGCATGAGGTGCTCCCCGGAAGCAACTGCATGGGAAGAAACTTCTCAAGAAGCCGTGTTTGCATTGGACCTGGCACAGATCACACGAGACTGGGCTTCCAGCGCGACGCTGTGTTGGATGAGACCCGGGAGTCTCTGCAGGGCGCTGGATGCATTTTTCACGTGGGAGGAATGTAAACTGACGGCCAGAGAGAGCCCTGTGACCCTCTGCTGCGCTCCCATGGAGAGGCAAGTCATTTTCTCCTCCCTGGAGCCTGGGCTGCCCTTGCGAATTGCCCAAACCAAGGAAAGCAACGGGGTGGCATGGATCCAAATTTCAGACACAGCCTTTAGGAGTGGAAGCTTCTATTTCCTCCCACCTCACACCGGCGCCGTGCTGTGAGGACTCTCTTAAGGAGCAGGCCGCATGGAGACAGGCCGGGAGGATGTGGGGCCATCTCGAGCCTTCCAACCAAGCGCCCACCTACTACATCCTACCAGAAGCAGAGGGGCCTCCCGGCGAGCCAAATCAGCCACCGAATCATGAGGACAAAGCACGGCTGTTTCTGTAAGCAGCTAGGTTTGGGCGAATTTTGTTACACAGCAAGAGATGAATGAAGCATCGGTGAAAATACAGAGCTGGGAAGACTCTACACCGACTTCTGGGTGATGGCTACCTCGGAAGGGTGGAGGGGAGGAGAAAGGGAGGGGAGGGGAGGAAGCAGGTGCTACAAGGTGAATTCATTTTATTCTAAGGCGTTCTGGAAAAACTTGGCAAAATGTGAACATCGTTCTATCTGAGCACGATGTAGAGGTGCTTCTTATATTTTCAGCACTTTTCTGTAAGTTTGAAATATCTGAGATTTTAAAATTTTTAAAGGGATCCATAAATAAAGTAAAACATTGGTCTCTTCCTAAGAAAGCCACTCTTACTCTATTTCAGAAATTTGGGCTGTTTCTCCACCAAGATCCTTGGTCACCACTGATAAAATTAAAAGAACATTTCCACTTTTAAATCCACTTTTTCTTTTTTTGTTTCTTCTTTAAAAGAGATTCAGTCTCATTTTTCTCTATATATTACTCTTCTTATACATAGCCTGTTCTTCTCTTCAAGTAACTACCTCAAAGTAATCACAAACCTTCAAAATATTTATATCAGTCCTCATTCTACAAACTGCCAACTCTGAGTCCTAAATATCTTGAAAAATGACATAGAAGGTTCTGCCAGGAGGAAAACAAGGATAGGATTGTAATAAATCCAAGGCCAAGATCATTAGTTAGGACTTAAGACTAGTCACACATAATACTATTGTATTTATACAATTTTAAATTCTTAAATGACCAGCCTCAGGTGTTTTATGTACAGAATATATTAATATTCAAGAATAAGGCTTTCTGTGAAACATACCTTTCTCACTATTCTCAATTACACATACTTATCTTAGCAAAAAAATAGATTCAGAAATAATGAGTAATGGGTGAGTTTATTTTAAATATTGCAGTTATGATTTCTAACCATTTTAGGATTGAGCTCAATCATTTTTTTTAAGATGATAAGACTTTATTATAAACTGAAATTCCTCTTAAATCTTTTCAATAAGATGTAATCAAAGTCATACTGATTGTGACAGCTTGCAATTCTTTTATGAATCCCAAAAGGAGAATTATGTTTTTGAACTGGTGAGAAAGCATCTCTGATGGTGCCTCAATTTGGACATTTCATGGCCTCGGAACTATAAGCTTTTACACCAAGTAAATCTTCTTTATGAAAGCCAGCCCATTTCTGGTACTTTGCAATGGAAGTCCTTTAGGAAACTAAGACATGATCTAAAAATAAACAAGAAAAACAGTTCATAGAATCATCCATGTCCTAAACCTAGTGGCCAGGGAAAAAGATGTTCTATATCGAAGGCCCAGCAAAAGCCCAGTGTATTTCACTCCGCCTTCCCTTCAGGTGGTTCTCTAACCTTAGAAGGCACTCTAAGAAAACGATCAAGAAAAGGAAATCTCAGTTCTTCTCTGCGTGGTCAAACAGGAGAAAGAAAAGGCAGTGCTCCCAGCCCACAGCTCTGGGCTTTTAGGACTGGATCAGACCCTAGTTTCTGGCTGAAAACCCAGATTTCACTTATGGGAAAACTGAAGCCTGACGGTATTCAGTGACGTGCCCAAGAGCCTTCCGCTAGCTGAGGGCAGACCCGAGTCCGTTCTTTACCTTTTTATTTTTTTTTTAATGTCTTCTTTCCTTTTAATCAGCCTATTACCCAAAACTACTTTTCTTTCATGTTCAGCATTTACAAAGAGAAATGCAGTTTTTCCAACAGACCGGTTCTCTCGCCACTTCCAGCTTGTGAGGCTGACAGCACATCGCGGGGTATGCGTCCCAGCACCCGCGAAAGGAGCACGTACCTCCAGCGTGTGGCACTTCCCTCGAATCCGATTGCACAGAAGCTGGTAATTCTCCAGCACCACGTTCAGCTCCGTCGTCAGCTCGTGACCACCAGAGGGCACTTTCGCGGCTAATAACTTGATGTTGTCCTTGAGAATCTTCACTCTCACCTCCTTCTGCAGCACGTCCACTTTTGCCTTCTGTTCGAGAAAGAATGAGCTTGAAAAGGCCCCCCTTTACAGCAAGCAATTTCTTTTCTTCTTTTTAAATAACTAAATCAAAATTACAATTCCTAGCCTCTCTGCCTAAGGGGGGACTATTTAGGAAACCAGTACAGTGACTGTTTCTGAGGTCAGGAAGCCAAGCATAAACTGTCCCTCAAATGACCCACGGCACACGCCACAGGCAGCGGCAGCAACGCCTCAGGTAACTGAGTACTTTCAAGTTTGGGGTCCAGGATAAGAATCTAAGCCACTTAATTTAATTGACCACTGGAGGTCTGAGCATATTACACTGAAATAAAGGACTTTTCACAAAAATTGAAGGGACACCATGGCAGAGGTATTCTTTAAAAAGTTCCCCAAGTAACTTAAACATATTTTCTTTGCTCCTGGAGCATAGGAACACCTGTCCTTCTGATATTTAACAATATTTCAAAGATAATAAAGTTCCACTGGGAAGATCCAGAACAAGCTTTTTCCACAAAAAACCCCCTTCTCACGCAAGATGAACAGCTTCACCTGCAGGAAAACCATCCCACAAAGGCGTCTCACGCTCTCCATGGCTTTCTTTACTGCTTGCTGATTTTCAGCTTCCCTAGGTGGGGAAAGTAAACTAGGGCAGTGGCCTAAGAATGCCTAAAGACAGCTTAGAAAAATAAAAATTAATAGTATGTTCCCAGTCAAGGACTTCCATCTCTACTCTTCTAAACTTTCATCTATAATGGTTTTTAAAATCACAGAACCACAATGCCAAGAGTCTAAAGGAAGACAAAAATAAAACTAAGAAAACTTTTAACATGTTAGGTTACATTTAAATATCTTAAATATGGGATCCTTTAAAAAGGGCTTTCAGGACAAATATTGTATGATCTCATTGATTTGAAATAATCAAATAAGCAAACTCAGGGAGTCAAAATCTAGGTCATAAGTTAGCAGGGGACTGGGTGGGGACAGGGAATGGGAAGTTAGGATGTAAAACACACAGGGGAATGTTTTGGCAATGGACGGTGGCGATGGCAGCACATCGCTGGGAGTGGAAGTAGAAGCACTGGACTATGTGTATGAATGTGAAGAAAAGGGGAGATGCTACATTGTATATATGGTAACAGAGCAGAGATTTTAAAGAAATCCATGGAACACCACTATAATGAGCCCTAAGTTTAGCGACGGACTTTAACCAAGAACACAATTATAAGAGTGTGCTATCAGCAACTGTAACAGATGCTCCACACCAATGCCAGGTGCTAATGAAGGCAGTATATGAAATCCTGTCTTTTAAGCATGATTGTTCTTTAAACACACAACTTCTCTAAAAAAGAAAAAAGGGGGGAGGGCTTTCAAAAAAACTAAAGAAAATAGATGTTCCAGTGAAAACACTATGACTTCAATAAAGAAGGTCTGCAGTCGTATTTACTGTGACTCATATACAATAAAGCATTAACGATGTATCATCCTTTTTAATCTGCAGAGGCTTTTGGCTGCATTTCACTCTTAGACGAGTTAACTTTGGGGTAATAACACTTCCTGAGTTGCTACACCTTATAGAAAAAAGTAGCCTGCAAGACAGTTTTGACTTGGACACTCAAGGAAACCTGAAGCGGTGCTTGGAATTTGGGGATGATGCCAGTTCTTTTATTATATAAAAAAGAGCGCCCAAGACTAATGGCACAGAACACACACATTTACAGGAAATCTACCCTGTGGACCCAACATCACTGAAGCTCCCACTGCAGCCTGGGAGTAGCACGTGGCACACTCCCAGGTGGCCCGTGCACTACCTGACAAAGTAAGGAGAAAGACCTGGGGTCCTGGGAAGTCTTTCTTGTGCCTTACACTCTCTGTGGCTCCCCAAAGTCCTAATCTAAGACGATGTCCTGGACTCAGCTCACTGGCCAAGCTGAGCAAGAGGACGGTGGCTTTCTTTCCCTTCTGAAATGCTAGCAGCTACCCTTCTGTTCCTCAGAAATTTAAAATCCTACTGGGAATGATGAAGTGTACATAGCATGGTGCTTTCCCAGCAGACAGGCAGGGAGGTGAGAGGTGAAATACATATGGGGGGGTGGGGAGAGGGAGAAAGAGAGGGAGGGGGAAAGAGAGAGACAAACGATGGACAGGTGGAGGGGTAGAGAAGTCAGGGCCCTGGCTGGCGTGGCCTCACCTTCATTTCTTCCACGGCATTCTCAAGCTCTTCTGGTGACTTGTATTCAAAATCTCTCTCCAAATATTCTTCTTCAGCCTGCACCATCCACTCCTGCATCTCGGCCAAGTCTTTCTTCAGGTTCGCTGCCTTTTCCTGACTTTCAGACAACCTATTTTTTCTAACAGCAATCTAGAAGGGAAAGGTCATTCTCCAAATAAATTTTAATATATTAAACATCAAGTTCTAGTTTTTAATAATTAAAGTGATAACTTTCCACAGAGTCCCATGTTTTAAGATTTCAAATAAAACCCTTTAGACACTTTTTGCAGCTGCTATAAATGAAGACAATAATTGTAACTGGATCCCTGTAGCAGTTTGATATTATTCATGAATTCCAAAAAAAGATATTTGATTACGTTTGTAAACTGGTCTGTTCCTCTGGGCATGATCCCCTTTGACTGCATTAGATTCAGCTGAGATGCTTTTGATTATATTATGTTAAGATTAGGGCTTTGATTCGACCACGTCTTTAGGGAGACTCAGTTTGAGTCCCCGCCCCCTTTTTGGGCTATATAAACAGACACTCAATCAAGGAGACACAGAAGTAGATACACAGAGAAGATACATAGAGGAAGAGAGACAGCTCCACAGACATGGCAGAGGAAAGAGTTTTGATCCTGGAGCCCGGAGAGCGAGGAGTCATTCGCCTGAAAGCTTACAGCTGACCTTATGAAGAAGCACAGCAGCTGAGCCCGGAATTAAAGGAGCCCTCCAGCCCACAGCTGAGATGGGAAGAGGCTGGGCCCACAGAGCCTGAAGAGGAAAGAGGAAAACTGAACCGTCGAGGACATCACCTGCCATCTTGCTGCAATACGTGGCAACAGACTTTAGGTGAGGAAGTACCTCTTATGGGACCTTGAGTTGGACTCTTTGGAGTCTTGTGACTGTAAGCTTCTACCCCAAATAAATACCCTTTATAAAAGCCAACAGAGTTCTGGTACTTTGCATCAGCACCCCTTTGGCTGACTAATACAATCCCATACCACATTTTGGATATTAATCTGGAAATAATATCTCTTCGAATGCTGAAAATGCTTAACCTTTGACCGAGCAGCCCCACGTGTGGGAATCTAACTTAGAGCCATAAAAGCATGTACCTCAAGGAAATTTACTATAACATTGTTTACTACGGGGAGCAACCAAAATGTTCATTTGCTCCTCCTCATAGGATTCCCTATGAAGATTTCACTTTTAAGGTGGGGGCTGGAGTGGGGACTCTGCTATTAAAGTCCACGGGACAGTGGTTTGGGTCAATATGACTTGTAAATCCACACTGGCACCCGAAAGAGCTACATGAGTCTGGCTCGATGAACTACTTAAACATTTAGGAGAGGCCGACAGGTATTTCCAGAGGGCCCCTCGCTGGGACCTACAACCACCAGCCGACCCGGACGTGGGGTCCGCGCCTTCCCACTGGACAGGCCGGCTGCTCCCCTCCTGACCCCCGCTCGAATGGCATTCACAGGAGGAGGAGGTTCCCACGGGACAGGGCATCAGTTTTCCTGAGCCCTCCTCCAGCAGGACCCCAGGGGTGTCGCCCTCAGACCCCTCCCCCGGGGCACTCGAGGCGCCTGCCAGAGAGAGGCACCACAGCTTCCCACGCCTGGCTCGTCGGCTTCATTTTACTCTTTGCAAACAAAACCCCAGATTTCTGGGCCCTGCTTCCAGAAAATTCTCTTTGAACACCAGTAGTTTCTGAACACTAGTCGATGATGTCCTTTTCATGAATCCATAGAAAAATGAGGAAAATAAGGGCCATGTAATGAGCTTTTCAAAAACCTCAAAATTGGAAGCAACTATCTGAGATCGTATCCTCTCTCTATTTTTGGGGGGTGGTGGTAGGGTTAGGTGTATTAAAATGTTCTTTATTTCATGATATGAGAACTATAAAAGTTGTATAGATTATTTTGGTCTGTTGGTTGTTTTTATCTCTTCCTTCTTAACAAAACAAAAAGACGGCAAATTATACTTTTCCAATTCATCAACATGTTTACTAGTCAATGAAATACAAGAGCCAGGAACTGGCTCAGACAGCCCTTCCCTGGCCACTCCTGCAAGAACCCAGCAAGCCCCCAGCCCCCACGAGCCCTCCCTGATAGGGCATTATGATTTTTTTCATCATCTGTCTGCCTCTCTGGAATGAAACTTCCTCAAAAGGTTTTTTGCCTTGTCCAATGCTGTAACCCCAGTGCCGAAAGCAGAGCCTGCCACACGGCAGCTGATCAATAAATACCTGCTGGATTAATAAATGCTTCGTGGCTGTCACTACTGGGTTGCAAACTCCAGTGTCCTGGCGGTACGGGAGGTGTCGCATATGCATGTGTCAAACTGGACTGACGGCAATACAAAGGGGTAAGTCTGGGGCCAAATTGGACATTGCACCCTCCCTATGAAAAATAATTATCCCCTCATTGCCCCAACTTGACGCCCACGCTGACGTCACGCTGGTAGTCTTCACCTGGATGGTTTATAAAACCTACTTAGTTGGTCAAGCCAAGTTGCTGTCTGCACCTCTCGAGAACCACAGGCCGTGCAGGGAGGAAACTCACCTCCTTGCTGCATTTCTCCACTTGGGTTTGCTGGTCAGCTAGTTTCACCTGCAGCCAGGTTTTGATTGCAGCAACTGGGCAGCTTCGAAGGGTGGCCTCTATTTCTTTCATGTCTTTCAGAGATAATTCAATGGTTTCTATTTCGTTAACAAGTGCCTAGACATAAAACAAGCCTGCGCTGAGTTCACCTCCTATGTAGACGTCAGTATTATGGTTTGCTAGCATCCCTGCAAATACTGTGAAAACAGACTGAGCCAAGACTTAAACTACTTAATAATACTGCACCTTAAGAAATGTGTTTCACCTGGGTGCTCCAGGTAGCCATCGGGCAAATTAGATTGGCGTATGAGACTCTCAGCAGGGAAGAGTACTCCCAATTGGTTTAGAGAAGCCTATGATTTCACCTAATGTCCATGGCATGTGTATTATCCAAGTTTCAGTTCTTACGCTTGTTCCTCATAAAGCCTGTCCACATGGCACAGTGACAGCAATGTGCCATCCGTGGTTATTACACTAAGACTGTCACCTTAACGTAAAAGAGCAGCTCCAGACGGAACTAAAATCATGCTTGCTCTCGCTTTCCAAATTCATAACCATGGCCAAAAATAAAAATATTAATAATCAGTCTTTTTTTATTAGCTGCAAAGGCATAATGTTTCCTGACAAATGATATTTTATCTAGGCTTATTGTCTGCCCTATTCTTCCATTTCTAATACTCGTAGCAAGTATCAAGGAGAAAGAAGCCGATGTCCCTCATCACAGCGGGTCCCCGGTCAGGTCAGCAGGACTCACCGAGCACTGGCCCAGCTGCCTCTGCAGCCCCTCTGCGTCCCCAGGTGCAGCCTGCTCCTTCAGCAAGAAGCTCTTCACACCAGCCACCCACTTCTCCAGGACTTCCGAATCAGCCTGCAAGGAACACAGTGACAGAGGGGGCGTGACTCAGTGACATTCAACTTACTGCATCACAAGAGCTACTGCTACTGGGAAAAGGCAAGTTTTCAAAACTGTGATAATATCATTTTCATTTATTTGATTATTTTTTAAAGCTCTCAACTTTGAAAATAATTATTTTCTTCATTCTTGACTACAACCCTCAAGAGATAACAGCTTAGGGATCATTTCAAAAACTTCCTAACACTCTCCAGTGAACTGGCTACTTTGCTCAAATACAATCAGAGTCTATGACTAAAATCCAAATTACGGGGCAAAAAGGTTTTTCTTGATATAATCAGTGAAAAAATCTTCTGTTCTCCTATTATCTAAAACAAATTTTCTCCCAGGTGAACTACCCAGAGCAGGAATAAACAGCGAAGTGGAGAGGCCGCAATAGCCCTGCTGCTGGGCCGTGACCCGAGAACAAGGACAGTCCACTGCCCAGCTCCAGTTTCTGTGGACGGGGCGGGGTGCAGAGCAAACGAGAACGGATCATTCTAGAGAGAGACTTCAGAGAGATGGTGACACTGGACACTGGGCCTTGAAGAATGCAAACACGTGGCCCAACTGGGGCTCCAGGGAAGGCGCCTTCTTGCCAAGGCCTCCCACCCCCCGCGGGCCAGTCTGACCTGTTCATTTCCCTTGCATGGAGCTGACCCCCTTTCCCTGTACCTTCTTCAGTTCTCTGCTTTGAGTCCGTCCCCATGAATGGAGGCAAACTTACCATCCTGTCAAATAAGGCCTTCCATCTGACACCACTCTGCCTTCCCTTAGTGTCCTATTGGTGAAAATTCCCAATCCCTTCCATGGAACCTCAGGAGACGTGCTCTCCAGGGGTCACACTCACCATTCTGATGAGCATGCTCTGAAAACAGCACTGATTTTTTAAGGTCCCTCTAATACGCTGTATAGAACCAACTGCTCTCCAGATAACGTGGGAATGAATCTCAAAGGTTCCTAACTGGTCCGTCACATACAGATATCACACTCATAGGAGGCCATCAGAAATCGTTTGAGGTTTTGTTTTCCTCATTGCAGGGCTGGTTTTTGCTTTGTTTTATTTTATTTATTTGTTTGTTTATAGATATATTATTCACAACCTCTAACTAAAACTCCAGCATTCCCATTAGCTGCCTCAAAATCACATTTGTCCAATTCCACACTCCTTAAGGGATGCTGACGATAAGTTCAGGACCTGCCGTGCATAAATATTAAATTCTACATCGTCACGTTAGCAATCACAGTTAATGAAATAGCAGCAGCAGCCAGCTAAATAATTTGAATTTCTCGTTTTTCTGCTTTCCTTTTGGCTATTCTGCCCAGCTTCCTCTCATCTTCAAATCTGTCAGTGAGGCCCATGCTTCTGCTCTTGGGGGAATTCTGAGGATTCTGGGCTTTTCTGTGTGAAGAACAGGGCCAGGGAAGGTGCCCACCCGAGCGCTCCCCGAAAGGGACGCCATGTCACTCACCAACCTACACACTTTGGGCTTCAATTTCAAAATACAGGGATCTGCATAATTAATACAAGCATGGAGTCAGCTTTCCAGCCTCTTGCCCTAAGGTCTTCATAAGAGATTTTCTCAAATACCTTGCTGAAATCAGGACTTACCAAGAATGACACTTAGTCAAACTAAACGGCCACACATGCCCCTCCAAATGTGGGTTACCCAGTGATCTAGCATTCCCACTCCTCAACTAAATATCAGAAAGCATCCCTTCAGGAAATGAGTCTGGCACCCCCGGATTCCGCGGCCGCAGCTCCCGCCGTGCACCTACTCCACCTCTGCCTGGTCACTCTTCGCCTGCTTTGCTGGGAACCGGAAACAAGCTTACTGCGTCTTTAGCATCTGTCTACACTTTTCTGGTAACTTCTCACGAGATGCGCGGAGTGGCCCTGAGAGGGGGCAGAACGCCCACTGAGGTCGGCGCAGATGTGAGCCTTGGCACAGGAAGTCCTGGCGCGTTCCCTGCTGGAGCCAACACACCCTCAAAAATGACTCCCACATGTCCTAATTTTGAGGGGGGCTGGGGGCTGAACTATGTCCCCCAAAAAGGATGTGTTGAAGTCTCAGTCCCCAGGGCCTCAATAACATGACCTTTTTTGGAAATGGGGTCTCAGGTAAGCTGAGGCCACAGTGGACTAGGTGGGCCCTGGACCAGTAGGAACGGCTTCCTGATAAGAAGGTGTGGTGGATGGAGCTACATGTACCCCAGAAAGATATGTTCTCCACCCTGAGCCATCCCTGTGGGTGTGGGCCCATTGTGAGCTGCCTGACTAGGACAATCAGGATGGGTCTCCATCCTGTTACTGGAGTCCTTTGAAGTGGAATGAATTATTCATGAGAGAGAGAAAGCCACAGGAAGCGGGAAGCTGGACATCCATGGAGCCCAGGAGAGAGAAGACGTCGCCACGTGCCTTGCCAGGTGACGGAGGAGCCAGGGATCACCTGTGGCCAGCCCCAAAACACCAGTCTTCAGGGAGAAAAAGCACTGCCTGGAGGATGCCTTGATTTGGACCTTCTCTTAGCCTCAAAACCATGAGCTAATAAATTCCCATGGCTTAACCCAGCCCACTGCGTGGTATTTGCTTGAGCAGCCAGGAAACTAAAACAGAAGGGCGAGGAAAGGCAGGGGGCCGGCACAGGGAAGGGGCCTGTGCTTGGGGCGATGCATCTACAAGCCACCAAGAACCAAGATGGCGGCCACAGCCGCAGCCGGAAGAGGCAGGAAGGCTCCTCCCCTTGTGGCTTCGGAGCCCCCAGGGCCATGAGAGAGCAAACGCCTGCTGCTTTCAGGCATCGGGTGTGGTCACAGGTTACGCCGCACAGAAAACCCACACCAGGGCCGTTCTCTGGTGGAGACGGGGAGCCTTTCCTGTCCCCGCTGTTAACATCACTGCACCCCGCCTAGGCGCGGCCTCACCCCCTCATTCCAAACACCTCGGGGAAGCCCTCGGCCAGAGTGGGCCCTTTCTCGGGCCCTGGAGCGGGTGAGGAAAACAGCCACGGAGTTCAACGCACATGAAGCCTCCTTCTAAGGGGCCGCGGGTCCCTCACGCTCCTGTGCCGTCCTGGACGTCTCAGGACCCCACTGCATAACCGGGCAATCCGCTGAGTCCAGTTGTGAAAAGGACTCGGGATGAGCATGGAAGCAAACTGCCCACCAGGGGCGTCCTGGGTGGAGGGTCCAGCCCAAAGCCCCTGCAGCCTCCCGCCCTCTCATCCCCGCGCTCCTATTCCTTCCCTCGGATGTGCGGAGAGAGAGGAGAGCAGGGGACACTGAGGAGCACTGTGGCCACGTGGCCACCCCAGCAGCACCACAAGGGCAGGTGGAATCCAAGCAGCCACGCAGTCCTCGCCACAAAACTCCAGCGGCGTCCTGACCCCGGGGTTCTGGGGGAGGCAGCCTGTCCATGAGAGGACAGAATCGGGTTCGACCCCACGCTCAGCTCCTCGTGGCCACGTGGCCAATTTCTCCTCGGGGAGCCTCAGGGATAAGCACACTTACCTCTCCTGGCCCTTCTGGAAACGATGGTGGAGGCCTGGGCAGGCGCCGGCACGGGGCAGGTGTGCGGTGGGGCCGTGGTCGGAGCTCCGTAAAACGGCTGCTGCACCACTGCCCGGGAGGACCCCAGGGAAGCCTCCCCTTCCACGTCTGCGCAGGAAGGAGCCGCCAAGGCGGGCACTTGGCGTAAGCAGAGCCTACACTTCCGTAAGTGCCACGCCAGCGAGGCGTGTTCCACCACGTAACGGCTTAAGGGTGACTTTGGACACGACCATCTGGAAGAGCCCCTGCTTACATTTCTGGCCACCGGCCTCTCCACCCACACGCAGGAGAGCTCGGCACCCCCACTGGCCCTCTGTCCCCTCTGCCTGGAAGGGAAATTCTGCCTCAAACCATGTGTGAGAACTCTCGAAGGCTGCTCATCTCAGGATACAAAGAACACAAACTTCCAGGAAGATGGCAGGCTAGAAAGACACGGACTCGCTTCTCTCCCAGAAACACAGCTAGAGGACAGGCAGAAACGGCCTGGAAAAAAATCTTCCAGGGTTTAAGACACCAGGGGAAGGCTGGACACCACCCAGAAGAGAAAGGGACTAAAGGAAAGAATCGCGACAGCAAACCTATGAGCTAAAAGCAGCAGCTGCTACTGCCGGCGCCTCCCCCACCCTATAGACACTTGAATTCTCAGGCTGCTGGGCCAGCCACAGACAAACGGGGGCCCAGGATCCACCTCCCCAGGAAAGGGCAGAGAGAGGGACACAGCCTAGGGCTGACTCAGTTTTTACCCACAAATCTGGTCTGCTGTGTCCCACAAATGCTTCCAGGGTGGGTCTGGCCACGCCATTGTTTGCCCTGGGAGCTGGCAAGGGGCTAAAGGTATATGCCCCTCTCACTCTCCCTCTCTACTGACCAGGACTGGCTGTTGAGGACACAGAAGGGACTGGAATTATTTCCTACCCGGGAAAAGGGAGGGGGCTACCAGCGAAGGCTGGAGAACAGCCTCTGAGGAAGTTTGAACTGCGAGGCTCTCAGCCTCCAGGCAGGATCCTCTCCCACGTTGATCTGGTCCAGGCTGCAGCAAACACACCCCGACCAGGAGAGAAAGGCATTTCCCGGCCTTTACAGCTGCCCTCCCCAAGGCCCTAAGAAGCAGGTCTGCAACCCATTACTGAGTCCAGGGCCCAGTTTTGAGCAAATAACAGGGGCAATCCTAAAGACCCAGATTGAACCAAGAATCAAAGAAGAGCAGTAACTCACAGCCTCCCACCACCAAATCCCTACAAAAGAGAGAAATCAAGCACCTGAGTAAACTCACCATCCTACTCAAATACCTAGGCGGCAGCAAAAAATTATGAGCCATACTAAGAAGACAGAAGAAATGGCCCAAGAAAAGAAATATACCAAAGCCCCAGAAGATACGCAGGACATTAAGAAGATGCACACAAATTTCCAAAATCAAATTAATGGATTGAAAGACAATATGGCTAAAGAGATGAACGACATCAAGAAGACACTGAGTGAGCACAAAGAAGAATCTGAAAACCTGAAGAGATCAGTAACAAAGACATAGCGTTTCTCCGTCCTTGTAAACATCACTTGGCTGATGCACTTACCGGTTTCTAATCTACAATAATCCACTTGCAGAATGAAAATACAAACATCTAGAGGGAATACAGTTCTTGTAAAGCAATATAAAGAAATAAAAACTACTAGTACCTTTCTAAAATAAATGTCTCATTATTTCACATGCAAAAAAATAAATGGTAAATGTCTTTTGAGGACAGCCATGTTCCATTCCCGTTTATACCCACAAATTCTCAAACAACGATAAAATTATTAATATGCTATTTCTGAAAAACAAAATATCAAATATTCTACTTTGGAAGGGTCAAAAAGTCTACACTGGCCATCCCTGCTCCGCCCCAAAGCCAGACTCACAGGCGCTATTTGTCCTAGAAAAGGGATGTGAGGTCACTCAAGTATTCCTGGAATCCTTGCCCGGCCCAGCCCCTCCTCTCCCGAGCCTTGGGGCGGAGACATCTGAAGCTGGGTGGCACTGGACTCAAGACTGTCAGACCCAGCATGTGCCTCGACTTGTGCAGATCTCAATTCTCTGCATTTTCCTGGGCGGCTGCCCCACCTGCCAGAAGGGCCACAGCTCTTTCAGCTTCCATTGTGACACCAGCTTCTAAGCCAAGACACAGAGAAGACAAACTGTGACACGAGGGATCACAGTGAGTTTCGGTGGTGGGCTCCCATTTTGTTTGCTTTTATAATATTCATTAGCCTCAAACACACTCTTTTAAAAAGAATTATCTTATTTAGTAAGGAAAACAAACAACGGCATCGCCACTATCCTTATTTATCTGAAACTAATAGAATTCTGAAGTTCTAAGGTTTGGAATGTACCCACTCTTCTTTTTAATAAAGTAAAATATATTCAAAATGAGGGGAAAACCTCATGAGATAGTTATACTAATTACATGTTATCTTCAAAGAATTAAATCAACCAGTCTGCATTTAGTCTTAGAAAGTATTTATCATTGCATTTTTACCCTAAAGTGCTTTCCAAAGTAACTTGTGCTGGTTTTAGTTTTTTGTGGACCCCAGAAAATCCCATTCTTAAAGCAAACCCACTTCTGTGCCAATAAGCCCATTGTGGAGGAGAACTTTTGATTAGATTTTCAAGAGACCAAAGAAATAATACTGAGTATTTTGCAACCCTGAATCCAAAGATGATATTGCAGGGAGTTATAATAATTGAGACACATAAGCTGCCTCTTAGGATTTTACAATACTTGATTCCCATGGTTCATGAGAAAATACGTCAGTAAAATCAATAGTAAAAGTTTGATGAAAAAGTTACATATTTTATTTATTTTTTAAATGTGTTGCTCCCTGCAGGAGTGGGAGCACTTTCTGTGAGGTCGTTTCTAAAAGCAACAGTTAACATTTTAATTCTTAAGCGCAGGAACTGAGGTCATCACATGGCACAGAATAGACGGAAAAGCCAACTGAGGCTCTTAAGCGCTTACGGGGTCTGCGGCGGGGAGACCGCGGGCCAGTCTCCACCTGCCCAGGAGGGCCTGGTGCAGGCAAGGAGAGCGGCGCCAACGCGGAACACGCCGCCGCGGCAGCAACGGCAAACCCGAGCGTGCAAGAGCCGTGAACAGTGCACAGAGAGGCCAGGAGCACGGGGCCGGCTCCTCGGCGCCAGCAGGCGTGCCGGGATGGCGCCACGCAGGCACGCGGCACTACCCACGTGAACGTTTGGGCCTCAGCGAGGTCCAACATCGCCTGTTTCTACCAGTGCGGGGAAAACGGTGAGGACGCACGACTCTCGTGGCCTTTCCTTCTCTGACCACGCTGACCTCGGCCAATTCCCCCAGCCAGGGTGGCTGCACGGGCCTGGGGAGGAGGGAGCCCTGAACAGCCATCTGCTCTGCTTCTGGGCAATGCAATTTCTTCATGAGCAAGCTGCGAACATGACTTAGAGAAGTGCGAGAGGCGAGCTAAGAAGGAGTCAACCCCTTTTGTTCCTAGAAATGGCATCACAAATTGGCATTGGGCTTCAAACCGAAAGAACCACACACCTTAAGAACAAACAGAGCTTAATGCCTGAGAAACTGCCTAGCAGGACACTGAAAAGGGGAGACAATGCAGCTGTCAAGGAACACTTACTGCAGTTACCTCCTATCTTTGGGGGAAATTAATCAAAAGTTTTTCCAAGTGACTCGTGAGAGGCTAGGTAAGAAGCAAGCTCCTCAAGGGAAATAAAAGGGCAAAACGGTTCTTTGGAATTAAAAAAACAATCCCACAAAGAAGTTAGACAGTTGCGGAATGCCAAAATTGTCAGCGATCCTGTAGTTAGGACACAAAAGAAGAGGCATGGAAGAGCCGAACACGACACATTCCACATCAACAACAAAAAGGCACGGAAACGTGTAGATCCGGGTGAGCCCCACCTGGACACAGCGCCCACGCCCGCCGCACCTGAGCTCCAGGGCCAAGGCCACGCCCAGCCACCAGGCAGAGCTGAGACCACGCCCGCACCTGGAGGGGGCGGCCACCACCAAGCTCCTTTGTGCTTCAGGCCAGTATTTTTCTCTTTAAATTCCGCATTGAGAACACTGGCACAGGCTAGCCCCAGAACACCTTTTAGGAGTCAAGTAGAAACTGCATTTATTTTCACCTGTCCATTTCCCCAACTGGGCCTCGGATTTAATTTGGAAACAAAGGGAGGGTCTGCTGAAAAGCAGGGGTTCAGACATACAGTCAGTTCCCTGCGGGGAGGGGTCCCGCAGGATGCCCAGCAGCCTCCCTTGCTCGCCGCACTAGATGCCAGTAGCCAAACGTCCCCTGGGGGCTGAGGACTCTGCTAGCCCATGCTTTTTCACGGAGATGGATAAGGGTGGTTCTGGATTCTAAAGAGAGACACGGCGACCACGGGTGGGGGCACGGGTGGGGGCGCCACGGGACAGAGCCCCACCTACAAGTTCACTGAGTCTAGACTGCACGCAGTGCAGTCGTCATCAGGAGCGCTCAGTCCAGAGCCGCAGCTGACGTGGGGAGAAGACCCCTCCCACCATCCCCACCCCCACGCACAGCCCCTCCGTCTTCTGCTGGACCGTCTGCGGCTCCTGGGGAAGGAGCTTTGCTGAGAGAGCAGCCGTCAGCACTCTGCCCCATCCTGCTCGTCCCTTCCACGCACACACGTACACACACACATGCACACGTGTACACATACACACACATGCATGCACAGGTGCATACATGGACATGTGTGTACACGTGTACATGTGCGTGTGCACATACATGTACATGTCCACACATACATGTGTGCACATATGCATAAATGTACATTTACATAACTTGGTTTCCAAATCTCAACCTCCAATACCAATTGCAACGCATTTATTGATAATTATTTATCGAATGCTTTTTCGGTGCCAGGCACTCTTCTAGACGTGGATCTTGGGCCACATCAGCAGAAAGAAAAAGAAAAAAAAAAGATCCCTTGCAGATGGACCAGGCAGGGACGGGGAGGGGGCAGCCTTACTTCTCCCCTCAGACCTCTCCTTTCAGAGCCAACCGACAGGGAGCTCCCACTTCTCCCCTTCCCCCAGGAAAACGGCTAAAACCCTAACTGTCATTTACCCGACGTTCCCTCCTGCCAGTCTCCTTAGCTGTCTTCCTGTTACCCTTTCCTGCTGGACTTAATCACTGCTTCGTATGTTGTCGTTTTCAGGTATAGCACAGCATCCCGCCTCTGGATTTTCCTGTCCCTCAAACCGCCTGCTTTCCCAGTCTGACGCTGTTTGTCCCTGGCCTCGTGCAGATTTTCAGCTCTGAGCGTCTGAGCTCTCTGCTGCTGCCGGGGCTGCGCCGATGATGCCAACCAAGTCACCGTCCCCAGGAAACGACAGGATCGCATCCCGGAGACCCTCTTCTGAGCAACTTTAAGCACCTTTCTCTTACTTTCAGTGTCCCGTTTACCTCTACCAGAAGCCTTTTCTGCAAGACACAGTAAGGTAAATGTGCTCTCCAGCACATGAAAAGTGTATCTTTGGTGGGCAAGTTATAATCCCTCCTTAAGTACATAATAAACCTGAGTCTAGAAAGAATGCCAAACACTCAAATGTCTGTTGTCACTGAGAGATATGGACACGAGAATGACGGTTTTACAGTGGTGTTACAGACTTGAACGCCAAGGACCCCTGGATGTACCTCAAAAGTTCTGAGCCTGGGGACCATTTCTTCAAGCAGATGCACATCTGTGGAGACCTTGAGTTTCAGTTTGTCCCACTTTTCTTGGATAGCATCACATTCTTGCCTGTACTTCTTTCCTACGTGAGAAGGGGCGTTTTTCTCCAAAGCCTTCGTTTCTTCCACAAATTTATCTAATGCAGGTTTTTGACTCTCAAGAATTTCATCAAGAGCCTGGAAAAGTGTTAAGAGATTAAAAATACAACAATTCATCAGTACAAATGAAACAATACGGGTGATAAAGCAGGCAACTTTTTTCAAACCTTTTACTGAATAAGAAATGTGAAGAACTTGTGAAGAAATAAGCATAATAGCAAAGTTAAAGCTTTCCCTTCATGACTTAAGTGTAGGCCACACATAATATACTCTGTGCCCTAAAAGTCGTAGAGCAGCACATGCAGGGAAAGCCAGGAGAGAGGTGGCCCCTGGATGTTTTTCCAATGAAATGGTGCAGAGCCTCAAAGCTAGCAAACTAAATGTCCAGGGAAAGAACTGCTGGGCTTCACTGTATTAAAGATATTTTAACAGGTTGAGAATTTGGGGCTAATGAATATTAAGATATTCATTAATAACAACTAAAAGAGTCAAATATGTAAGAATAAACAGCCAAGGAGGTAAAGGACTTATACAAGGAAAACTACAAATGAAACTGAAAGAAATCAAAGAAGACCTAAATAAATGGAAGGACATTCCATGTTCATGAATTGGAAGATGAAATATTGTTAAGATGCCAATTCTACCCAAAGCAATTTATAGATTCAGTGCAACACCACTCAAATTCCAACAGCCTTCTTTGCAGAAATAGAAGAATCAATCATCAAATTTATACGAAAGGGTAACCCAAATAGCCAAAATTGTCTTGAAAAAGAAGGAAGTTGGAAGACTCACACTTTTTTACTTTAAAGCTTACTACAAAGCTACAGTAATCAAAACAGCATTTTCCTGGCACAAGGAGAGACATATAGACTAATGGAACTGGGTTGAAATTTCAGAAATAAACCCTCACATCTATGGCCAAATGAATTTTGACAAGGATGCCAAGTCCACTCAATTGGGAAAGAATATTCTCTTTAACAAATGGTGCTGGGGAACTAGATATCCATATGTACGAGAATGAGAGAGGACCCCTATCTCACACCAAATACAAAAATTAACTTAATATGGATCAAAGACCTAAATATAAGAATCAAAACTATAAAACCTCTTAAAAGAAAATACATGGAAGCATATTCAGGACCTTGTGTTAGGCAATGGTTTCTGGGACTTTATACCAAAAGCACAAGCAACAAAAGACAAATTAGATAATGGAACTTCATTAAAACTACAAACTTTTGTAGACCAAAGGACTACATCTTGAAAATAAAAGACAACCTACACAATTGGAGAAAATATCTGGAAATATCTGAAAAGGATTTAATACCCAGAATATATAAAGAAATCCTGCAACTCAGAAAAAAAAAAAAAAAAACACAACCAGTGAAAAAATGGGCCACAGACTTGAACAGACATTTCTGCAAAGAAGATATACAAATGGCCAAAATGCACATAAAAACACAGTCAACATCATTAGCCATGGGGGGGGGATGCAAATCAAAAATACAACGAGATGCCATTTCACACCCACTAGAATGGCTACTATTAAGGAATGGAAATTAAGTGCTGGAGAGGATGTGGAGAAACAGGAACCTCACTCCCTGTTGGTGGGAATGTAAAGTGGTGCAGCCTCTGTGGAAGGCAGTTTGGCAGTTCCTCGGAAAGTTAATTACACAATTACCACATGACCCAGCAATCCCACTTCTAGGCATAGATCCAAGAATTGAAAACAGGGGCTCAAACAGGTATTTTCACATAAATGTTCTCAGCAGCATTATTCACAACTGCCAAAAGATGGAAGCAAACCAAGTGTCCCTCAATGGGTGAAGAGAGAAACAGAACGTGGTGTAGACACACAATGGAATATTATTGAACCCTCAAGAGGAAGAAACTTCTGATAGGCAACAACACGGGTGGATCCTGAAGCCATGATGTGAGATAAGCCAGGCACGAAAGGAGAAAGGAGACATACTCTATGATGTCACTGATATGAAATAATTAAAATTTGCAAATTCATAGCATCAGAAACTAGCATACAGGTTCCCAGGGGCTGGGGTGGGGAAGGGGAATGGGGAGCTAACGCGTGATTGGTAAGATGTTTCAGCTGGGGATGAAGGAAATGTCTGGTAGCGGACGGTGGTGCTGGTGGAAGAGCACACTGAGAGTGTAACTAGTGCCACTGAAGTGTATACTTGAAAGTGGTTAAAACGGGAAATTTTAGGTAGTATATATGTTGCCAGAATAAAATTTTTTAAAAAAATATGACAGTACAACACAAACAGTAAACCCTAATATAAAATATGGATTACAGTTAATAGTATAATTAAAACAATACTGTTTCATCGCTTGTAACATATATACTACATTAGTGCAAAATGTTAATAGGAAAAGTTATATGTGTTGGGGCAGTATATGGGAACTCTGTACTTTCTACATAATTTTTCTGTAAACCTACAATGTCTCCAATTTTCAAAAAAGATGTTTATTAATTACATTTTCTTTTAGCCCAGGTCCTATATTATAGTAACAACCTTTAAATTATAAGAACAAATGACCTTTTACAAAAAACTTAAAAACCTGAAAAAGCATTTCAAATTATCATGTAACGTGAGATATTAGAAATGGCCCTCGAATTCTGACACCTAATATATACATTACCTTTTCTTCTTGCAGGGCTTTTTCCACCTTCTCAAGATCATTCAAGACGTGCAGAGAAGTCTGGGCCTTGTTTTCCACATCAGTTACCAAATCTTTCAGTGTCTGCAGTGTTTCCAAATAGGCATGGGCAGGCTGACTCTTCAGTTCTGTTCGTTTAAAAACACATAAGTTGAGAAAAATCATGTTAGGGCTCTAATATTACCTTCTATTCCATTAATAAGTGAATTCTAATACTTAACAGCTTAGACCCCATAATTAACATTAAGATAAGGTTCAGTTACTAAAACAGATCATTCCATGGGCATTTCTGCAAATCAGACAGTGATTTCCCTCCTGCTGATACTGATGCTTGAAGGATTACCCAGCCCACTATCATTTTTCTTTATTTCATCCTGAGGAAACATTTCTCTGAAGATAGTGCTACACAGCGCTTTTGTCCCAAGCTCGTGTGAAGATGAATGGCCAGCTATGGATTGTACCGGAACACAGCAGGCAGGGTGCGGCAAAGCTCAGGCACACGAGAGACGGGACTGCCCGAGCCTGCCTCAACGGCATCTGCTTCAGCCCCTCCTGTGAAAATCACAATCCATCAACACTGGCTTGGGAAGGAAACTGATTCACTGGAAGCAGGAAGGGTTGAAACCAGCTAGCAACAAGTCAAGAAACTGTAACCTGCCTGGGATCCTGTCAACAACGAAAGGATATTTTGTTACAGTAAGTTGAGAGAGGTGCACTCAAACATGCATTCCCCATTCCAGGTAAACTAAAGCCAGCGAGCAAAGAGCCGGTGCCCAGTATCATCCCGGAATTCATCTGTCTACTGTGTACACCCAGATTCTTCCAGTCAGCATGCAAAGCCACGTTGCTGCAAGCAGCGAGCGAGGAAATCTGCAGCTGCCTAGCATGTGGGACAGAGGACATTACACTATACAGCCAATTCCAGACTCAAACTGCAGCCAAGGAGAAAAGAATGTCATGTAATAGCGATGAGCTCTCAAAACCTACAACAGTTAACTCTGCAAAAACAGGTTTATTCCAAAAGTAAGAAATCTCTAAAAAGTTTTCAGATCCTGAAAGAGGAACGTGATTTCTTTTAAGAGAACAGAGGGTGTTGCTACAAGTTGAACCATATTAAGCAAACAGAAGTAAAGTGCTCAATCTTTTCAGCCCTAGTAGTAAAGGGAGAAAAAGCTCCTGTGTAACTGCTGAGAACTCCTCAGTTCCTAGTAACATGATTTTAGAACATGGGAAGGCCATTTGCACTTTCAGAAACAAGTGAGAACCCAAAAGCTAGAATGTCCCTGGGGCAAAACAAGCAAGTCTGCAAGGGAAGTAATTTTCCAGTGAGGACAGAGGAAGGCTTAGATTCTGGAACGGGGAACTGAGAGAATGGGTGTACCGTTCTCGAGCTGCTGCTGACGTCCCTCCAGATCCTGCTGGACGGCACGGTAGCGGCCCAGGACGCCATCGAGGCCTTCCTGGACAAACTGCGGAGCCGCAGGCTGAGCTCTCAGGGCCGAGCAGCTGGAGCACACCACGTCGAGGGCCGGGCGGAGGCCGAGGAGGTGTGCCAGCTCCCGCTAGGTAAGAGGAGAATGGGCATACTGAGCGCCTGCACACAGCACGCTAGGAGAGCTGAGTTAGCCTGGGGTGCGAGGAGCACGGACGCCCTTCCTTAGACGCAGCGTGTTTGCTCACGGTTCGGTATGGCAGGCGCTTTACCTGGCAGGAGTCCTTCAAAGCCGGCAGGGGCTGCTGGGAAGGTTCCGGAAAGGCAGTGTGTTTGACCCACTCCTCCGTCTTCTGTATGGTCTTTTCAAGCTCATCAAGCTGCTTAAAGTAAACATTTATCTCTTCCTGCAGCTGAATCTTTCTCGCCAGGTCTTCCAAGTGCTGAGATACATTCTTCCATTCTGAGACCACCTTCTCCAGAACACTTTTTAATTCTTCAGTAGGAAGACCTTCTGTACAGATAAGAGAAACAGGCACACTTAGTACGACAAAACTTGTTTGAATTTGTTATAAATGCCCCAACACATTCCCAATAAAGAGGCAGTGTCAGATATAATGATCAGCCCCTAAAGCTCCTCGTAACACGATAGCAAACAATCATGATCTTCTCAAAAATGGTTTAAATTCCTTGACCACAGCCGGCGAAGGGGTTTTAATAGGTGGCTCGGGAGTGGTATGGCTGTCACAAAAGACACATTCAGAAGAGCGCGTGCCCTCCTCTCCGGGGAACGTGCGTCCATCTGCTATGAATTGAACGCGTCCCTCACAAAGGCATGTTCAGGACCAAAGCCCTGGTCCTAGGGAGTGAACCTTTCGTAAAGAGGAGCTCTGAAGAGGCTGTTTAAGACGAGGCCGAGCTGAGTCAGGGGCATTTATTTGGGAGGACAGGAGGCCATCCTGCACACAGCAGGAGGAGACAGGGAGCGGGACGGCCACGGGCGGAGGCAGAGCTGGAGTGTGGCTCGCCGGCAAGCCACCCCCAGGGTGCTGCAGGCTTCCGAGGGGGCAGGAGCCCGCGGACACCCCGACTTCAGTCTTCTGGTGTCCAACTGTGAGAATAAACTCCTCCTGTTTCAGGCAGCCAGCCTGCGGTGCTTTGGCTCGGCCGTCCCGGGCAACCAAGACGCCATCCATGGAGTCCCACCACGCCGCCCGCTCACGTCTGAGCCAGAAAGCAGCCTGAACAGCCTGCATTGCCTGGGGGCCCCACCTCAGCAGGCAGACCCCGGCCGCAACCACGAGTGAGCAGCCCGGGGCGTCATGCCAGCCATGAGGTGGGTGGCAGGGAGCCCACTGCTGGGAAGCCACCTGGAGAGCACGCCAAGGCAGAGCACAGGGAGGCAGATGCACAAAACATCAACTTTAGAGAGCGTGTCCAAAATAAAGGCCATTCTTTTTATGACTGCCATCTTGTATTGTCTCATATTTTCAGTACAGAATGTTCTCAGAAATCATAAAGTTATATATAACAGTAAGTTTTATCCATGGTCCTTCCCTTAGTGTAAAATGCCAACAAATCCTTTAAAATTACTAGGAAAAGGTCTGAGCAATCTGCAAAGGAACCTTTACATTCTGAGGAGAGGGTGTATGTGGAAAGGACGGGCTAGGCATTCCTACTATTTCAGTAGGAGGGTGGAAAACAATTCTGCTTTGTAAACGTACGCAATTAAAATACAGGGCAGCGAGACCACTAAGGAAAAACAGCATAAAAAACAAAAGGCCGTGCACAACTGACTGCACAGAGTTAAAAATTTCTATAACACACAGTATCCCTTGAACATTAGAAATGCAAACGTAACGACATAATTTGCCAGTTGCTAGGGTCCACCATCCACCTTCAGGCAGGTGAGAGAATAGCAGCTAGCAGACCTGGGCAAAACTCTAAAACCAGCATGCATGAGCAATGCCCACCACGGGGCACAAGCAAAGCCCACCACCACTCCCTGACTAGGCTGCGAGCAGTGGAGAGAGGCCGGTGCGCCCCGCAAGTCATTTCCATGCTGTGAGGCAAAGGAATAAACACACCGGCCTTTCCACGCCACTTTGTGGATAGGCAAGTGAAGAAACTAGGAAATCATGCTGGTGGAAAATCATTGCATTCCTCTAGAAAACAGGTAAAAGGTTCTCGTTTTATGATGGAGAACCTGAAGAAAGTCTTTTTTGTTCTCCCCTTTTACGATTTATTTAGTCATTAACCATGTTTCATTATTCGTTCACTCTGGCCCTTGGAGCCGGTTTTCAGAGTTTAAATCTCTCTTGCTCTGAGCTTTAGGTGCTACACGTGGGCTTGCCATCAGGTAATGATCAAAGCACAATTTGCATTTTAAGAAAGGCAAACTCTACATTGTCCTTGAAAATAATACTATTGCTCTCAGAGAACTGAGTTAGAGATTTTCTATTTCTATGGAACACCCAACTCTTACTAAATGACTAGTGCAAAGCCAAAGTCAATGGCACATCATTTCATAATCTAAAAGAGCCATGGAGTATAACGTTCCTGCCACATACTCTGCCTGACATCACACTTGTGAATATGTTATTACTGGACTCAGGGAAATGTTCAGGTGCTTTAGGAGGGCCATGACGGGAATCGCATCGTAAAGCCACATTATCCAGGGGCCAACTGCTCTATTCCATGGAATCACTCTATTCCATGAGGGCCTCTAGGAATAAGCTAAGCTTACCCAAGAAAGACAGCAGCAGCCGCGAAAGGCAAATGAAACAGATTATCTCATTTTTAAAAAGCAATTTTTATGCTCTATGAGGCATCACAAAACTTAATTCAAATGCATTAGGCAGGAAAGCCCGATCAGATGTGACTGTGGTGGCTTTTGATGGAACTCGTTTGAGGGGAACAGGGACAGGGATATTTGAGCATCTGTTTTACCGAAGAATTTCTACGCCTTTCTAACTGAGCCGAGTCACTTATCTGCATCATTGCCTAGCCAGACTTGCTAAATTACGCTCCATAAAAACTTCCCTCTGTGTTCTCCACCAGTGCTCCAGGACTTATTTCAGATGTCGGCGCTGGGGAAGGCAATCAGCCCAATTACAGTTTCATTTCTCTTCAGAAGTTCTGGTTTTATCGCGGCAGTAGTATTAACAGCACTTGCCACATGCAGAGGTGCAAAAGGCAATACTAGAAAATCAGAATAAAGGATAAAATGGGAAGACAGTGGGAGGAGAAAGAAAACAAGATACTTTCATTCCTTCATTGACAAAAGGTAGACATTCCACAAAAAGGAGCAAATTAAACCCAGAATATATAGACTCTATTCAAATCAATCCATCCATTTCCAAGTTTCCCACCCTTATTGTATAAATTTTTAAAAGCAGTTGGCTTTTAAGTACAGAGAATAAGAATTCTCTAATGAGCTAAGAAAAAATGGCAATGCAAAACATAAGCTTCCTATGAAATCAGACAAGTGCACATGAGGTCTCTTCCCACCTTCTAAAACCACACATCACAAGCTCCCAATGTTGCACTTAATCATTTTCCAGACACATCTTAGGGGCTGCCTATTCACAGTAGATTTTGTGGAGCTAAGGTTATACTCAACCAGTGCACTGCCTCAGTTTCCAGAGGAAAAGGCAAAGAAACAGAGCAGTCCTGTGGGCTGCCAAGGGCACAACCCAAGGTCTCCAGGGACAGGGTGGTCCTGTGGGCCGCCCAAGGGCACGACCCAAGGTCTCCAGGAACAGGGTGGTCCTGTGGGCCGCTCAAGGGCACGACCCAAGGTCTCCAGGGACAGAACGGTCCTGTGGGCCGCTCAAGGGCACGACCCAAGGTCTCCAGGGACAGAGCGGTCCTGTGGGCCGCCCAAGGGCACGACCCAAGGTCTCCAGGGACAGGGTGGTCCTGTGGGCCGCCCAAGGGCACGACCCAAGGTCTCCAGCCTCCAGTCTCCCCATCCACTGCTCTTCTTACCAACACATTACCTCGCTCCAGCTTCTCCCGTGGTAAAGGCTCCCTGCCCATCTCAGCTTACTAACTCTGCCGCACCTCCTAAACTCTGGCATAGTGGGGAGTGACGGAACCCAGAGTTGGGAAGTGACACACACTCACCACAGACAAGGTCCAGGTCCCAAGGTCCTCAGCGAGGCTGGGGTTCAAGACAAAGGAGCCACAGCTGGGACTGGCATGATGCAGTAAGCAGCATATTACAAGCACTGAAAGACTCTGACTCTCAAGGGAAATTACGGGCTCCCTCTGTCTCTGGGTCTCTTCAGAGGAACAAGATAAACATCCAGAAACCATCAATGGAAAAAACCAGACTTTGAACTTACCAGACAGAGCCTTAAAAAAATGACGCTCAATATGCTCAAGGAGATAAAGGAAAGCCTGGAGAAAGAACTAAAGGATATGAAGAAAAGTATGAATGAATAATATAGGAATACCTTTGAGATTCTGAATGAGGACCAAACAAATACAGAGGTTGAAGAACACAATAACAGAAATTTAAAATTTCCTAGAGGGGCTCAACAGCAGGATGGAGTTGGCAGAAGAAAGAACCAGTGAACTTAAAGACAAGACAATTACAATGATCCAGACTGAGAAACAGAAAGAAAAAAGAATAAAAACAAATGAACAGAGCCTAAGAGTCCTTGGGACACTATGAAGCATGGGAATACAGGCATTATGGGGGTTCCAGAAGAAGAAGAAAGAGAAAAGAGCAAAAGAAATGTTCAAAGAAATAATGGCACAAAACTTCCAAAATGTAATGAAAGGCATGAATATACACATTCAAGAATACCAAGGAAGCCTAAGCAGGATAAACATCAAGAGACATCAGAGTCAAAGAGAGAATTCTGAAAGCTGCAAGACAAAAGCCATGTGCCATGTACAAAGGAGCCTCAATAAGATTAAGTGCCGATTTCTCATCAAAAACCATAATAAAAATACTTAAAGTGCTGAAAGAAAACAATTCCAACCAAGAATCTTACATCTGGTGAGACTTTCTTTCAAAAATAAGGAGAGATTAAGACATTCCCAGATAAACAAAAGCTGAGGGACTTCATCACCACTAGACCAGCCCTACAAGAGATGCTGATGGGAGTTTCCCACACAGAAAGGAAAGGACACTAGACAGTGGATCAAACTGGCATATAGAAATGAAGACCTCCAGTAAAGGTAGCCGTAAGGGTAATTATAAATCCCAGCACTATTGTATTGTATTTTTTGGCATTATCTCTTCTTACTTCTCACAGGTGCTAAAATGCAAAAGCACAGAAAGTAATAATAACTTAGCTTTGAACATACAATCTACAAAGATATATTTTGTAACAAGTTAGAAAAGTCAGGGATGGAGAGGCATAGGAAAAGTATACGTCTATGCAATTTACGATAAGTTGGTATCAAGTCAAATATGAACATTATAAATTTAGGATGTTCACTTTTTTTTTTGAGGTACCAGGGGCTAGGGATTGAACCTGGGACCTCATATGTGGGAAGCCGAAGCTCAACCACTGAGCCACATCAGCTTCCTGAGTTGGTTGCTTTGTTTTGCTTGTTATTTGTTTTTGTTTTTTCAGGAGGACAGGGAACCGAACCTGGGACCAACCATGTAAAAGGCAGGTGCTCAATCACTTGAGCCACGTCCACTCCTATAATGTTCACTTTTAACCCCATGGCAAACACAAAGAAAACATCTGAAAATATGTATACAGAAAAAATGGGAAGTTGTTCAAAATGGTACACTACAAAAAAAATCAGATAAATAAGAAAGTAAACGAGTGGAAGAATTCAGAGTCAAAAAATGTATAAGATTTACAGAGACAAGATAGCAAAATGGCAGAAGAAAGTCCTGTATTATCAGTACTTATACTAAATGTAAATGGATTAAAAACTCCATTCAAAAGTCAGAAATTGGCAGAATGGATAAAAAAACATGACCCAACCATAGACTGATTACAAGTCACTCACCTTAAATTCAAAGACATAAGTAGGTTGAAAGTGGAAGGACAGGGAAAAATTTACCATGCAAGTAGTAACCACAAGAGATTTGGGTTAGCTGTACTAATATTGGATAAAATAGACGAAGTCAATAACTCTTACAAGGGACAAAGAAGGTCATTATATACAGATAAAGAGATCAATTCAACAAGAAGACATAACAATTGTGAATATAAATGCCCCTAACAGCAGAGTCCCAAAATATATGAAATAAATATCAAAAGGTTAAGGGAGAAATAGATGGTTCTACATTAATGGTAGATTTCAATACACCAGTTTCAATAATGGATATAAAATCTAATGAGAAGATCAATTAAGGAAATTGTAGCAGTTTTATATTATTTATGAATTACAAAAAAGATACTATGTTTGTAAACTGGTCTGTTCCTCTGGGTGTGATACCCTTTGATTGTATTAAATTCAAAAGTTTTACATTTACTTGACCTAATCAAGATTAGGGCTTTGATTCGGCCATGTCATTAGGGCAACTCAGAGTTGAGTCCCTGCCCCCTTGGTGGGCTATATAAATGGACACTCAATCAAGAGACAGATGAAGATGCAGATATGCAAGAAAAGACAAAGAGCTCCATAGACAAGGAAGAGGACTTTGATCCTGGGGCCCTGGAGAGAGCTGAGACATTCATCTGATAGTTTGCAGCTGAAGAGAACAGAGCAGCTGAGCCCTATGGCAGCCTACAGCTGAGATCGGAAGAAGCTGGGCCCAGAGAGCCTTAAGAGGAAAGAGGAAAGCTGAACCCTCACAGATGTCGCCCACCATCTTGCTTCAACATGTGGCAACAGACTTTGCTGAGGAAGTAACCTTGAGTTGGACTCTTCAGGGCCTTATAACTGTAAGCTTTTACCCCAAATAAATACCTTTATAAAAGCCAACAAATTTCTGGTACTTTGCATCAACACCCCTTTGGCTGACTAATACAGAAACAGAAGACTCAAATGATACTCTAAACCAACTAGAACTAACAGTTATATATAGTATACTTCACCCAACAGCAACGAATACACCTTCTTCTCTAATGTACATGGATCACTCTACAGGATAGACCCTATCTTAGGTCACAAAACCAGTCTCAATAAAGTCAAAAATACTGAAATCATACAATATATCTTCTCTAACCACAATGGAATGAAGCTAGAAATCAATAACAGAGGGAGAAATGGAAAATTCACAAATTTGTGGAAATTAGACAACATACTCTTAAAAAACCAATGAGTCAAAGAAGAAATCAAAAAGGAAATATCTTAAGGCAAATGAAAATGAAACCACAACATACCCAAATTTATGCAATGCAGCAAAAGCAGTGCTGAGAGGGAAATTTATAGTTCCTAAATGCTTACATTAAAAAAGAAAACTCTAAATCACAGATCAAACTTCAAAACTGGAGGATCTCAAAAAAGGAGAGCAAACAAAACCCAAAGTGATCAGAAGGAAGGAAATGATCAAGATTAGAGCAGAGATAAATGCAATAGAAAATTGAAAAAAAAATAGAGTCAACAAAACCAAAAGTTTTGAAAAGATCAATAAAATAGACCAAGCTTTGGCTAAACACAAATTCAAAGAGTGTACATAAATAAATAAAATCAAAAATGAAAAGGGAGGCACTATTACCAACCTTACAGACATAAAAAGGGCTATAAAAACATACTATAAAGAAGTATATGCCGATAAATTAGATAATCTAGATGAAATGGACAATTCCTACAAACACACAAACTACCTATAATGACTTAAGAAGAAAAATATCTCAACCAATCAATAACTAAGCCTATGGGATCAGTAATCAAAAACCTCCCAACAAAGAAAGGCCCAGGACCAGATAGCTTCACAGGTGAATTTTACCAAATATTCCAAGAAAACTTAATACTAATCCTGCTCAATCCTGCTCAAACTCTTCCACAAAACTAAAGAGGAGGGAACACTACCTAATCATTCTATGTGGCCAGTATCACCTCATACCAAAGCCAGATAAAGATACCAGAAGAAAAGAAAATTACAGACCAATATGTCTTATTAATATAGATGCAAAAATCCTAAATACTAGCAAACCGAATCCAACAGCGTTTTAAAAGAATTATATACCATGGTCAAGTGGGATTTATGCCAGGTATGCAAGGGTGGTTCAATGTAAGAAAATCAACATTAAGAGAATAAAGGGGAAAAAGCACACGATCACATCAATTGATGCAGAAAAGGCATTTGACAAAATCCAGCACCGCTTCTTGATGAAAGTACTGAGAACAATAAGAATGAAGGGAAACATCCTCAACATGATAAACAGTGAATATGAAAAACCCACAACTACTTAATGGGGAAGTACTGAAAGCTTTCCCTCTAAGATCAGGAATAAGACAAGATGCCCACTGTTACCACTGTTATTCAACATTATACTGGGAATTCAGTACAATGGAAGGACATTCCATGTTCATGGATTGGAAAAATAAATATTGTTAATATGCCATTTCTACCCAAAGTTACCCACAAATTCAATACAATCCCAATCAAAATTCTAACAGTCTTCCTTGCAGAAATGGAAAAGACAATCATAAAATTTATTTGGAAGAGTAAGGGACCCCAAATAGCCGAAGCCATCTTAAAAGAGAAGAATGAAGTTGGAAGACTCATACTTCCTGATCTTAAAACCTATTACAAAGTGTAGCGAGTGCAACTCAGTGGTTGAGCACGTGCCTTGCACGTAAGGAGGTCCAGGTTTCAATCCCCAGTACCTCTTTAAAAAAAACTATTACAAAGGCACAGTAATTAAAACAGCATGGTACCAACACAAGGACAGACTTATAGACAAATGGAATAGAACTGAAATCAACCCTCACTTTTGTAGCCAACTGGTCTTTGACAAGGGAGCAAAGACCACTCAATTGGGAAAGAATAGTCTCTTCAACAAATGGTGCTGGGAAAACTGGATGTCCACATGCAAAAGAATTAAAGGTGGACATTGTACTATACACAAAAACTAACTCAAAATGGATCAAAGACCTAAATATAAGAAGCAGAATTATAAAACTCCTGGAAGAAAACAGAAGGAAGCATCTTTGGGAGCTTATGTTAGGCAATAGTTTCATAGACTTTACACCCAAAGCACAAGCAACAAAAGAAAAATTAGATAAACGGGACATCATCAAAATTAAAAACTTTTGTGCATCAAAAGACTTTATCATGAAAGTAGAAAGAAAATCTACACAAAGGGAGAAAATATTTGGAAACCACTTATTTGACAAAGGTTTAATATCCAGAATGTATGAAGAAATTCTACAAGTCAACATCAAAATCACAAACAGCCCAATTTAAAGAAGGGCCAAAAACTTGAATAGATATTTCTCCAAAGAAGACATATAAAAGGCAAAAAAAAAACATGAAAAGATCCTCAACATCATTAGCTATTAGGGAAAGGCAAGCCAAACCACAATGAGATACCACGTCATACCCACTAGAAGCTGCTGTTAAGAAATGTACGAGAGCAAATGTTGGAGAGGATATGGTGAACTAGAAACACTCATTCATTGTTGGTGGGGTTGCAGAATGGTGCAGCCTCTGTGGAAAATAGTTTGGTGCTTCCTCAGAAAGCTAAGTATAGAATTACCATACAACCCGGCAACCCCACTTGTGGGTATATACCCAAAAGAATTGAAAGCAGGGACTCGACTAGCCATCTGCACACAGATGTTCACAGCAGCATTATTCACAGTTGCCAACAGATGGAAGCAACCAACCCAAGTGCCCATCAACCAGGGAATGGATAAACCAAATGTGGTGTTAATACACAATGGAATATAATTCAGCCATAAACAGAAATAAAGACCTGGTACAAGCTTACGACACGGGTGGACTTGGAAGACCTTATGTTGCGTGAAATAAGCCAGACACAAAAAGGAGATGAAATAATTTGAATAAGCAAATTCATAGGATCAGAAACTAGAATACAGGTTCCCGGAGGCCAGGATGGGTGTAGGGAAGGGGCGTTAATGCTTCATTGGTGTGGAGATTCTGTTTGGGGTGATGGAAAAGATTTTGGTAATAGATGGTGGTGATGGCAGCACAACACTGTGAACATGACTGGCAGCACTGAGTTAAATATTTGAAAGTGGTTAAAAGGAGCTATTTTAAGTTGTATATAAATTACTAGAATAGAAATTTTTAAAGAAACCATAGACTGTACAACACAGAGAGCCCTAATGTAAACCAAGAACTATAGTTAATAGTACAATTATAAAAATGGTCTTTTATCAATTGTAACAAATGTACCTCACGAATGCAAGGTGCTAATAATAAGGTGATATATGGGAACTCTGTATTTTATGTATGATTCTTCTACAAACCTACAGGTTCTCTAATTTTAAAAATCAAATGACGTTGATGAATTTACCTTAATGTAGCTTCACTTGTTAAATGCTGCCAACATAAACTTTTCTTATGCCAACCCCCTCCAAATCAATTCCCAAAGTATAACACCAAAGGAATGAGATTTTTAAAAATTTTACACCAGCAGGTTTTAACTGTTCTGATGAAGTTATAGGTTCTCCAATCCCCATATAAAAGTAGAAAGCTTTCCTTTTATCTGTTTTAGATAATTCCCATTTGGAAAAAGATTCTGCTGCCTAATAAAGGTTTGAAAACCACTCTTCTAGCAAAAAGAGGGTTGGTTAGAACATTAAAATAAATATTTGATTTGTCAAGCTTTAAATATTAATGCCACCATCTAAACAAATATTTTTAAAATGTCAAGCATCTCACCTTTTCCCATTTGCTCCAAAAGAATTTGTCCAGTTTGGTTTAATTCATCCAGTCTGGGGCTTCTTTCTGTCTTTTCTTTTTCTAATTCCTGAAAATAAAGTCCCAATATTAGGTCAGGGCAAACTATTGCATTATAATGTTGATGGTATCTTCAGCTTAGACGTTTAACGTGTCTTCTGCATTCTCTTCAAGTGGTCGAGTGAACGTCTACCCAAGAGAATCCGACACAACCCTAAACAATTGCAGACCACCCTCCCGCCCCCAGAGCTGACTCAATCTGAAAGGTAAAGCCAAACAAACCGTGATCAAAAACCCCTAGCAACTACAAAATGTGGGGTTTTTTAATAAGAAAACTACTTCTGTACTGTAACTATGAGTTCCTGTCAAGAGAAAGAAGTTTAAATCAGGGTTTTAGATCCAGGATATCCACTCACACAACACGTCCCACGGACAAGCTTCCTCATAAAACTAACCGTTTGAGCCAGAAGAACTGACAGTGTTACGACACAGACCAAGGAAGCAAACGTTAATTAAAAAGGAAAGGAAAAGAGACGGAAATAGTTTGAGCCTCAATATCAAGGTGTTATATTAAGTCTAAGGTCTAAGGCAAACTTCTGCCACGTCGTATTTCATGTATTACTTTTAAATGATGGCAATATGCTTTAGGGCCCAAGGAAAGCAAGCTATCCTTTAATGCTCGAGAAGACAGACAGCAGGCTCTTCACTTCAATCTTTATGTCTCTAGGTTTGATATTGTCACATCTCTCTCTCAAACGTCAGCAGCCAAAGTCTTTCTAGACCCACAGAGCTGGTAAGAAAGGGAGGAGTGTATAAGCAGCTGTGCACACACACACTCACACACACACGTACACACACGCTCACACTCATACCCGCCCACTCACACATATGCACATACACACCAGCACACACGGACAAACTAGTCATACATCCATGCACACTCACACAAAGTCACACACACGTGCACACTCATACACTCACACATGCACACACGCTCACCCACATACCTGCCCACTCACACATATGCACATACACACCGACACACACTCGAACACTACACACACCATGTATGCACACACATGCACACTCATACATACACTCACACACATGTATATGCACACACGCTCACACACTCACCCAGCTCAGTAGTTGGAACCTCTCCCACTCCTCTATCCCACCTGATAGTTAGCTCCTAATTCCTATTTATATCTTACCCACAAAAGCACAGCAAGTCGGGTCAGAAAGGCGAGTGACCGCTCTTACTTTGGCCAGACGATGCACACGCGCGCATCGCCAAGTCAACTGAACATCCGATGCTGATCCACACAAACCTGAGTGCAACTAAGTGACAGTCCTTACACAGGCAAACACTAGCACTGACAAGGCCTTCTAAGAAGCACTGCTTACTTGGTTAAACTAACTCTGTGAAACAGTCACCATCGTGGAGAAACGATGACGTGCTTTTGACAAACTGCGTTTCTGCTACTTCTCGTAGCAGTGTCAGGAGCAGACCAGGGATTCTCACGCAGGTATTTCATCACTGGAACAAATCAAAGCCAGTCTTTGCCAAATTTGTGAGAAGCATTAGGACAATGATTAAATTCTTATTTTACATTTTTCCAGTCCTTTGGCAATTATGACCACTGGAGCAATAAAATAAATGGATTTTGAATATGTAGAGAATTGTAAGTGGAAAGCTTAGGTGCTGCTGGCATGTGTGGGGTAAACGCACACAATGGTCATCTTCTGTACCCAAATGTTCCAGGAATCGTTCCCACCAGGAAAACGGTTCCTGGTTCCTTGGATAGAAATTAACTTACGGATGTTTTCCGGGAACATGCACGTTCTCGGCCAGGAAGGCCTCTGAGAACCGGGGGGTGAAGTGATCAGGAAAGTCAACCGGTGGCTCCTCCAAACTGTAGGACGCCCAGGAACGGACATGTCCCTCCTGCTCCTGCCTCAGACTGCGCAAAGGCTCCAGAGAGGCCCTCGCGGCTCAGACCCTGGCCACGCTTCCCGCCTGCACCCACCACGCCACCCCCCACCCCCAAGCCAAGAGCCGGCCGAGTGCGACAGGATCCCATGCAGGGGAGGTCCCCATGAGCTAGAAGGTCACCCTAGTCCAACAAGGCCGAGGCTGCGAGGTCGGGACGAGGGTGGGGGCGGAGGCGGAGCTGTGGAGAGCAGCTCTCCCAAGAGCAGCACAGCCTCGGACCCTGGCCACCTCTCCCACTGCACCCTGCCGCTGTGCACACACGCCTGGCACAAAACAGAGCGAGACCTGTGCTCCAGCGAACACAGGAGCACGGCGGCGTCCACGCCCCTGCTGCCCTTCCCACCGGCGCTCCACCTTCCTTCAAGGCCAGCTCGGGACTTCCCGCCCTGGACCTCACAATGCCACGGGGACCACAGCCACGGCCTGCTCCCAGAACCACGGCACCCACGGTTTCCCGATGCGCGTCAGGCTGTGGAGAGCTGCCCTCTGCTTCCAGCTCATCCCAGCCACCACCTCCTCCACGGGGCACGCTATGGTGGCTGGGATCGATTTCGAGTTTGCCACAATGTTCCCAAAGCTACCTTGATGGCTGCATTTACTTTACAGGAATTTTCTGGATCCCACCCCATCTTTGTGCCACCACAAATCCAGCCTAAGGGACATTTCTGTTCACGTCTTACCTTCCACTCCTTCTTTACTGCTGAAGTCTCACGCAGCTTCTTAAAGTCCTTTATTTCCACGGTGTGCAGGGCCGTCTTGCATTTCACGAGCCAGCTCAGCAGCTCTGCACTCACAGCATCGAACCTGACGGAAGAGCCTGACGTTACCGCTGCCGCTCGTTTTCTTTACTGACACACTTGGCTCAAGAAAGAGCTGATCCAAATACCCCCCAGGCACGTGCTGTGAAACCCTCCCCAAAATCACAAACCCAGACAGATGACAGCCACACAGAGCAAGTTAATGTGGCTTCAGTTAAGAACATGGAAAGAATAACAGCACTGCAATATCAAGAGATTAAATGACATAATCGTAAGTTTCTTTAAAATTTTGTAAGAAATTGCATGTATTTCCATCAAACTCTTGTGGGTCATAAAAACCAGATTCGATTAATAGCAGAAAAGAGTAAAGTCGACTTTTCTTGTACTCAGTATGGAGTCGCTGAGCCTCCCGCATGCCAGGCCCCGGGCTGGGCCATGGGCACCAAGGTGAACTGGTGCAACACAAGCCCTCGGGGAGTGTGCAGAGAGAGGGCAAGAGGAGAAGCGGCACCAGCCAGGCAGCCAGCTGGGCGCTCAGGCCACGAAGCCACAGAAAGGGCGCCAGTCCCGGCGGGGGCAGGCTTCCTGGGGGCATCAGGACGGGGAGGGGGGCTTCCAGCAGAGGGAGCAGGGAGGGGCGGTGCACTCTGCACACTGCAGCTAGGGGTGGCTGCGGCCGGCCCCATGGGCACTGGCAGGGAAGGCTGGCGACGTGGCGAGAACCACGCGGACCCTGGACGTTGCACAGGAGTCTGCGGGACCGCGAGGGCGAGGGCGAGCTGGCCAGGGACATCGCCACAGGCCGGCAGGGTTCCATTCATCCTCGGTGTTCACCAAGGGCCGGCGGCAAGGCCATGGTGGTCCAGAGGGAACAATGAAGTGGACAGGCCGAGGAGGCGCTCAGGATGCCGAGGAGGAAGGCAGAAGCGCGGTGAGGACGAGAGGGGCCGCCACCACCCCCACGAGCGTCATAGGTTATGACCCCTGGTGGGTTTTAAGTAGCTGCCCCAGCCCCCACAGCTTAGGCCAAGCAGGGCTGGGATTCGGACCAGGCGGCCTCCCCATGGCCCACGGACACCAAGAGGACGCCGTGGCCTCGACGCTGCAGCACGGGTTCTTTAGGAAAACTTCCCTGCAGGGTTTCCAGTGAATTGGGAATCCTTGTCTGAGATGAGGTAGCTTTTCCTTGTAACATGTCAGGGAGTTTGCAGGACTCTAGGAGCCCAAGTACATAGCCAGGGCTTGGGGGGCGGGGGTGCCGCTGAGTCAGCCGAGCACCTTCCCAGTCACCCAACAAGGGGCTGCCTCTTCCTCTTTCAGAGGAGCGTCACGGAGACGGAGCAGCCAGCACGCCACGGGCCAGCGGGCATCCACCCGAAGAGGAGCCAGGCCGATGGGCCGAGCTCAGGCCACACGGGCAGACATCCAGCTCCAGGAGGTGATGCCCAGCAGCAGCCGAGAAGGCAGGAGCTAGGCCCTGTCCCTTAGCGTGGCATGGACGAGCCACCGCGATCAGAAGCAGCTCGAGGCCCATAATTACACGGTGTCCATCAGAAGATGCTAAAGAGCCTGCAGCCACATCCCACGCGGCCGTCCAGCTGATGACGAGCTACACGGGGTTTCCATGGCAGACCCCTGAAGGGCCTCCAGCCACGCCATATTAGGAACGGTCCAGAATGCTCTGGGTTAGGATCTCATGAGTTGGAATTCCAAAGCCACCTTCTGCTGCTCAGGGATGCACCCTGAAGAGGGGTGACGGGTCTTCCTCTTGCTCCAGAAAGCAGAACCAAAGCCCAGAACACAGACTTAGAGGGGCGGCTTGGGCCGGGAGAAGCACTTCCCCCCCAGTGAGCTCTGCTGCCTCCTCCTCTGGTGAATCAGCAACACTGAGGCCTCTCTTTGTCCAAGAAGTAAGGGAAGGACACTCTGCCTCGGTCCCCTCGTGGCCTTGCCTGAGGCTCTCCAGCCGGCTGTGCCCCTGCAGGCACCCCTTCCCACACCTCTTCCTGGCTCTCCCACCCTTCTGCACCACAGCCACTGCCCGTAAAGGCCAGAGAGCGTCCGCCTCCCAGGCACCAGGTGCCGGCATGCTCCGTGAGCCCAGGGGCGTGTGTGCTGAGGCCTTCAGGAAAAGCTGTCTCCTGACAAGAAGAGGCAAAAGAGGAAGACGGCGCTCACCCACCCACCAGCTCAGGGAAGGCTGGGGCCGCAGCAGCATCTTGGGGCTGGGGGAGCGAGCCGCGCTGGAAGCCAGCCTGCCGGGGGGCGGAGAGCAAACGTGGCTAGACACCGAGCCACACTGGCATCCTGGCCAGCCGCCACTCCCAACACCTGGTCAGGTGAGGCAGCATGCGGCCCTATTAAGTGGCTTTTGGAACAGTTCTCTGCTTCCTGCAGTGGAAAGCACCCCATAGAGTAGAGTGTTTGAATTCGGACATCACAGTTTTCACGCTGGCTCTCTGCGTGCTTAGCGCTTCCATACGCGTGACGTCAGCCCGGAGAGCTGCAAAGCGCAGTGCCGGCCACGGAGCGCGTCAGCAGAGATGAGCATCCTCCCCCGGTGGCCTCCACTGACAGCAGAGGACCCCCAGCCACCGCCGCCTCCCTGGGGCACGCTGGAACCACGAGGGGACGCTGCCAGGGGCAGATTCGAGACCTTGCTCTCAAAATGGACATCATCTGGTAAAAGCAGTCTCTTGCTTGGCCTAGGAAAAGCTATATTGCAGGAAGCACATCATTTTTATTCAGACCAGAATAGCTGCCCACTGACCCAAGCACTGGAATTCCAGTGGGAAGGGGGGGCAGGACTGCACCCCAGGGCTGCCTCAGGGACTGCCTGCTAAGGTGCGGGTCACGGCCAGCACCCTGCCCGCAGCACAGGTGCAGCAGGGCATCTGACGCCAGTAAGAGCTCAGCGTTTGTTACGCAGCCACTGGTGCTTGTATGGCAAACACGCCGAACCTCCTCCTGAATCGGTGATTCAGAAAGGCACTTTATGCCAAAGATGGTCTTTAAGCCAAACACAAACCATCTGTTAAAAATTCTGACAAAGGAAAGAAAGAAAGAAAGAAAACATTAAAAAAGGAATGAGAGAAGAAAAGGGAAAAGGAGAATACACAGAAGTGACTTCCGTGAATTAAAGACTTTTTTAACAGCGAGAAGAGGAAGGAGATTAACAAAGTGTAAGGTGATCTGTCCAGAGCAAAATTGTCAAGAGTTGTGGGCAGTGAAAGAAAGAGTAAGCGAGGAGTCGAGGCTGATTCTGTCGCCCCAAGGTGAATGAAGGAAAAACAGGAAAGAGGGGTGGTTCCATCACGCAATTCTGCAAACTGAGCTTGGGATAAAGGAGTGGAGCAGGACACACCGCGAAGCAGGACGGCAGTGAGTGGGAGTGGGATTTATTTCCGAGGAAGTAAATGCACAGGATCCGAGATGGGTGCCAAGTAAGTGCCAAGTACGACGTGCGTCAGGCGAGGTACCGAGTGGGGCTCACCTTTTCTTGGCCTCCAGGTCCACGTGGACCTGTCTCTTCTTGGGTGGGGGAGGAGGAGGCAGCTCTTGCCTCGACTTTTTTGTAGTTACGTGTTCCCTAACGCGAACAGTCTCCAGAAGGTCCTTCTGAGGAATCTGGGACATCCCCAGCTTTGCCACAGCCTGCGTCACCTGAGATGGAAATCATCCAAGGTCTCAGAATGTTTATAACGTCTTTATCAAGCCATCAGGCACATACCGTAAAGCCCACCCTTTCCCAGTGCACAGTTCAGTGGTTCTTAGTCAGTGCAGACGGGGGCAGCCACCTCACTCCAGAACGTTTTCATCACCCCAGGAAGAAGCCCTCTCGCAGCACCCCCGCCCACGCCCCCTGCCATCCCGCGGCAGCCTCAAGCTGCTTTCTGCAGCACCCCCGCCCACGCCCCCTGCCATCCCGCGGCAGCCTCAAGCTGCTTTCTGCCTGGTCCGGGCAGTTCACGTAGAGGCAACCGCACAGCACGTGACCCTGGGCAGCTCCCCTCTCTCACTCAGCGTCATGTCTCCACGGCTCACCCGTGCCTGGGTCAGAACTTTATTCTTTTCTGCAGCTGAGCAATACGGACACAGTGCGCTTTGCTTAGCCACTCTTCAGCTGAGGGACATTCGAGCTGTTCTACTTTCGGGCTATTACAGAGACTGTTGCTATTGAGTGCTCACGAACAAACCAAAGGCTTATCTCGACCAATTCATTAAAACAGCTTAAGATTAACAGATAATGGATACATGTCCACGTGTTACCAGTTACTAAGGATTAAATTACTGGATGCTAATAAGTTTTTTAAATATTTATGAATTTTTTAAAGAAACTAAAGGAGATTTTCACGTGTCAGTTTTTCAATTTGATAGTAAACCAGGTTATAAGAAACCAGCTCTTGAGTTTACCTACACTCTTATTTCATGAAAACAAAAACTGCCGGAACATTCAAATTTCAGTTTCTACTTAATGGCATAACACACCATTCAAATCAAAAGTACCTGGTTGGAGGAATCTTCCAGTCTCTGAACCAAAGCATCCCACCTCTGCGCCAGCTCCTCAGCATCGCTGCTGACCTTCTCAGACGCCCGGGGGTTGTCCAGCAGTTGGCTCACGTCCTGACCCATCTCACTCAGCTGGTCCAGGGCTTGGCGCTTCAGCTCCAGGTCCTCCTTCAAAATCTAACGGAGCACACGTTTGCTAGGTGGCTCCCTCTCAACAGGAATTGTTCCTGTCCCCCACGTAAACAGGAATATTCTACAGTAAAATTTACACTCTGGCAGCCCAGGAATATTAAAACACAAGACTCCAGGTTCCGGATCTGTTTGTGACTCAAGCAGGGGAAATGAGCCACAACATGTGCTAGTTAACTTGTATTAAGCATGGATGGGAAAACAGAAACCTCCTGTTCACAGCATCACTTACAGCCAGGCAGCGCACGCTGGCGCTCAGCTCCTTTTGGTCTCTGAAGTTGCCCGTCTGGACTTTAGCCAAAGCCTCTTCCTTTTCAGTCAGCCAAGCTTTCAACAGGAACTGCAAGCAACATGCAGCGTCAGAAATGTGTGTGGGGAGCCATCTGGCAATTCAGTTACATCGAGTTCATAAATCTGATTTCTATTTCATTAGAGCCTCTGCCCTGGGGACAAGAAGGACTTCCCAAACCTAAAACTGAGGCACCAGCGGCCCCGACAACTTCCTTGAGAACACTATCCTTCTCAGATTTGAACAGAGCCCCTGGGAAATGAGGCCGGCTCTCCAGCCTCCAAAAGCACTCCGCGTAACTCACTAGAGGCCGGAGGACGCTCAGAGGAAGGAGAGAGGGGTCAAGTCACAAGGTCAAGACCACAGAGGCAGTCCAGGACCCCGAGTCCATCACGCAGGAAACCCACACTGGTGTCCCAGGCTCCGCAAAGTTTCCTATACCCTACGACTAGAGCAGGAGGCTTGAGGACGTTCCAATACCAATAAAAAGACATTAAATCATCACTGGCCAAAGATGCATGTTTTTAAAGCCAAAGATATTTAGGACTGTAGAGACAGAACCTCGAAGACAAAGCAGAAAAGCGGCTGTGAGCCCCGCGTTGGCAATGGGGTCAATTCTTCCTCTGTTTTGCTTATCAATTTATTTAGCCTTGTGTCTATATTCCACCCAAAAACAATGAAGATTAAAAAGTGAAAGAGAAATATGGACCTCCCCTCAATCTAGCGAGACTAAGATATGGACACCTGAGTGACACAGACAGAAAGTGATGTGGCCAGAAGAGTCACAGCCAGTTAATCCCAAAGGAGGAGGTGACCTCCAGCAAGGGGTGGAGGGAGGGGCAGGGACTTCCAGGCCACTTTAGGATCCTTGAAAATAAAAGATATGGGGAAAAGACATGCCAAAGAGATGTGATCCCTTAAGCAAAATCTCAGAGGCCAGAAAACAAATGAAATGCATTTGCCCTTTCCAAAACAATAACTGAGCAACTGAAGGGCTTGGGAAGCAGGCAGAACCGGCAGTGCCCTCGTGGGGCAGGCGCCTGGGACCACCACAGCCAGGGGCCCTGGGTCTCAGCACTGGGTAGTGGAGGGACCCGGGGGCAGCCAGACTTGGATAGGAAGTCGAGTCCCACATGGAAGGTCCTGCACGCCACACCCACAAGAAGGGGGCACAGGCTCAGGTGTTTGGGGCGAATTCCCAGAGCCCGTTTCTAACCACCTTAAAGCCTCGGGAACTGAGAGGCCAGTACCGCCAAGAAAGATTTTTAAACGCAGGTGGTTGATTTGGTCTCAGTTCCTGCGACAGCAAATGATCAGACTGCTAGGTGCAACGCTGGCCTCTAGTCTACACTTCCAGGAGATTTCCTCTTCCACATCACTTCAAAGCCTAACATGAGACAGGAGCCAAAATACTAGCCACTCCCTGGTTGGTTGTTTTCTGGTTTTTTGGGTTTTTTTTCATCACCAAATCTTTACCTTCTAAATTTTTCAATAGTTTACTTGGTGGATGAGTAATACAGCGGTTTTCTCTACCAAGCAGTGTCTCCGGTTGTCAGTTTTGAAACAAAATTTAACTATTCTATGTGACTCTTTGGCCTGACTACAAGATTCCAAGCAAATGTAAACATTTCAGAAGTCAAAATCAAGTCCATGATGTGATCCGAATAAGAAAATTCTGAAGCTGCTCACCAAAGATTAGGAGGGGAAAGTGATTAACAATTTTTATTTGGACAAATTTTGCAACCTTCTCATTAAGCAGTACGTGGGCCACCAGACTTAGTAAGCCACAACGTCATACGCTTGTTTTTCCCCATGAAAAGAATGTGGTTACTTTTTGGAGGGAATTGAAATGCATTTAGGGAATCAAAATGGATACTCTGAGACGTGGGAATATCTATCTGCTTATTTTCTAAACCATAACTCTTTGTGTTGGGTGAATTTTGCTTATTTGTATTTGGTTTTGATAAATGCTTTTCTAGAAGGGCAAGGGATGAGCACAGGGCCTCCACCTGGATAGAAAATTAAGGCGGAGGCTTGGAAACAAAGCTTCACTGGCTGTAGTAACCCCCAGGGGAAAAACAGACTACTAACAAATTAAGTCTGTGACTTTGCTAAGTAACATTTCTCAATGATTTCAGTACTTATTGTGGTTAAAATCAAGAAATATCCATGTGACCTAAGTGGATTCATTTATTAATTCTTATTAAGCACAAACCATGTACTAAAGAACTGTGCTGATATCTTACCCAACATAAATCTAACAATTATAAGGTCATATAAATGTCTCTAGTTCTCAGTTCTGAAACAAAATTTAACTACTCACTGTGACTCTCTGGCCTGAATACAAGATTCCATGCAAATGTAAATATTTCAGAAATCAGAATCAAGTCCATGATGTGCTTCTAATAAGAAAATTCTGAGACTTCTGACCAAAGATTAGGAGAAATCATTTCTAAATACTAACATTCTAACCCATGAACACAGATCAACTTAAATATTACTGCAATGTAGCCATGTAGAATAAGCTGCATGATCAGGTATAAAATAGAAAACTGATTTTAAAAATAATGAAGAGTTATTTGTACATTTTCCTTAGAGAAAAGTAAGCAAGGCAACTTTATTCTACTTAAGGATGGGCCACGTCTTACCACCTCTTCAGCCCATTAGGCTAAGAGTCCCGTACCTGCTCTTCCCGTACTTCCTGCCACAGCAGACTGAGCTCCTGCAGCCGATGCCAGCGTTCCTCGGCCCAGCGGCACACGGCGGACCAGCGCTCACCAAGTCTCTAGCAGAGGGAGAAAGCAGCCGGTCAGCACAGCCTTAGGAGATGAGTCAAGATCCTCCAAGAGAGTGCACTCTGCCCTTGCTTTGAACTACAGAAGAGCAACTTGGGAAAAATATTTTTATTAAGTTGCTTTAAAATAATACAGGCTAATTCGATCTACTTTACAGATGACAAAGAGGAAGGTCCATGGAATTCTACTGATTGTTTCCTATTAAGTGGCTATAAAATGGCCCAACTAGAACCCTGTCCTCTATCTTTTAACTTCACATTCTACTCTTCCCATTTCGTTGTGGTTTTCTTGTTTCTAAAAAAATATGAGAAGGCATTTTTTACCCATCTCTTCAAAATACAGCAAACATATCTACTCATTGCGCTTCAAAGTTTTCAAGCTACAATTATCTAAAATAAATAAATACAGTGTATCCATATTTCTTATCCTTAACCTTTTACATGTTGTAGCAGTTTGATACTGTTTATGAATTCCAAAAATAGATATTAGATTATGTTTATGAACTGGTGTGTTCCCTGGGCATATTGGATTGGACTGGATTCAGAGGTTTCACTTTTACTTGATTAAATAATGATTAAGGCCTTTGATTGGGCCACATCAGTAGGACGCTGAGTCCCTGCCCCCTTGGTGGGTGGGGACTCAGAGAAACCGCACTGCACAGAAGGGAGGTGGGAGTTTTAATGCTGGAGCCCCGGGAGATAAGAAAGACAGAAGGCTCCATTAGACACGGCAGATGCAGAGGGAAGAGAGACGAGCCATTCGCCTGATCATTTACAGCTGGACTTATGGAACAAGCAGAGCAGCTGAGCCCAGAGAGAAACGAGCCCCAGGAGAGAGACGAGACTTACCCCAGCCAGTGGCTGAGGTTGGAAGGAGCTGGACACAGAGGCTTAAGAGTGAAGCCTGAGCCCTCACAGAGACCGGCAGCCATCTTGCTCCAACACGTGGCACCAGACTTTGGTGAGGGAAGAAACTTACGCTTTATGGCCTGGTGACTGTCAGCTTCTACCCCAAATAAATACCCTTTATAAAAGCCTACAGGTTTCTGGTATTTTGCAGACTAATACACATGCCAAGAAAATTTTCATTTGGGTTATCAAAATTATGAAAAAGCTTTAGTCTTATAAAAAGTATATTTTGAATATGAAAGAATTTCTATTTAAAAAGTGCTTAATGGACTTTTCTGTTTACATGATTTGTAAAAATTTTCTGAAAAATTGGCAAGCCACATGTTAGCAATACTAAATAAATTACTTTGGGAAACTCATTTTTAAAAGGCATTCTTTGTGGGAAGCGGCTGTGGCTCAATCAGTAGGGCTCCCGTTTACCATATGGGAGGCCCCGGGTTCGGTTCCCGAGGCCTCCTGGTGAAGGCAAAGCCCGCCCGCACAGCGTGGTTAGCTGACCCAGCGAGCACAAGCAGCAAGGGGGGGATAAATGAATAAATAAATAAATAATCTTAAAAAAAAAAAAAAAAAAGCATTCTTTGTGAGGACTTTCAAAAAACTACTTTATTCTTGCTTTAGAAATAGTGATTAACAAAGGTTAGGCCTTATTTATGTCATTTCTACGTGACGATAACGATTTCCTTCCCATTTACAGTACTGTAGTCCTTAGCAGCAGAGTATGCTCTTCCCAGAGGAAAGAGGAAAGCGCCAAGAGCACGAAGGTCATCTGTCCCACCTCGTGAGTGTGACCTCTCTCCATCTCAGTGTCCTCACCATGGAGCAGGGAAGGCACGGACCCGACTTCTCAGGTACCGTAATGACTAAACACTACTGTGCCAAACCACTGGCAGGCTTCAAACGTTACAAAAGAAAAAGGATTCCGACGGTTGAGATTATAGACTTTTAAAGTCACTGAAAATCATAAATTGGCAACGTCCTATCAGGCAATCCAGGCACTGTTCAAAGGAAATACCAATGAACATCTGTAAAAAGACTAGTATACCAGACCTCATAGCCTTGAGCAGAAAGAAGGCAGCTGCTGGGTTCATGGAGCTGGTGCTGACAGTCACACCCTGATCTACCAAAGAAACCGTCCCCAAACTTCAGTACGTCTACAGCCTTTCTGTGAAGTGCAGACTCAGTGGGCCACACCCCCGGGGTTGAGGCCTGGGTGGGGCCCGGGAATCCACATTCTGACAAACTCCACGGGTTGAGATGCGTTCCGCTGCGTCCGAGCTTGCTCACGTCACCCAGAGGACGTGGAGGCAGCAGCTAGCCCCGCCGTCCACGCCCAGGGCTGACGGCGGAACCAACATCTGCGCCCTCTTGTAGCCCAGTCACTGCGGAGCTGGGAAGTACAACCTCGGGTAGGTCGGCCTACCCTTCAAGATAAGCAACAGAGCAGGGCCACAAGTTGTCTGGCATTGGACCCCACATCCTGCAGGACCACCCAGCCTGCAGGGCCTTACCTGCAGCTGGTTTTCCAGGTCAGCCGTGGCACCCTCACCGCTGTTTTCATCAACAATCACCACCATGTGAGTCAGCAAATTTACCTTCACCTGCTCAGCCTCAAGGTCCCTCTGCAAACTCTAGAGGGAAAATGAGATAAACCATTATTTCCACTCTTCCACCCCTTCCTATTTCAAATGCATTCAGCTGTCAATTGTAATTAAGACTTAATGAGGCATTGTATTTAAATTCCTAATCATCAGCTAAGTGTTCTACTAATGGAAGAGCCCCTTAAACATCTTTGCATTTCATTATGAGCCAAAGCAGTTTGAAAATGCAGTACAACAGATTGCAAATGGGAGGTCACAACTTTTATGCCAAGTTCTGGCAAAAAAAATCATAAAGGACTCAAGAGTCTATCCTAGGGATGAAGATAAGAACACAGACCTGAAATTGTTAAGCCAAGAAAGTGCAGAGTTTAGGCACATTTCAATTAGTGCAGAATGGCAGGACCTGAGAGGAGGAGGTGCTACGGAACAGGAGCCATTCTGACAGGTTACCGAGGAAGCAGTGAAGGAGCTTTCATCCATTTTGACCTCTTCCACGGGCAGGGCAAGGTCAACCCATGAGACACTACTGATGTTGTCAAACACATTTTGAGTTGCATTTAATTGTGTTCCTAAAGCTCTGTTTACCAGGTGTGTGGATATTTCATTGATGATAAAAAGTCTTCAAGCAATGTGCTGAGAATGTACTCTACCATGCCTTACCTGGAGTATGAAAACAGCGATATCCTAAGCTAGTGGCCAAATGAAATTGTCCACCCAATTTTGGTTCCTCGTCTAGTGCCTGATGCTTTCCTGGGACAGGAAGAAGCAATTCCTGACCTTCAAGGATGAGGCGTACATGCACCTTGGGGTTGTCCCTCCACTCACACCCTGCCCAAAAGCCGTGCGCTGGGCTCTTAGCCATGCTCGGGTCCAAGGACTCCCCCGGGAATCTGCCAAAAGCTAAGTACTTCTGCACAGCCATCTCTGGCTCAGAAAAGTCACCTTTCCATGAGGCCCAGCCTGTGGGGACACTGACGGCCCGTCCCTCCCCTTCACTAAGGTGAAGGCAGCCAGCTAAGGACAGCTTTTCCAAAATGTGATATGGTATAAAAGAAACACAAGGCAGGTTTACTCTGTGTTCTTCCAGCAGCGTTTGCATGGATTTGGGGTCCTCGTCCAGGGGCCACGTCTCCATCGTCTGAATGCGCCCCTCGGTAAGCGCGAGCCAGGCCGAGAGCTGCTGCAGCTGCCTCTTCTGCAGCTCCGTGAGTACGTCGTGCAGCCTGTGGGGGGCACAGCGTCACTCCACCAGCTCCCAACACGACTCCGGCACCCCTGAAACGGGGCCAGGGGACTGCCTGGGACCAAGTATGTAAAGGGGAACTTGGCCTTTAAATAGAGGGGCAGGGGAAACGTTTATTTTCCTCTTAAATGGAGTCAATTCAGTGCAGTCAAAGAATGCAAATAAACAGCACCCTCTGTTCCTATCAGAATCATTGTTTCTTAATCCAGAATTCCTGTTGATTAAATAGGTGGAAACTGCACTGGAATGCAGTTTGCTCCTTCACACAGGATACTTGAAATCATACGATGGACCATGGGGGAAAGCCTGCTTCAAAACACATCCTAAAATGGGGATCCAAGACAAATACTCCATAGTACTGTTTCCACAGTGACTACATTAGCCAAGTTTAAGGTCACAAATAGACAGCTGTCTCTATGAAATGTCTTTCCCCTTTTGCTAATTTCTGCATTCTAACCTTTACCTTTAGGTTTGGCTGGCACGTCAAAGGGAAAGCAGACAAGATTTCAGCAACATCACATGAAAAGAAAAGGCCGCACCTGGGGCAAGGCAAGCGTCGTGGTGACCTTTGTATCCCAGGGGGGCGGCCGGGGCCCCCCTGCACTCACCGGGCCTGCCTCTCCATGCTCTCCACCCGCAGAGCCTCCCAGCGAGCATTCAGCAGGGCCATCTGCTCCTGGATCTCAAACTCCTCCTCCTCGGACAGAGTCCCCTGTGTGATGAGCTGGTTGCCCGCCTGCAGGACGCCCCCCACTCTGCTCTGGTGGGCTGTCAGCTCCATCATGAAATCCTAGAAGGCAGCAGGACATTCGTGAGCCCCTCACGGCCAGAGCCGTGGGGACGGCCCAGCGCTGCTGGGAAAGGGGCCCCCCAGGAGTGCCCCACTTTTCAAGCTGTGAGGGTAGGAAACCAGCCCCTGGCATGAGGAAGGGGGAGCAGGCGCAGGGGGACAGGGCCTCACGCAACACCACCGGCTCTCTTGAAGGAGATGCGGGCTGAGCTACCAGCAGCTGGTGGAGGTGGTATTAAGAGTGAACATAATCAGTAAAGCAGCACATGCACCAGGAGGGCTGCTGAAGGGTCATCACCATTTCCACACTCCTAACAGGCCTACCCCATCGCCTGCTCAATCATAAAGACATCTCTAGCTAGTCAAACTCAGCGCATCGCAACAAAACACGCCCTCAAAACAGGAGGGAGCTTTCATCACATGGAATTACACAGGAACACTGATCTGCTCAATCATAAAATAAGTAAAAATAATCACTTTCCGGTTATGACTTAAAACTTTGAGATCTGATGTTTTGAGTGGCCAATTTGTGTTTCTAGCTATTACGATACGTACACTGCGCTGACTTTCGTCAGTGGCTCTGCAAAATACACAAGTGAGGAGAAGATTAAAATGCTAAATCTAATTCCAATGCAGGGTCACTCACCCATGCTGATTTTATAACAAAGCCCTACTTAAACACCAGAAGACGTAAAATACGCCACGACCTTTCCGTGGAACACGCTTTGGCAAACAACCACCATCAGGGCCCACAGAGCCTCGGCACCGAGGCGGCTATACTGGCTCACAGACTACAGATAGTGACCTCATGGGTCGCAAACTGGTCTTTGACTTCCTCCACGTCGTCGGAGATGTCGTCCTGCTCCTGGAAAGTGTCCTCGGCCGAGAGCAGCCAGGTCAGCACCTCCTCCAGGGCCACCTGGTAGCTGTCTAGGTCCGCGTCCGCCTCCGTGGCGGTGCTGGGCGGCCCGGCTCGGGCACTCTCCCGCTCCTCCTCCGGCACAGGGCTCTGCAAGATCAAAGCCAAGGAAAGCACACCACAGGAGGTGAGGACAAGAAGGGTGTTCCCGGGAGCCAGGCCGGGCCGCGACCTGTCAGAAGGCACTAATCGGGCGCTAGGAGGGCAAAACGTGCTAAAGCAGCAAGTCTTCACGACTCTGTCCTCAAGGAGATTCCAGGGCAGTTGAGAGAGGAGACTAATGCCCAAGAATCCCTTCCTAACAAAAATAAAACAGCTATTAGCAGTGCACGGCAAAGTGAGAAATTCTGTGGTTCCAACAAGAGAAGCCCCGTGAGATCACCAAAGGCTAAAATAGGAAAGCTTTGGGGAAAAGTTCAAACACGTGGGTCCTTGACAGATGGAATTTGAAGAAGAGACGGAGATAACACCTTGGCTTGGACCGCTGGCTAAACAGTGGATAACTAAAAGATGGTGCCAAAGACAGAGCAAGGAAAAGAGTTTCCCCGGACCTAACATCCTAAAACCCTGGGGCCAAAAGAACACTGGGGATCACTTAATACCCAACCTCCAGACTACAGAGGACGACTCCGAGAATTGGGACAGTCAGCGAGCAGCCAAAGACCACCCAGCAACCAGCAGCTGCAAGGTGGGAGGGGAGCGGTGTCACCTAAATGCAAGTGTTCAGAGGCTCTCCACCAAGAGCTCCTTCCAGGGAAAGGCAGGACCTGCCCACCTCACGCTCGACAGTGCCCGTTTGTGAAAGGACGGAGCAGGAGGGCGGGCTGGGCAGGACGTCCCCAGACCAGGAGTGGGTGGCAAACCCGATCTCTTCAATTAGCTTAATTCAACCCCTAAGGCGCTAACAACAGCACGCAGATCGTGCTGAAACATGCTCCTCATCAACAACAAGCAGTCTCCTCAGTTCCTGTCCTTCTACCCTCATCCTAAACAGAAGCGGTTATTCTGTCCACACATCTTGAAAGGCCAATGAAGTCTTCCTTTTTAAAGAGAGAATGGCCTTAACTATAAGAAGTGGAACACTCCCGTGGCGCAGAGATTCTAACAAAGGAAACCGAAAGCCAAAAAAGAAGACAAAACCCAAGACAAGAGCAGGAAGGGGGCCAGAGTCGCGAAAGGCTGCATCTCGGGGCAGGTGGGGCCGCACCTCGGCCTCGGGGCGCCAGCCAGGTCAGGGCTCGTCCCCAGCTCACCTGGCTTCTCAGTCACCACGAAGCCCCCCTCACACTCTGACCCCATCTCTCACCACCTTTTCCTCAACGCCACTTCCAGTTCTATAAGCCATGCTACTTCTGAAATGGAGAAACTCAAAGGATTAGTATCTCCTACACAAAGCAAATCTGAAAATCAGGTAAGCTCTTCCAGCAGCAGCAGACGCCACGGCGGGGAGCGGAATGGCCCAGCACTCCCACCCTCAGGCTCCCCTGCCTCGCCGTACGCTGGAGCTGCCGCCGATACGTGCTGCCTGGTCCGTAGATATTCAGGGATTCTGCAAGCCACAACCTCTGGTAGCTTGTAATTGGCCCTGGTGAGAGTATTTAGACCAAGAAAATCAGTAAATTAGACAAATCAGAATTTGGTGGTTTGGAGGGGAGCAAGCAAGGGCCCCCACCTCGCCAAGGATAAGAGACAAAAAGTTAAGTCACCACCGAAAGGAAGGGCTATATAGCCAATCCACACCTGCCTCCAGGAAAAACTCACCAAGTAGCCTATTGCAAACTGCTCCTTCTAAAGGAAAGGAACAAAGAGGACTGTCGTTTGAAAGGCCTTGTCAGATGTAATGGGAAAAATCCCTTTTTAATGGAAAGAAGGATGGAAGGGAGGGAGGGAAGAAAGACAGAGAGACAGAGAGAGAAAACTGGTACTAAGAAATACACTAGGTTGAAACGAGGAAACCTATCTCAGTACACACCCACAGGGATCAAAGGGACCGAATCGAATGACGGAAAAGCACAGGATCTGAAGCAGGTCAAGGCGCAGCACGACCAGCAGGCCAAACCTCTGCCCAGCCTTGGTGTGTGAAATCACCCCGCTTCCTTCTTAAGGGAAGGCTGAGTTCTGGTCTTTTCCTCACGTGGGGAGGCGTGCAAACTGAGAAACTGGACTGCTTCACCTCAACAGAAGCCGAGAAACCAGGCCGTCCAGTCCACATAAACACGCCCTAAGCATTTCAGTCCAGCCGTTCAAAGGTACAACGAGAGAACAAACGTGACAACTCAAACACTTGAATTAAGAACCCGTGAGACTAACCTGTATATTAATGTCCCCTTCACAATCTTTCTTATACTTCCTCGGAAGTGTCTCCACCTCACGAATGTCATCAATCGTGACTTGCTGAGGCAGCACCTCAAACAAGGACGTTAAATACATAATTATGGATTTCTTGTCAGGAAGCTGCACAGCAACATCTAAACGGGGAACAAGGTGGAGGCCACCTAAATTAGATGTCCAAAAAACGCGAATCGCTCGATAGTGCTGTAAAATAATCTCCTCCCTACCCATAAACAATACCAATATAAATTTTTGCAATCTCAGAGCTCAGTAAATTGTCATTTCAAATAATAATATATGAGACAAAGGCAAAGAAGATTATTTATTTTTGCTCTATATCCCATTTCCTAAAAATCTTCTAAAAGCTTCCACAAAATGCTCAAAGTTAAGCTGCCATTCAAGATAACGACACAGACTTTATTGATAACTATGAAACGAGTCTAGAATTCTATCCTGCATCATTGGAAACTACAGTTTTCACATCATATGGAAGACGCTCACAAAAAAACACATTTTAATGAACTAAACCAAACACTGAATTATCTAATAATTGCATTTTCTTAAAACTTTAAGTCTTACTCTAATATAGATTACTCTCCAATAACATAATTAAATTTCAGTCCAAAGGATCCTATAATTTGCTGAGTAAAAAGATACTAATACTATGACTATAATAAAATGACTTCCAATTATCCTTCAAAAGGAAAAACTCTTCTCAATTATCATAATTCATTCTAAAAAGGGAAAGAAAACATTGCTTTCAAAACGTTCAAAATCATAAATCAAAATCGAGGTTGAAATTAAATATTGAACAATACCTTCAGGATCTAACAGCTTTTCGATTCCCAAATAATTTTGAGCCTTGCTGAAGGCATGTTCAAGTCTCTCAGTCGGAGACATGTTAACGACTCTATCCCAGCTGAAGAGATCAGGTCTGAAATCAGCAGGCAAATAAAAAGCAATGAGGACGGACTGTGTGGAGACAAGGTGGTCACCACAATTGGTTAACATATTTCAGAATCTAGATTGTTTTATTTCTGAGTTAATAAAAAGAATTTATCTTTTAAATTGTAACTCAAAGGCTTGTCCAATATATAACATTGGAAAGCAATTTACAAATAAGAAAACAACAGGTAGCATATCCTAAAGTTCTCAGATTGGTTAAACATGCAGGTTAAAATTTCTAGGGTAACCAACTGAAAGACAAAGATGGCATAAAATATGTCCCCAGAGGTAAAAGACAAAGTGGGAGGGATGGGGGCTCTAACAGTGCAAAGGAAGGAAAAGCAAAACATAGCAAAGAAAAAGAAATGAGAAGCAAAAATACAATGGTGAAAATGAACCTAAATATACCAATTATCACAACCAACGGAGATGGAGTAAACCCCCAGGGAAAAGACCAAGAACAGGAGAAGAGAAAAACCGGTGCCCATCGAGCCACAGGATCCTCCTTGTTAAAAGGCCCTGGAGAGGGACAGATGTGGCTCAGGTGGTTGGGCGTCCGTCTCCCATATGGAGGGACCCGGGTTCGATCCCCGGGACCCCCCGGTAAAAATAAATAAACAAACAAACAAACAAATAAATAAATAAAAGGCCCTGGAGGCTCCACGTCACTATTGCCTGTCATTTCATTTGTCCTGGTTTTCTTTTAACCCCACAAGCTGGACATTACTGTTCCTTTGATTTACCCAAAACTGATCCCTTTCTTTGCACACTACCTGTTCTTGTACCTGAGACCCACAGACCTTCTGGATCGTGCCTCTCCCACCAGCCTCCATCCCAGTTCCCTCTCTGACACACGGACACACGCACACACATACACACCATCACATGTCACATGCTGGCACCTCCTCCCCTCCTGCCTGATCCATTTTTCTTTGAGTAGTTGTCACTTATAGATACTCTATAACTTATGTTTTTATTTTATTATTGTCCATCTCTACTGGAATGTGAGGTCCACAAGACAGGAGCTGTCTGCTTTGTTCTCTGCTGTACATGCTTAGAAGATATTCAACTAATACGTGCTAAATCAATTCATTAATAAATGGAAAAGGTATTGGTAAAATTCAACAGGTTTCCTGATACAATCTGCTAACCAACCAGGTTCAGAGGGGAAGCTAAACCGATGGGGGGGCTTTCTTTAATCTGATAGAAAGTATATCAAAAAAGCTACAGCAAAAATCATATTTACAGGAAAACATTAAAAGCAATTGATTATCAAGAACAAAACATTTTGTAAAGGGGAAAAAAAACAACAAAGAAATAAAACCATAATAATTCATGGACGTTCTACCAAAAAACACCTACAGAGGGCGATGGAAAAGTTTTGGTAACGGATGGTGGTGATGGAGACGTAACACTGCCAATGTAATTAATGTCCAGAATTGTACACCAGGACGTGGTTACAATGGAAAATTTTAAATTGTTGTATATGCTACCAAAATAAATTAAAAACAAAAACAGAGAACCATACAACACAAAGAATGCGCTCTAATGGAAGCGATGGACCGTGGTTAATGACGTAATTATGGTAATATTTCATCAGTTGTAACAAAGGTACCACATGACTACAGAATGTTAATAATGGGGAAAACTGCATGTGAGACCGCGTATGTGGACTCGGGACATTCTGCATACTTTTTCTGTAAACTTATAATTTCTCTAATAAAAGAAAATTCTTAAATCTACAGACAAACTTACTAAAATATGTAAGAATGTAAGTTTCCAGATTTAACATGTTTAAGATGTAGAAAAGTCCACTGCATTTTTATGTCAGTAAAGAACCTATAGGAAATGAACCTTGAAATAACAAATCTTTTACAATAACAAGAAACATATAACAAGTTTTGCTTTTCGCATTTAAATCCTCACTCCATTTGGAATTTATTTTGGGGTATGGTGCAGGTGTGGGGGAAGGATCTCACTCACTAATTTACATATGGGTGACCAGTTGTCTCAGAAGTGTCTACCCTTAATTGGTGATATGTTTGGTTGCCTATCAGATTTCCCTATATAATGCATCTATCTCTGAGCTCTTTACTCTACAGCTGAACTATATAAAAATGTCATTTTTTTGTAGGTCAAAAATAGTCACCTATTGGCAATTTCATGTGGTCCATCCTGTTACATAGGTGTGCTCAGGTAAAGAACTACATACATCTCGTACATTAATACAGCTTCATCGTTGGTCCTGGTCGCTGTCTGGAAGCCCTTCAGCCTGGTTCTCTTCCTTCAGGGCTGAACTGGCTATTTACTACTGATTTTTCATCTTATATATAATTACATATAGTCTGCTTACAATTCATGAATAGTCATTTGGCTATTTTTATTGGAATTGCACTGAACTTATAAACTTTTACCTCTTTGGTATGAGAATAAATGCTAACACGATTGTTTGTAAATATCACCAGTTAACACTGAGTGAGTGGGGTCCAGCTGTACAAGTGAATGTGGAGGAGAGCCAGGGATGCTGCCCTTCGCCTTTGTGGCCTCGGGGACAAAGTCCCGATGGGTAGCATGCCTCCAAATTCCTCTCCTTAGCCTTTTGGGAGACATGGGCAGAGAGGGGGCACTGCTGGGGAGGGGGCTTCAGAAAGAAGGAGGCATGGGGCAGGGGAGGCCAGGAGGCCATGCCCCCACCCAACAGCGCGCAGCCTCACTTGTGCCGGTGGAGCAGGGCGTTGAAGGCCAGGCCGTCTGCCCAGCTGGTGGTGAAGTTGAGCACGTTGACCTGGCCGTAGGAACGTGTGGACTGGCGCACCCAGCTCAGCAGGATCTTCTCACTGTTCGTCTGCTGCAGGTCCAACATGACGTCCTTCATAACGTCCTTGACCTGTGGGGAGGAAGCACCTGCCTAGTAGCTTCGTAAAAGCACTGGACTCGAGCCCTCCAATAAAGAATATTGCATTCGTGACTCATTATGAGTCAGGGAACTGGCATGCCTTTCACTCCAAATTTTCCCTTTAAAATCTGGAAAGGTAAGTAAATTTTTAACAGCAATTTTTGGGGGGTACTTGAATTTAGATGTGATTTTTACCCCACCTTCATATACAATACTGTATTTTCTACATTTTAAATAATACTTGTGTTATGTTTGATTGCAATGTACATAACTTCCAGTCACAAAAAGTAGTATTTTAATATCATACATTTACAAAGACCTTTTAATAGGAAGATAATTCAATTTTTATTTTCTACAAAAATAGAATGACAACAAAATCAAAGAATAAAGAAACTTTCTTGATGGCAATAATTTAAATCCAGAATGCAATTTTAAATTATTTTTCAAAAGTAGTACCATGTTTTAAGGAAGTGCTCAAAGAATACTGATACATCGGAGGGACTCAAGACCAGCTTCAATGGGCTCTCACTAGCCAAATCTGGACAATTTGAACATTAAAATAAATAATGATAGCAAAAGACTATAACCTATTGAATAAGTAAAACTCCATGAGTCTACACCGATACACATTTAAGTGAATGAATGGATAGATAAGATACACAGATAAACGGGAGACCAGGGAAAGTTCTTTAAAAGTAAAAAGCCGATGTAGGTGGAATGATGAAATAGAAAATTACTATTGAAATTAGAAAACCACTATTGAATGATGAAATGTGAAAATCACTATTTGCCAACCATCAAAATAATAACTGATCAAGGTCAGAATTATCAATGAATGCTAAAACTAATAGATAAACGTTTGCAAAAGACCTGAAATTTGACACAGTTTCAAAGTATCTACCCCACAAGCCACTTTTTAATCACAAAGGGTAGTTGCTTTGCAGTGGAGAAACCTGGCAGGCGCCACCTAAGGCAAAGGGTCACAGCTCAGCTCACGGGCATCCCGTGCCTCCTGACTCCACATCCGAAGGACTCGGCCTCGCTTTGTGGCAACCCTGCCAGAATGAATGGCCCCGATTGAATCATGAGCCAACAACAGCCAAACATACTGAAGGGCATTCCACAAATACCTGGGCAGTGCTCTCCCAAAGTATCAATACCGCAAAACAAAGAAAGACTCAGAGACCATTCCAGAACAAAGAGCTCTAAGGAGACATGACAAATGCAGTGCATGATACAGGACTTTGTTTTGCTAAAAAGGATATTACTGGGGCAACTGACAAAATCTCAACAAGATGTGTAGATTACATAATTGTATTGTTTCATGTTATTTTCCCGATTTTGGTAAGTATATGTTATTATTATATAATACAATGATGGTTCATTTTAGCTGATGATTAATATTAGCATTATATAACGATATTATTACATATTAATATATTATACATTCTATCTTATGATGTTACTATTATACTGTGGTTATATAAGAGAATACCTTGTTTTCAGGAGAATTCTTTCCTTCTAGGAAAAACACAGTGAAGTATTTAAGTGAAGAGAGAAAGAAAAAGAATGCAGAAACATAGAAAACTTAATTTGGGAATCTGAGTGGATAGTATCTGAGAATTCTTTGAGCTACTCTTGCAACTTTTCTCCACAAGCCTGAAATTATGTCAGTTTCCTTTAACGTAATATGGAAAAGTGAGTGCTTCTTCCTATGCCAGAAAAATAATGTGTTAGACTTTTCTACAGCAAACAATAAATTTTCAATTTCTATTAAAAAGTGATTAAATCTTTCCCACCTGCCAGTGCAAAATGATGCTCCAAAGTAATCCCAGAGTGAGTTTGTGATTTCCATCGACAATATCTGTGCCTCCAATATTCACTAAATCCACCTGTTAATGTTAAAAAGTAACTTTAAGACCATTTGCCCACAGAAGCCCAGATTTTCATTTTGGCACATTTGGCCAACAATATAAGTGAATGATAAGATAAATTTCATCTTAGAGATCTAGGTAAAGCTAAATCTGAAAAGCACATGGTTTTTGATAGATCAATAAATCATCAGAAAAAGCATGACATTTAAGAAAAATGCCCCAAAAACCTGCTGAGGCCAATGCACCGGCCAAGTGGCTGGCTTCCCAATAAGCAAAGCCAGCGCCCCCCAAGCCCCAAAGCTCACGCCCCACGTACACTGTTCTGGTGTAAGACCTGCAGCACCCTGTTGACGTTATTTAAAGCATGGACCCGCGTGGAACCGCGCTCCTTTGGCTGGAAATAAAACACAAAAACCAGTGAGCAGAGCTTCTCTCCACGTGCCCGGGCGGCACTGAGCTGCAAGGTCGCTACGCCGCTCGGCACTCACAGCCCTCGGCGCCAGAGCCGCGGCTGGGCACCCAGGCCCCCTCGGAACGGTGCCCACAGCACGCAAACTCCCCAGCCGGCCCCCTCGGAGGTCGTGGTTCCCTGACCTGCCCACACACCGGAGTCTCCCAGGGATCTTCAAGGCCCTGATACCTACATCCTACCCCAGCCCTAAAGAGGGGAACTGGTCTAGGGCATGGGCTGGGCTTTGGAGATTTTCAAAGATTTCTCTGGTGATGGACATGTGCAGAGAAGTTTGGGGACCCACGCTGTAGGAGCAAAGCTCTGGTCTCAGCTAGCCTGGACGCAGTGGGCGAGGCGCTTGGCCACACTGCTACGGTGTGGGCAGAGCAGGGTCCCCAGGGCTTTGGCAGGGAAGGGCAGGAATTGCCACCTGGGAAAGGGCAGCTGCTCTCTGGCCCTCTGGAGGGGAATCTGATCTGGGGGAGAGCGGCATTCCCTGCAGGCGCCCACCTACCACCCGGAAGCAGAAGGGAAAGTGGAAACAACACACTCAGGCAAGAAAGGACGGCATCTTCAGGAGTACACGCCTCTGCGTTTTATATTAGTTTTCCCTCTGTGTTAATGTGCGTCCCCATGAAGTGAACCCTGTTCATTAGCACAAGTATTTATTGCTGCCTGAGCAATACAAGAAAACCTGAATAAAAATAAACAAGAAAACCTGAATAAAAATAAATGCCAGAGTTTTAAACAAGTATTTCTCAATATTTGTAAAAGAACGCCTAAATTCGTCTGGGTGTATGCTCCGCTGATGATGCCTGTTTCACATACCCACCCCTCAGTGCGGACTGCCTCGGAGTAATAAATATTTAAGGAAATTGTATCTCTGATGAAAATAGAGCCCTGAAGAAAGCGTAAACATTGCTCTATCAAATAATTAGCTAAAGCATTTTTTAATATTCCTACTTCAGCCTTTACATTTTAAAGTTGTTTTATGGCTTGAATTACATCCCTGGAAAGACATGCTCCCACGGCTGTGAACCTGCTTATAAGCAGGACCTTTGAGAGGTTTTACTTAGAATGAGGCCGAGTGGAGCAGGGTGGAGTCCTCATAAGGAAAGGCAGTCTGGACGCAGTGAGCGGGACGGAGATGACGGCCACGTGAGGGAGGTAGAGGTCGAGTTACACCACAACCCAAGAAACGCCAGGGACTGCCAGCCACGACGGGAAACCAGGGAGCAGCCGGAAGGTTCTCCCCTCCTAGGGGACTATCCTGCCGACACCTGGCCTTCCGTGCAACAAGACGCCTCTGCGGTTTCAAGTCACCCGGGGGGTGGTACTTGGTTGCTACAGTTTGGGGCAGTTGACAGGCACCCACAGGGTCTTCAGTGCCGGTAAGGACCAGACCACCCGTCAGCTCTCAGCGCCTCCCTACCAGCGACGAGCCCGTGAGGCCCTCGACGAGATCCAGCAGCTTCCGTCCATCTCTGAGGTCTGTGAACATGTCGCCGATGGGCGGCTTCCCACTCTAGAGAGAAAAAGCAAGACACGAGTTATCCAGCAGCAGGAATTCCAGACATAACCGGCCAAGAAATGGGTCATTTCAGCTGTTCCTGAGACAGTGCCCTGGATGAGCTACAGCTCTTCGAGCTTTCCTGGCACAGAAAGAACAAGCTTGAATGCAGAGAATATGGAGACCCTGTAACGCTCGCTGCAAGCAGAAAGGCAGAGCTTGCCATTTTTCTTAGAAAGGGAGGGAAGATGGAGCGATGGACGAATACTCGCGTCAGCGAGCAGGCAGCCCTGGGCACCGGCTGGTCCTCCATCGCCTGTGCATGCCGACGGCGTTTCACCATCTCCATCAGGGCCCAGTCGCCATCCAGCTCAGCCTTCAGGGCCGACGTCTCTGAAGACCTTCTGGCTCTGAGGCCCTAAACGTTTTTAGGGGGTCGGCTTTTATTTTTATTGTACGATGGCAACACATCTATAACCTTTGTCATCTGAGCCATTTTTACGTGAACCGCTCAGTGGCATAAATTACATCCACAACGTTGCACAATCATCACCACCATGCATTTCCACCCTGCTTCGTCACCCCAAACAAACCATGCACCCATTAGGCAAGAGCTCCCCGACCCCCTGCCCCCGCCCCCGGAAACCTCTAACCTACTTCCTGTCTCCATGAGCCTGCCGAGTCTAGCTATGTCACGTAAATGGAATCATACAGTATTTGTGCGTTTGTGTTTGGCTTCCTTCCCTCAGCACCACATTTCAAAGCCCATTGCCGGCACAGCTCAGAACCCCATTCCCGTTAATGGCTGCAGAATATTCCGTGGTGAGGCTACAGCCCATCTTGTCTGTCCATTCCTAGGTCCATGACACTTGGGCAACCTCCACCTTTCGGCTACTGTGAAAAACGCCGCTGTGAACATTGGCGCACACGTAGCTGTTTGAATTCTGAGTTCCTGTTTTCAATTATGGGCGTATATGATATATGGTAATTCTACGCTTAACTTTTAGAGGAACTGCCAAACTGGTTTTCACAGCAGTTGCATCATTTTACGTTCCCACCAGCAAAGCAATGCACAAGGATTCCAACACTTACTTTCCCTTTTATTTTATTCTTTTATTTTTTTTAATAATAGCCATCCTGGTGGATATGAAGTAGTGTTTCATTGTGGTTTGGTTTTAACTTTTGATTGCGGTAACTGATCTAGAGCACATTTTGATTTGCATTTCCCTGACGGCTAAGGCTGTGGAGCATCTTTCCATGTGCTGAGAAGCCCTGCTCTTAATCCACGTCAACCACCAACTAGCTCGTGCGCCAGCTCAGCCATGTATGCCCACTCGACGTCACAAGTTATTGTGAAGATCAGTTAACTTTATATGAAAATGCCCTGAAAACTAAGCAATAGGTGCTATGCTAAGTATAACAAGTACTGTACTAGGTCATATGGAAATATGCCCTCCAATGAGGACATCTCCTTGGAGAGGAAGACTTCTAGTTCTTGACAGCAACAACAGTGTTTTCTAAACAATAATTACTTATCGTCCTCATTTCTCACTTTTTAAAAAATGTACATAGCAACCATATAAAGCAAAATTTGACACGGAGCTTGAAATAGAAGAGGGACCAGGAGCATTGAGATGTCCCCGACAGCCACGCCTTACCCTGTCCCCCGCCCCTCCTGAGTGCCTACCTGCCTTTAACTCATGTAACAAACAGGCAACTAGGATTTCTACCCCAGGCCTTTGCATGGTTCGTGAACGACGAATGAGGGAAAGCAGGGCAAAGCTTTCACCACAGCGGCGGTAAAGAGGGAACTGTGACTTGTTTGAACCTGGAACAAGCTGCTCCTCAATTCCAGCTGCCACTGGCAGGTACAGGGACCCCCAGGGTACCTCCACCTGTAACGCAGGTGACACATTCCAGAGCGAGACTCCAGGAAGCAGAGCTGGGCACTGCCCTGCCACTGGGGTGAAAGCCAAGGGCAGGGCGGCCTTTCCAGCTGCCACCCTTTACCCTCCCCTCCACCAACCGCCCAAAGGGCAGTTGAGCCAATTGGCCACCAAGTACCCAGTGCCCGTCAGGGAGCGTCACCCATCCCAGATCCACTATCCATTTTCCAAAACACAAATAAAATAGCATGGTATAAAATAAATGTAAAAACAACGCCCAAAAAAGAAAATAAAATGAAGGTAAATAGCCATCCACATTACAACAATGACAGGTGCCCATCAAGCACCCGCTCTGGAGACGCGAGGCCTCGCCTCTCGGCAAGTGCCGTGACCTCTCTGCGTGTTTGTTCATCTGGTAGGAACGAGGACGACAGGTTCTCAGTAAGGGCTGGATGTCATCACTCACATCACAAACATCACTTTAGACTTTCTCCTGCCATAACAGAGACATAAAGTGCCAGCAGTCTCCAGAAGGACTCGTAAAGCCAAAAAGTCCTCTCAGAAGGAACCAGTTTCAATCCAGAGAGGACTGCAAACGCCAAGCTCCCCAACGCCACGACTAGTAGGCCGTATCCCTTTCAAACCCAACGAGGGACGCAAGAGCCCACCCCTGCCCCTCGCAGCTGAGGGGAGCTGGCAGCAAACCCGCCGGGCTGCCTAAGCTCCTGCGCTCCGTGACTGAGCAGACCTGTCAGGGGCACTCGTCCTTCCTGGAGGCGACACACGCTCCCTCTCTCCCATGCAGTTCATCCATGTCCTCACTGAACAGCTGCTCTGAGAAAGGCTCCCGGGAGGACGTTGTGACGACAGAGATGGCAGCGACCAATTCCAGAAGCCAACACCACTGCTCCTATTTCTAAAAAACAAGCAGTAACAAGAGCCCCATCTCTTTCTTCAGGTTGCCAGTTTCAGGGCAACAGGGACGACTCTCATGTAGGAAGCTGCTTTCCCCGTACTCCTTCCCCGGGAGTGACGTTACAGGGGTGTACATCCAATGGCCCCCCTGGAAGGGGCTGACGAGGGCAAGACCCAGCCCGAGAGCCTCTGCACGGAGCAAAGCGAAGGTGCCTGGATGTGCGCAGAGATCAAATCCAAAGCCGTGGCTCAAGCCTTACCACAACACACGCACGTGGCCAGTGTCTACAAAACACTGCAGAGTCCGACAGGTGCAGCCAGGCAGGCCCCACAGATGGCGAGAATCGGCCAAGGCCACGGGCTCCTCTGGAGCCCTGGAGAGTAAGATGGCGCCACAGGCGTGGCGACCCGGTGCCCGTGCTCTCCAGCAGGGCCTGGCAAACGCCTTCCGTGACGGCCTCCCATGACGGTCAGTTCTACCGACCAGATGTCTCTCTGGTTACCACGCAATGCTGCCATTGTGGTGTGAAAGAGCCACAGATATGTACGCGGATAAGCATGGCTAAGATCCAATAAAACTTTATTGTGGACACAGAAAGCTGGATTTCATCTCACTGTCACAAAATATGATTCTTCTTTTCCTTTTGTTTCAATTATCTAAAAATGACAAAAAAAAAAAACTCCTTACCCTTCTTATGGTAAGAAGCTTATGGGCTGTACAAAACCAGGCAGAGAGGCATGAAATGTCCAAGACACCCAGTGCTTCTCATGGCCTCAGCGATTTATCAGATGTGTTATCTACTTCTTCCTAATAGCACCTCAAGGCGGACCCCGCGTCTTCCCCACTTTACAGGAGAGGGAACTGAGGCACAGGAGCCCAGCAAGAGGCGGAGCCAGAACGTGACACCACGAAACAGGCTCAGAATCTGCATGCCCGTTGGGGCAGACGCACAGGGATCCTGGGGCCTGGAGGGAGGGTGACGGGGAAGGAAAGACTTCCCACGCAGAACCAAGGGCAGGTCGCACATCTGCGGACTCCCAGACAGGCTCTTCCTCCAGAGCACGCAGCTCGAGGCGGCCCACTGGTGTCGTATGCCAGGCGAGCAACTCGGGGCCGCGCTGGGAGACAGGGCACAAGAGTCAGGAGTCAGCTTCCCATAAAATAAAAACCGGCTCTCTGACAGGTCGCCTCTCCTTTAGAGTTTTCAGTGTTGTTTGTCGAGGCTTCTCTGACAGAGAGAATACAGTTTAATAATTCAGTGGGGTAAGCGCTGGGTCTCTGCACAAACGCCAAGCTCCAGCTGCCCTCCCCACTCACAGGAGAGGGCGTCCAGGGTTTTCCTACAAACACAAAGGGGAACAGGTGAGACGCCTTGAAGAGGGATGGGCTCGCCCTGGGTGGCACTGAACCTGAAATTACGAGGCAACATGGCCTGCATCCGGACAGCGTGTGACTGCCGGGCATCCTCGCACCACTCTCCCCATAGCGCCTTCCACTCTCCCTAACGCCACTTCTAGCCACGCCCCGGGCTGCAGAGCACACAAGCACACCACTGGCCTGGAGGAGAGAAGCCGGGTCCACAGGGCAGCTGGGGGAGCAGACGCCCATGCAGACAGCACGGCCACGTGGAGCAGGGCCAAGGACGCAGCCGTGGCCTGGACAAGGCCGGGGCGCCAAGGCCCAGGGGATGGCCATGCAGGCAACCAGGCCCACAGCTGCCGGACGTCACATTTTTCAAAAGAAGCTGGAATCCGAATTGTTTTGTGTAATCTCCTGATGTGTATTTGTTCCTACTAGCGGAGTACTGGGCAAGCAAATCCAGTCTAAGGCAGACCGGGTCGGGGTGACCGACGGCCACAGCACAGGGAGGGGAATATAACATGAGCGAACGGCAAGCCCCTGTGTAGAGGGCACACGCGTGCACACACACAAGCACACACACGTGCACATGCTCAGCAAAGACAGCATCCTTTCGCTTGAAGGCTGGTGCACTAAGTGATAGAAAACCTTGTCTCCGCGTTTCTCCTATTAGCTAATGTCTTACGTGCCTCTGCATCACTGGGTGAAGTCACTATTGGCATTTGCCAGGCTGCTATAAGCAGACACCATAAAATGGGTTGGCTTTAGCTACGGGAATTTATCAGCTCCCAAGCTTACAGTTCTGAGGCCCTGAGAACGTCCAAATCAAGGCACTGATCAAGGCAATGCTTTCTTCCCAACGACCGCCTCCCGGCACTCCCGGACTCCCCTGCCACATGGCAAGGCACATGGTGGCAACTGGTGGGCTCTCCCTTCTCTTCCAGGTTTCGATGCTTTCTGCTTCTTGCTTGTGTGGCTTTCTCTCCTTCTCTCTCCATATTCATCCCATTTATAAAGGACTCCAGTAAGAGGATTAAGACCCACCCTGGGCCATGCCTTAACTGAAGTAACGTCCTACTTAAAATAGATTTACACCCACAGGAATGAATTAGCTTTAAAATCATGATTTTCTGGGGTGCATTCAGCTCCAAAGCAACACTCTCCACCTTCTGGACCCCAAAAAGACATTCTTTCTACATGCAAAGTACATTCATTTCATCACAATATCCCCAAAGCCTTAAGTAATTTCAGTAAAAATGCTAAGTACAAAGTCTCATCAAAATTGGTTTCAGGTGTGATCTGCCTTGGGGCACAGTTTCCCTCTGTCTGTGGACCTGTGAAACCTAGAGGACAAGTTATCTGCTTCCAATATACAGAAGAAGGACAGCTAAAGGATAAACATTCCCATTGCCATAGGGAGAAACTGTTAAGAAAACAGGGATCACATGTCCCAAACAGTTCTGAAACCCTGCGGGCATTCTCCATTAGATTTCAAGGTCTGAGAGGCAGCCATGGAACCATCCTAGTCCTCCAGGCCTGAGGGAGCGGCAGCCCCACCCTTTGCAAGGGCTTACGCAGTGGCCATGCTCCCCCAAACACTGGGTGAAGGTTTCAACATCTTCAGGTATTGGGGTGACAACAGGCTTTCTGCTCCACCCTCATCAAACTTCGGGGCGGCAGCCAGACTCTCCACAGCCCCCCAGGCATCTGAGAAGACTGGGGTGGCAGCACTCAACCTAAACAAGGCAGAAGGCCCAACTGTCTCCAAGCTCCGGGGAAGACTCACCCTTTCCATATACATGGGCGGGGTCCGCTCCCTTGGCCCAGGAAGATGTCTCCAGACCAGACCTCAGCATCCATGGTTCTGCCTTTGAAGTCGTTTTTCCTTCAATCTGTCCCTTTTCTGTCCCTTTTACTCCAGGCTGGCAGTGGTTCCACTCACAGATCTCTCAAAAAACTTGTCAGTTTTGCATGTAGTTACAGGGGTCCAAACCATCAGACAAAAGAACCTTCCACAGATCCTTCCTGGATAACTGCATTTTCAATCCTGACTGGTTCCATGTTCAGTTAACCCCCCACATGGAGCACTAGTCTCTGGGGACTCGCTTTCCAGAAGCTCCAAATTTTCCAAACCACCAATTTCTGGATTCTTTGTACCCAAGAGTTCAGTTCTCAGCTTAGCCATTTCCTCACATTTTACTATAAGCTCTAAGGAGAAACCAAGCAGCACTTTCCACATTTAGTTTGGAAATCGCAGCTAAATATCCAAGCTCATCACTTTCAAATTCTGCTTCCATCCTACATCAGGAGTCAATTTTGCCAAGTTCTCTGCCACTTTAAAACAAGGGTCACCTTTCTTCCAATTTGCAATGATGCCTTCATCGCACTGTCTAGGGTCTCACTGGAAGCACCTTTAGTGCCCATACTTCTACCCACAGTCTCTTCAAAGCGATCTAGGCCTTTTCTCTCAAACCCGTCACAACTCTTCCAGCCTCTGCTCATTACCCAATTCCAAAGCCATTTCCACATTTTTGGTGTTTGCAATATCATCACCCCATCCTCCTGGTACCATAATCTGTTTGAGTTTCCTAGGCTGCTGAAAGTGGGTACCATAAAATGGGTTGGCTTTAACTATGGAAATTTATTATCTTACAAGCTTACAGTTTTGAGGCCATGAGAACATCCAAATCAAGGCATTGATCAGGACAATGTTTTCTTCCCAAAGACCAGCTCCCAGCAATCTTGGACTCCTTCAGTCATATGGCTAGGCACATGGTGGTGTCTGCTGGTCTCTCCCTTCTCTTCAGGTTTCATTGCCTTCGGCTCTGGCTTCCACAGCTTTCTCTCTTTCCCTCTCAGTAGTGATACTGTTTATAAAGAACTCCAGTAAGAGGATTAAGACTCACCCTCGGCCATGCCTTAACTGAGGTAACCTTTTCAAAGAGTCTAACTTACAGTAGATTTACACCCACAGGAATGAATTAGCTTTAAGAACATGATTTTCTGCAGTACATACATTCTCAAATCACCACAATCAATAGTGTCTGTGTGTATATATGTATTTAAAGAATGGTACCGCTAGTTGAGAAAAAGCTAACTGGTAAGACTGGGTTCGTCACAAATTTGAAGTTTGTAGCTTAATCAATGAAATGAAGCCTGGAAGCTTCCAGATATGCTTCTTGACCCAAAAGCAGGAGAAGGAACATACTGGTCCAGATCTGCCTGAAGAGATTGAAAGACCTGAGGGGACCAGTAATCACCTTGTGGGTGCATGAAGCCCTGCACCCCAGAAAACAGGTTCTTAATTTCAATCCATTCTTGTGGGTGTGAACTCTTGTAAACAGGACATTGTGATGAAGCTATCTCAGCTAAGGGGCGGCCCGGCTGACTTAGGACAGGTCTATTACCGAATGCATTATACGGAAGGCCACAGGGGCCAGCCAGAAGCTGGAGGTCAACGGGACTAGACGAGAAAGAAGACGATGCTGCCATGTGCACTGCCAGGTGACGGAAACTCAAAGGAACCCCAAAGATTGACAGCCAGCCGAAAGGTACAAGCCTTCTAGCTTCTGAAACCCGGAGCCAATAAACTCCTGTTGTTGGGCCAGCCCCTTGTGTGGTATTTGTTTTAGCAGAAATGAAGACCCAGATAAGAGGAACCACAGGGTGTATGACAATCACCCAGAGAATGAGGGGAAGATGCCACTGGCCACTCTCCTCAAGGATTCGGCATAGGTCAGCACGAGTCCCCAGGAGCTGAGAAAGGAGACTGCCATGCAGAAGCTTGCCTGGAAAGAGAGAGGGAACGGGGAGGGAGGGAGGAGGAGGAGGGACAGGGAGAGCAGAGAAACAAATGGCTCTGGTGACTACAGGGAAAACCTTTCTGGAATCAAATCAACGAATGAGCACCCACCTTACAAAACACAAATTACCATAATACAAAGCGAAATCCAACGGTACCTTCCTCATCACCAGTGATACAGACGTGGACAGCCTTTTCACCTTGACGTCGGTAAGCAACTGGCGTGGTCAGGTCATGCCTGGGATGGCAGGGACCACTGGGGGCTCAGCTACCTGATGGCCCGAGGCAGAGTCTCGCCCCCCACCCCCCAGACACCAGGCTCGGGGTGCAGGCCATGTGCCACCAAAGGGATGTGCGGATCCTGTGCCCCCGACGCTGACCACTCTGCACTGGGGGCCTCCAGGAGAAGGGCGGAGCCATGGGGAAGGAGGGGCTGGTGTCCACAGGGATAAGAAAGGGTAAGGGAAACTCCCATTCAAGCAAGGAGAGGCTGCTGCGTTCCTCTAGGGCATCTCCTGAAACACGTGACAGGCCTGCCCTTGGGTCAAGAACTGGACAAACCCAGGCTCCACTTCAGGATGCCAGGTGAACCCAGGCTCTGGACGGTAATTCCCCACAGGAGGCAACAGGGGGCCTCCGTTCTCTCCCAGATCCGAACTCTTTCTTCTCCTTGACTGTCCAAACAGGTGTGAAGTCGCATCTACAGCTTGGAGACTCCCCTGACTGCCTGCAAGAGGCACACCCCTAACCAGTCGAGTTTCCTGTTTAATTTATTGGTCCAGGGGGCTCTTTTTGTCAGCAGGAATTTCTTTTCCTCAGATTTCCTTAATTTTTTAAACTTTTAATTTTGAAATAATTTTAAACCTACAGGAAAGTTACAAAAAATAATACAAAAATAATGGAGGAACTTCAATATACCCCCTATCCAGGTCCCTGGATATCCCAACATTAAACATTTTGTCAATCTGTTATATCATTCTTCTATCAGTCTATCGCTCTCCCGAGCTACTGATCTATGTCCTAAACGTGTGAGAGTAGGCTGCACATATCATGCTCTTTCAACACGTAATACTTCCACGTATGTTTCCTAAGTAAAAGGATGTTCACTTACGTAACCATCAAGTACAGTGATAAAACTCAGGAAATTTCACATCGATATAAAGCATCTACATTTCCATTTTTTCAATTGTCCCAATACCATCCTTTGGGGCCCTTTTTCCTCCATCATTAGAGCCAGACCAGGATCAGGAACTGCGTTTCATTGTGCCCTCTCTTCTGTCTCTTCAGTCTTTTTTTTTTTTCAAGTTGGCAGGAATTTTTCTCTCCCCAGCAGATGAAAACAACAGGAATGCCAGCTTGGGCGTTTGGCTGGAAATCTGCACCGACGTGGCTAGTTTTCGACGGCAACGGCGCTCTACTATGCCTGAGGGGGGGGGGGCACACAGAGGCTCGGGGATCACCTTCACCTGGCTTTGCTCCAAGACAGGAAGGAGCAACTTTGGGTAAGAATGCCCAGGACTGAGTTTATTGCATTAGAAAAATTCTTATGCAAATAACAGTAATGAAAACCACAGTGTCAGCTTCACCCCACGGCCCGCAAGTGTGGGCGGCTGCCCACAGCAATGGGCTAGAAGCTCCAGGTCATTCCCCGCCGTCGAGTGGGTGCAGCAGCTCATGACTGCGAAAGAAAGAGCTGCTTGTCCCAGCACCCCTCTTCTGCAAGTCCTCCTTCCACAGCTCCCCGGCCCCCACGGCTTGGCCTGTCCTCCAGGACAAGCACCTCTGGAGCTGGGCAGTGGTCCCACGGGCTGCACAGAAAGCACAGCTGGGGGTTCCACTCGCCCCTTTCTTGGAGAAGGGTGAGAAGCCATTTCCTCTCAGTAGATCAACACCGAACTCGATCATCAATTACAAAGACCCAATCTGCTTATGAAATTTGTTTAACAACTACAAATACTAATAGGCTCAATCAAAGTCACTCATTAAGTACTCACTATGTGCGAAATATGACACATTAATGTTAAATATAAATAATATCTACATTTTCACTTTAACCACATTAACCATATGAAATTCATTTTGCAAGTATGATGCTAGCAACCCCCCCAAAAGTCAAACTGAATGAGAAAAGAAAAAGGAAAAACCAGCATACTTGAGTATAGCCAAAACATATCTGGAAGCTGGTGTTTAGTATTACGGAGTGCATTTTGTTGTTTTTTCGAGGCACTGGTGACTAAACATCAACTGAAACTTCTTGTTAAGGAACCATCTGAATGGCTAGGAACCCTAAAACAATAGTTAAGTTAAAGTTACACATAGTCAAGAAAACAAATCAAAAGTGGACCCACGCACAGCTCTCCAGGACAGAGGCATGGAGGAATGGACATCTACAGGTGGGAAACCCTCGGCCGCTTTTGCACCACTCCCTTTCCAAATCTCCCACTCGATTTTCCCACACGTAATAGTGTGATCAGCAGCTTGCACTGTGAAAAAGTCAAGAGCAAGAAGGCACTGAAAGCTGAGCCTCCCTCCAGACAGAAACCCCAACAAAATGCCTCACCGGTTTCCTTTTATGTTCCAAGCATTTAAGCCTCAGGTTTGCAGCTGTCACTTTCAGGAAGACTTGGCACGGCTCGGTCTTAGGAAGGCAGGCATCTGCCCAGAGCACAGCCGGCATTTTGAAGCTGGGGCGTGCGCTGCCTGATGCTTATTGGTCAACCCTCTTTTGCGAGCAGCGTCGCCAAAGGGACAATTTGCATTCTCAGCTCCACCAGGTGAACAGCCCTGAACGCCGGCCAAGAAACATGAGGCTCAAAGTCAGAACGAATCTCCCAATGCTGGAGCCTCTCTGGGGAGACCAGCCCACCAACCAGGCGATGAAGGGGCCGAAGGGCTTTTTCCATTTCTGTTTTTAAGTATCTGGATAGTGCAGCCCAGGACACCGCAAGTCAGCAGCCGATAGGGCTTGTGCTTAGCGTTCCCAAGCCGTTACATCTCCTGAATGCTCCACAATTTCCTATCAATATGAGGCAGGTAATTACGATCAAGTTTTTGTTATGGCACAGAATGAAAACCAAGGGACCTTCAAAAGCTAATAATTTCTCTGAGGTCATAAATAAACAAGCAGCACCTCCAGGAATAAGTGTCTATTTTCTGAATTGTTAGCTCCTTTAGGTAATCATTTTCTCCTGAGCTCTTCCTAACTCTTCAAAATCTAACTACCACAAGCCATTCTGCACTGTGTGCTTTTTCACCCAAGCTCTGAGGCGTTGTGTGTTCTATGAAATATTCACAAGGATTTGGAGCAAAAGGATATGTGTTTACAGTGCATGCTGTCTTAGCTACTGCTTTTCCATATATAGTTAAAAATCAGAAGATGGTTTTAAACCCATATTATTTGAGATTTCGAAGCTCTTTACCAAATCCCTTATCCAGGAATGAACTGGGCCAATTCTAAGGCCTTGGTTTCCTCCACTCCGATGGAAGAAGGTGGGTCCTTGCTCTAGGAACAAGAGAATCACGCACTGTCTTGAAATCTAAATGGTTATTTACCAACCTTTCCAGTACAACCCCAAGGATTCAGGCACATAGGGAAGCTTTACATTGCTGGATTCGTTTTTTGCTTATTTTTGTAAATTAAGGCAGCAAAAGTCCTACAGTATTGTATCCATACCCATGAAATGATAAATTTAGGTGATTTTGCACTCAATGCCACGCTCTCCTGTCCTTCCAAAATAACCATCTGACTGGTTTATGGGTGTACAGTGTTAAGTATGTGAACAGCACATGTGTCACCTCATCCCTTTAGTTATCAGTCCTCCAAATACCTTGCTGAGAGCCTACGAACTGTCCGGAACCTGGCCAGGGATCAAAATGGACAGTCCCTTCACCTCTGGGGTGTGCCCCAGTTCTGAGAAGGAGACAGATAAATATTCTCAGATGCAATCATTTGAGTTACAGTAAGTCCTTCCAAGGATAACACTTTGAGAGTGTAGAACATATCTACTCTACTCTGGGAGCTCAGAAAAGCGGTCCTTAAGAAAGCAACACGGAAGCAGGGGGCAAGGAGGAGGAGCAGGGGCAGGCAGGAAAAGATGGCGGGAGGAGAGGAGAAAGGGCCCTGGAAGGCCCGTGGAGTGTGGGCAGGGCCAACAGGGCAGAGGGAGGGGCCAGAGGAAAGTCAGATGCAGTCAGCGTGGGGTGGCCAAGTAAGGACGAGGCAGGGTTCTCCAGAAAACCAGAACCCACAGCGTCTATTATTGGAATCAGCTCATGCAATCGTGGGGATGAGGACGCCTGAATTCCGTCGGACAGGCCACAAGCTCTGATGAAGGTTCTGATAAATTCCCCAGGAGGAGCTGGCTGGAGTAGAGATGGAAAGTCTCCTTCTGGCTGCTGAAATCCTTGGGCCTCCCTCTAAGGCCATCCGCTGACTCGACAAGCCTTCTCTCCTTGCTGAAGGCAGTCTCCTTTGTTGACTGTGGATGTCATCAGCCATGGATGCAATCAGCTGTCTGATGATTTAAATCCACAAAATACCCTCACAGTAGCAATCAGGCTAGTGCTTGCTTGACCAGACAAACGGACACCATGACCTGCCGAGCCAACACATGAAATTAACCATCACAGGCAGCCACTGAAAGATCTTAGAGAAGAGGAAGAGAGAGGTTTACCTTTTAAGATCACTCCAGCTACTCTGTAGAAAATAGAAGGGGAGGATGATGAGGCACAGAAAGGAAGGAGCAGTTGGCAGGTCATTACAGCAGCCCAGGGGTTAAGGGATAATTCTCAAAAAGATCAAATCGTGAAATTAATGTGGGTCAAAGACTTTCACTTATTATTGAGGGAGCCAGCAAGGTGCTACAACAGGTTCAAAGGGTTCAAGAAACCACGTGTCTAAGCAACAATGGAAAGTTGAAATACATTTACAATATGTGCAAAAACTGGTCTATCAGGGTCAATGATCGATCACATTTCAACTAATGTGCATTTTATGGATAAGAGTAATTTGTTTTATCAGCTTAAAACAGAACTGAAGGGAAACGGCTGTGGCTCAATCAGTAGGGCTCCCGTTTACCATATGGGAGGCCCCGGGTTCGGTTCCCGGGGCCTCCTGGTGAAGGCAAGCCTGCCCGCACGGCGTGGTTAGCTGACCCAGCGAGCACAAGCAGCAAGGGGGGGATAAATGAATAAATAAATAAAATATTTAAAAAAAAAAAACCAGAACTGAAAAATGATCAGTTTTCCACAACTTACAGAGAAGTAGCTCAAAGATACTGAAGCGCAGAGCTAGCCCAATGGCTGAGCTAGACAGGACACCCACAAATCCTTTCTGTGCCCATTTTGAAGTCTTTCACAATTTTTCCTAACACAGATAACAGAGTCTAGGAAAGGGGGGTTATCAGTAAAGATGGAGCGAAGTGGACAATTTTGAATATATGTAGGAATTAGAATCCACAGGCCCTCGAGTTCAAATGGATACTGGGGTGGGGACAGGGTCACCGAGGAAAGTGTCCGGAACATCCGTTTGGAAACAAATTCGCGAATGGCAGGTGCCAGTTTGGGCAGTTCTGTCGAAGATGTCAGCGTGGGTCGCTCTCAAAGGCCCAGGCGGCAGGGAACTCTTTGCAACCCGGGAGCTTTTAAATGCAGCCACGATACGCAGAAGGGCCAGGATAAAAAGCAAACAAAACATAGTTCTTTATCTTCAACAGGATGCGTATCTCTCTTACACGGGCACTGGAATATTAACATCCAGCAAGTGCATAGCTATGTGCCTTTCTCCAGCTCCACAAGGGTTAACTGGTGCCAGGAGTCTATGGAAATCTCCCAGGCTAGAAACTTCCAGGCAGGGAAGCAACCTGACTTGCAACAGGAAGAAAGACAGAAAGTGGGTGTAGTTCAGAACCCCTGGTACAGATCTCTGGCTCATTAGATCCACACACTCATGATTTCTTAGATAACCTTGTGCTAGACCACCCAAATTTCCTTCCAGACTTGACTTCCTACTAGAGGTCATCTGAAGGGAAGAGTCTCCGGGGTCACCCCTACTTCTGACACTTCTTCACCCAACAAGAGAAGCTGTCAGCTTCTTGCCAGCTGGAGTAGCCAGGAACTTAGTAAGCACCACCTAACGCCTGGTCTTTTCCACTGCCTTGGCAAGATTGACAGGCATCCTGGGGCAAACAGTTACATGGGTCTTAAATCCCCACTTAACACTGCAACAGTCCTCACCATCATCAAGGTACCCATTTAAATACCCACTTCATTAAGGGAACCGTCCTGGCATTACTGGTTTTGTGTTGGGTCTTTTCAAAGACGTCCTTGTCCCAGAATAATTACTAAGAAACCCCTTGAGAAAATTCAGGTGCCAGACCTGGCTGAGCAGCAGGTGCTGAGAACTCAGGGGAAAGGAGTCCTGGGCCGGCTTGAAGCTCCAAGCCAGGGCGTGCTTGGGAGTGGCCGGCGGCTGGCGTAGCTCAGGCGCAGCCCTGCCACGATCCCGGGCACGGCAGTCACGGCTACACCTGCACGCCAGCTCTCCTTTCCAAGGTCACGGCTCGCCTCCTCCCCTACCCCTCGTGCTGTCCTCCTCTCCTCATTGTCAGCAGGTACAAAAGGAGTTCACTCCATTTCCAAGAGACCCCACAGCTATGTTTACCGAGGTTCAAGGTTCTAAGGCCGTTCTTCCTCAAGCAAGACCAACTGCACAGCCTGGTCTTCTGGGGAGGTGGTCTCAGGCCTGAGCACAGGCGAGGCCACCTGGAATCTGGTGTAACTAATGCCAGGCCCCGAAAGCCCACGGAGGGCCTGTGCCCCTGGATGAGGGCAAAGTAAAAGCTCAGCAAAACAGGACAGGGGTCTGTTCGGGAGAAACCCTTCACGGGCAGCCACCAACGAGGCACGTGTCACCTCCCTTCTTGACAATTCTGTCAACGTCCACATCCCTCTCATTCTCAGAGGTAAGGTAATCCTCGGGAAAACTCCAGCAGCTCTGAAGGCTGGGACTCAGAGCCACTCTGAAACCCTGCTGTCAGCCCTTTCTCCCTCAAGGAAACACCAGGTTTACATGGCTGACCTTTGTACCCTTCTCAGAGGGAAGATTTTGGAAACTGACTTAAAATAGCTTGCAAGCTATTTAAAACAACATCCGGGTGCTTCTCTGAGAAACCATGACTTTTCATCTTGCCATAATGCGATCCTATCATCCATTAACCTGAAAACTGTCCTTCCGCCCCAGATTCAGCGGGCAACAGGACAACTTCGATAATTGATGTTCATATTGGAACAAGTCTGAAAATAGCACAGCCAGGGCTCTTTCCAGCATCCTCTGTCCTGAAGAAAGTATTGATCAAAATGTTGGTTGTGTTCCCAGCAGTCAAAAATGCTGAGAAAGATGGGACCACAGGGGACATATGAGGAGGACACACGAAGAGAAAGCACGGAGCAGCCAAACCTCGCCGGCAACGCCCACGAGACCGAGAAGCCCTCCACACCGCTGCAGGTTAGGAAGGCTGCCTGGAAGCTAATTTGGTTTAACCCGGCAAAATTAAGCCATTGTCTCATTAGCTAGGTGAACACACTGAAAATTTTCCAGACCAGGCCTCCTTTCCAAAATGCACCCAGGATTTAGAGAGTGCTGAGAACTGTTAACTTAGATACCCAGAGAAAGCCAGGTAAAAACTAAGAGCATCTCATGAACTGAGTGCGCCAGAACTACTGTTTTAATTTTGTTCAGAGAGAATAAAGTTAGAAGACAGATCTGCATACTCGTGAGGTTTCTGGAGGTCGCATTTCACAGGGAAGTTCACTGCACTTCCAAACCAAGCTCTGGGAGTCAGAATGAGGTGTTTGAACCATCTGAGGGTCTGAAGGTCTCAGTTACCTTTGAAAATCGAGCATTTATCCACTTGGTAAAGGTTTTCTTCTGGACATCATCGTGTTCATCTGCAGGAGGAAAAAGCAGAGAGCGCTGTGAGGGTTTGTACTGTCACTAGGGCACCAGGCAGGGCTACGTCCACCCCGGGGAGCTGGAAACAGTGCTGGGCTCCGGCTCCAGCAGTACAGGGACCGCAGCTGACGGGAGCTGGCGGCCGGGGGCGCCGCGTCCTTGGGGTGTGCGGCCGGTGCCCAGGGCCCGTCCCAAGGCCTGGTGGCGCCCTCGACATAGCCTTGGCACGCTGCCGGACAGCCCACCCAGGGGGAGTGTGGCAATGGGACCCGCTTCCTAATGCTACAGGCAGCACTTTCTCCTGAATGTTAAGTAAAATTTAAGTGTGATAAAGTGTTAACCTGGTCAAAACAAAACTCCAAGTCTTCCAACAAAACCCAAGGGATTCATGAGTCCCCTCCTTCCACGCAGCTGTCCCGGGCTCTGGACACGCTGCGGGGAGGGGCCGCGCCAGCCCAGCACCCCCTTCTCCCCCTGGTGAGACTGGCAAGGCAAGGGTTTGAGGACCTCAACCTCCAAAAACAACCCACACGCTCTGCAGAGGAGTTTCTGAAAATCAGCAGCTTTTATTTCGACTACACGTTCTTTTTCCAAGCTCAGCGACCGAAAGTGGGCCTTTACAAACGAAGGCCCCAAACTTCTCGAAGACGAGCAGGTGACCGAGCCAGGTGTGGGCAGCCGCCCGGGGTCAGGCCCGGCAAAGGGCTCGAGGGCCAAACTGACCAGTCCCCACTCCACGAACGCGGTGGCCCGAGGGTGACGCCCACGTGTCCCCACGCACAGGCCCCATCCGCGGAGCGGGGATAAGTGAAGCCCGCTGGAAAGGCGGAGGCCGGCACCAGTGGGTGTGGGTGGAAAGGCCGGTGCTTGGCTCTTGTAGCCCTACGTTACTGTGGCTTCCATGGGACCAGGGCAGGCCCGTCCAGCTCACTCCTTCCGCGACGACAGACCAGGGGAGCGGACCTGCCACCCGTCCTCTCCTCAACCACCCCCAATTCTCTCTTCAAGAGTCTGAAGCTGGCCGGGCTGAGTCTGCGGCGGGGTGGCGGGGGCCCAGCTGCCCGGCCGCCCCAGCACCCCTGCTCCCAGCGGCTCCCGGTCAGCACAGCAGCCGCTGACAGCAGAGGCCACGTGGGCCCTGCACCCAGGCGTCACCCCCAAAGTGCCGCCTTTTACGCGCCTCTCAGTCCCAACTACCTCACGGACCTCTGGCATCTCTGCCCCTCACCGCCTCCTGGCAGTGCCGCCTGTAATTAGAGAGTCATTCCCGGAATAAACACAGCAGCAGCTCCGGAGACGGCACTTCTGCGACCCACGGCGAGCACTCAGGGGCGCGGAAGCGCAGTCAGATGGAAGCAAACCCCCGGGTGACCGTCCTCTGGGCAAGGACGGCGCGGCAGCATCAGCCGCTCTTCCAGCTTTCTGCCGCCGACGGCCCCACCTTTTCCAGGCTGACCGTCCCCGCCTTGGCCACCAGGCCCAAGGGGGCTGAGCGGAGGTGACAGGCCCAGAACACAGACGCCACTCACACGGCTGGCAGAGGCATTGAATGTCAACATCAGGGCTCTGGGCCTCAGCAAATCCAACCATTGCCCCCTTCCTCGAAAAGGACCTATTTTTTTCTATTTTGCCCTATTTATCATTCTTCAATCCTATTAACCAAAATACATATAACGTCCATAAATACTCAATTCCCTTGACTTCCTAGTACAGTATTTACGTAAATTAAGAAGTTTTTACCATAAAAATGGGAGAAACTCTAAAGGAAAAACATTATTACATTTTATTCTTTCCTGACCTCTTTCCAGCATATTTCAGCTCTTTATCTTCAAACACATATTAAAATATTTAATACTATCTAGTTTCCTCTACAGATAGCGGACAAAGAAGCGAGTGCTGGGACTTTCTCAAATGATAAACCACATTTTCCCATTTTATCACAAATACAACAAAATTGCATTTTTAAAAAAAGATTCCTTCAAACAGAGATGTCTATCAAAATTAATAAGGTAACGTTTCTACAATAGTCTTTAATCTTTGGATCAAATCAAAGTGTGAATATGAGTGTAAGTAGCTGAATTGAAATAAGTATCTTCTTGTAAAAGATAAGTAGTCTAGCATCCAAATGTTTTAAAAACACTGCAAAATTTATAAACACTCTTCTGTATTCATTTTCCTGATACAGTAAAAGAGAAGGAAAAAAAGATTCACATTTGAGTCAATCAGCCTTTGGCCCACATCTCGCTTTTTTCAGACACACATACCTCTCATTTTCTACCAGACAGGAATTCAGTAAAAGAACAGGAACCAGCCTGGGGCTTTTCAGTTATGGGATTAAAAATGCAACACATTTTGGAACACTTACTAGTATGGAACTTCCCTTCACACCACTGTCAAGACAAACAACCTTTGCAGGGTCTCTTAAAAAACACTGGCCACGCCAGGCTGGGGCAACTACAGATGCAAGAGATGCTATTCCACTAACTCACTCTGCCTCCCCAGGAATGTACGCAGAGCTGCGGCCAGTCCAAAGTTAATTCAGAGTTCCGTTATCAAGATGATTTATTTTAATTTCACCAAAATAAATATGAAAAAGTACACAACACAAATTTTCACAGTAGATGATTTACACATTATTCAATGGGTACTGATTATTACCCCATCAATATACCTTCTTAAATGTATTCTTCCTGTTTTCTAAACGTAAACAAGTGTTTCCTTTAGAAGTGGATTTCAGAGCACCGCTTCGTTTCTCAAAGCCTGTGCTAGCTTACCAAGTCCGACCCATTGGTAGCCTTTCTCCATTAGCAGGACAAGCATGGGACTGAATTTGAAGAAAAATGTGTTAAACCCATTAAGGCTGATTTCCCAAATTCTTCCTCTAAACATTTTGCTCTTCTTAAAATGCTCTTGACATGCTCACAGGAGTGGGCGGGGGACGGGGGACAGACGGCTTCCACTGCCTCCAACTTTATTTCTGTGACAGGCCAGAGAAGAGAAGTGCTTACTAAAGCTTCAAGGAAACTGGTATGAGATATTTTTTACTTCACCAGCTCAAAAGCTAAATTCTTGAGCAGAACTTACCAAAAAATCTCAATTTAAATCCTAATCTGGGCATGTGGCTTTTCCCCTCCAGGAAGACGCAGGAGTCTTCGGAGCTTGTACCCAGCCAGGAGGACACCCCCCTTCCCCAGCCCACAGTGTCTGCCTGCCTGGAGCTCAGCTACATCCATAAAGGTAACTACTCAGAAAGAAGTTCTCAGACTCTAAGCCAAAAAAAGACATGCCCTGTTATGGGAGGATTTCAAACTTGCTTGGCTTTATTAAAGCCCCTTCCACAAACACAACATTGAAAACAAGTTCTCATTAACAAAAGCGATGATTTCAGAGGCAACGTAAGCAAGTCACACCCTCCCCGCTCTCCTTCTGGGCACTGAAACTAGCTCATCCTCCTGCCTTGTTTCCTCAAACCTGACTTGCAGGTCTCAAAACAAGACCAATTCAAACCTTCAAACAGTATCTATTAAAATATCATTGGAGGGGAGCGAGTGAGGCTCAAACAGTTGAGTGTCTTCTTCCCACATGGGAGGTCCCAGGTTCGGTTCTGGTGCCTCCTAAAAAAAAAACAACAGGGGGGCAGATGTGGCTCAAATGGTTGTGTGTCCGTCTGCCATATGGAGGGACCTGGGTTCGCTCCCCGGGACCTCCCGGTAAAATAAAAAATATATATATAGAAGGCGCATGGGCTGCCAGGCTCTGTGTGCCGGTGAGCCGCCAGGCCCCGGGAGCCATGCAGCAAGATGATGACGTAACAGGGGAGAGACAAGACGAGACGCTCCGAAAGCTCTGAAAACCAGGAACTGAGGTGGCGCAGGTGGCAGAACACCTCTCTCCTACATCGGAGGTCTCCAGGATCGAATCCTGGTGAAGACTGGAGGAGGAGGATGAGAAGAGATGGCAGGAAACAGACACAGAGAATTGCCCAGCGAATGGACAGCAAATGGGGAAGGGGGTGTTTAAAATGGATAAAGTAAATAAATAAACCTTAAAAAAAAAAAAAACAAACAAGCAAAACAAACAAATGAGAAAAAAACAACTCAGGGGAGCCAATGTGGCTCAGTGGTTGAGCGCCGGCTTCCCACTTACAAGGTCCCAGGTTCAATGCCCGGCCCCGGGTACCTCAAAAAAAAAAAAAATCATTGTAAGTATATAAATATTATACACTATTCTGCAAAATAGTATAAATATACGGACAAAGAACCAGTCAACAGGAGATAGATTGTTCTAACACTGGGCAGAAAATTCATGAGTTTTTTCAAAGTTTGCTATACTCAAAAGACCTGAGAAAAAGCTTAATATTAAAATGTATTTTCAAAACTGTCTAAACTTCCTAAGTGTACGAGAAATCTAGATAACATTTCAAATGACATGTTTGAAGTATTTACATGTTGAAGTTATTATGACTTAAAACTGCACATAAACAAGAAATGAAGTAAAAGCATTCAGATTGGAAAAACTTAAATGAGCTCTATTCACAGACGCCATGATCTTGTATCTAGAAAGTTCTAAGGAATCCACAGAAGCACTATTAGTACTAATAAACAAGTTTGGTAAGTCTGAGGATACAAAATCAGTGTACAAAAATAAATTGTATTTTTTATATACTTGCAATGAACAATCCAAAAACAATATTTTTTAAAAATTCCATTTACAATAGCATCAAAAAGAATTAAATACTCAGGAATTAATTGAATAAAAGAAGTGCAAAACATACTCTGTAAACTACAAACATGGTTGAAGGAAATTAGGGAATCTAAACAAATGGACAGCCAACCCACGTTCCACAGGTCAGAAGATCTAATATTGCTAAGATGGCAAAACTCCCCAAACAGATCAACAGAGTCAAAGTGCAATCCCTACCACAGTCCCAGCCGACGTCCTTCCAGAAATTAACAAGCTGACCCTAAAATCCACATGGAAAATTAAGGGGCCCCAAAGAGCTGAAACGATCTTGACAAAAGGAGAATAAAGTAGGAGGATTCAGACTCCTTGATTTGAAAACTCGCTACAAGCTGCACAGATGAGAAGGACGAGGTGACGGCTAAGGGCTGCAGGGCTTCTTTGTGAGGGGGTGGAGATGTCCTCAACTTGCCTGGGATGCTTGCCCATCTCTGCGAACAGAGTAAAAACCGATGAACTGTATAATTTAAATGGCAAACTACATGCTCTGTGAATTACATCTCAATAAAGTAGTTGCCAAAAGAACTGCAGGTAAAACTGCTTTTCCCCTCACTCTGTGTATAAAGTGAGGTAGAGGCTGATGGAAGCCCAAGGTGTCTTTGGGAGAAATGGGGGTGGCGTGAGAGGGAAAGGGAGTGGTCCCAGCTGGCTAATGAGAAGGGGGTGGTCAAACGAACTGCCCAGTGTCCCCCACGCACAGGGCCGAGGCACAGCAGAACCAAGTGGGGGAGGCAAAGAGAGTGACAGGGACAAAGGGCATTTAAGACATTTCTTCAAGGACAGACGGAGCCTTGCCGTACAACAGTGGGGCAGAATAAGGCTAATCAATACCTTCTTCATTTCAGGCTCACACTCAACTCGTGTCCAGAAAGGTCACATTTCCTAAAACAGAACTGCGCATCTACACGAGAGGACAGGAGCCAGAACCTAGCATGATGCCAAAACAATAGTCCTAACATGATCCGAACCTGAGAAAGGTTTCAAATCTGAAAGTGTTAACTCCTGTAAAAAAGTATTCACGTACAAAATTAGAAATACAGGTCCAATAAATACTCTTTTAAGAAAATACAGACTTTGAAAAACAACCCATTTAAGCAAACTTACGCCCTGCTAGGCTGACCCATCCATCTGGCCCAAAACTCACGGCATCCCAGGAGCCCTTCGATTCCAGAAGGCCCACCCTGCCCCACCTGATTAGAATTCACGCCCTTATCAGCATTGTGGGAACATGTTGGCTCCCACTGAGACCCAGCCTAGCTCACCACATCCGCCCGCCCTGCCATCACAAGGCATCAGAGCAGGAAGGTAAAGTAAGGGGCACCTGGCCCAACGCCCCCCTTTTACCCCAAGGAAAAGAGCCAGGTACGTCCCCAGCTCCTCCCGGACACGCAGCCGGTGCCACTGGTCAGTTCGGTGCCGCCGCCTCCTTCTCTCTAGACTGCCTTTGGACAATGCCAACACTACCAAGCAAAACCCCCAGACGTGCAGACGCCCCAGGACGTCTCCAAGGAGGCAGCCCCACAGCATGCCACCCGGAAGCCACACACTCCGAAGGAATGCGTGCCTCCCGGAACTGTGTTCACGCTTCCATGCAACCGTTAATTGCTGACAGCCTTCTACCAGTTTAGTTTGTCTCATCTCCTTTACAAGCTCTTCCAGGTGTTTACTGAACAAGCAGGTCCAGGAGGGATGTTTTCCCACTTTCACTTTCTACAGCTCTGCACTTGACCTGAAGGAATGTAAGATATATGGACTTCTGACATTATTTGAAACCCTCTTTCTGGAAATATCCTTTGGGAAAATTCCTAACCTCTTAGGTACCAAGCATACGAGAGCTGCTGCAGATGCTCTACACCTGACACGCAGGCACTGCACGTGGGATTTTTGCCCGGCGGGGTTGTTTAGGAGGCGCCGAACGAGTTGTGCAGATGATGAGTCAGTCATGACAAGCCAGCAGAAGAGCAATTTTTTAGTGATTGACAGAAGGTTAAACTTATAAGAGAAAATGTCCATGAAATTAGATTCCTCACTTAATCTTCCTTCTTATCAAGCATCAATCATGCTCTACAAACTGTCTAATGAAATCTCAAGAAAGACTGTTTCAGAAACACATTTCTCTAGAGGTATGAAAACTCATGCAACGAAATGGGAAAAATTTTTGAAATGTAAAACATTCCAGTGATCTGACCCTCAGACTCTGCCATAACAAGTTCTACTTGCCTAAACAGAAACAAATACATCTCCTCTCAAGACTGCCAAGTAGTCCATATATATATATATTTTTTTTTTTTTTTTTTTTTTTTTTTTTTGGAGGTACTACGGCCAAGGATTGAACCCAGGATCTCGTACAAAGCTGGCACTCAATCACTGAGTCACATGAGCTCCCCTGAGTTGGTTTTTTCATTTGCTTCTTGGTTTTGTTTCCATTTAGGAGGCACCAGGGACTGAACCCGGAACCTCCCATGTGGGAAGCAGGAGCTCAATCACTTGAGCCACATCCACCATCCACTCCCCTATTTTTCTTATCTTAATTACTTTACTTCTCTTTTATTACTTACCCCATATTATGAGAACTCTTCTAGAAGTCCATAAATCTATATGAAAAGGACAATAAAAATATCTAAGAAATTCTTCTCAAACTAACAAACAAACAAAAAAAAAATGCCACAGAAATAGATTCAAAGAAGAAAAGAACACTTCCGGTCCCCAAATGTTCTCCTGCCTTTACATGTAGGAAAGCAATTATTTCTGCTAGAGCTGATGGAGAAAACCTTTAACTGCATCCCATGTGTCTTCTAGAATCGTGGCCTGGGTCAGCGTGCTGCGGTTAAATACGTAGATTTATAAAGGCAGCAAGCCGTGAGTAATACGTGAACAAGCCACCTAAGGACCAGTGAAGACGTTCTGAAGTCGACAACCCAAGTGAGTTAAAAGATCTGGTAATTCAGCTCAACTCCCCTCCCTGGGACATCCTCAACTCGGTTTTGCATGTGTCAGGAAATGTATACATGCCTTGAGACTGACAGAGACCAGACAACAGCCATCCATGAAACCAGATCCAAGTAAGCAGGAGCTCCCCAGGTAGCACTGCGGACATCCATGGAGCCGGACC
>JAKSZT010020074.1:4593073-4611707 GCA_026826555.1 Tolypeutes matacus | reverse complement strand
GTAGTAGTACTAAAGAGCAGTGCTGCCTCAAGGGCCCTGTGAAGAAGCAACTCCAGCTCACCTGGACTAGAGCTGCCAAAAGGCCAGCAAGAACCTCCAAGCCCACCGCTGTGCCTTCTCTGCTCCACACTGGGCACTGGGGGTACCCTGGGGCTACCCTGTCCTCTTCATTTTCAGCAGCAGCCTCCTCCTTCTACCTGCCGTGATCATGCGGCCACCCAGCCCTCCCTCCTGCCCCCAATATTCTCCCTCAGCAGCACTCACACACCTCCTGGGCCCTGGCGCTGTTTGGGGACTCCCAGCACCACGCACCGTGTGGGCCGTCTCACTACCATCTCTCTTCTGGGGAGTCTCTTCACCTTTCCTTTCTCTTCTTCAAACTCCCTGTACAGTGTCTGAAATATATTCTAAACTATTTCAACACAGCACGAGCCCCTGTTTGGATGGAAGTCAGAGGCTTCCAACACTGCTGCTAACGAGTCCTTAAAAGAATTCCCTTTGCATGTTTTCAGGTGACAACTAATGTTATCAGAAGATTAGTAAAGCGTTAGAAGACGTGTAATTTCCAGCATACTATAATTGAGCTGCAAAATTAGTTTACGCAATTAATAGAAAATGGATCCTCTACCACCTAATTGGCAAAACTTGTCCTGTCAAACTAATTAGCCAAACCAGACCATCTTCACTTCTCTATTCAAAAGCCATGTTAAAACGTGTCTCCAAGGGAACGTCTCACTTCTGAATTCTCCTTGTAAAATATGTGATGGACGAATGGAAGGAAGGCTGGGGCAGGGGGGGTGCAGGGGAGGGGGACGGGAGCAGCGGATTGCATGAAGCAGTGCCCACTTCAAAAAGTCCTAAGAAGTGACTCTGTGCCGTGCATTCTGTAACTGTCCTCCCGGCAATGCCTGAGAGTAAGATTTGGGAAGGAGAGAAATGTCAAGTGGAAAAGGGGCTGCTGAAGGGAAAGATGGGAAAGGAGAAGCCCAGTGCCCACAGGGCAGCCCACCAGGGTCCACGTTCCAGTGGTCGTCCTAACCCACACACACAGCCCAGCCCGGGGAAGGGCTAGGAGGGGCTGTGCAGGGGCACAGGGAGACCCTGCTAATTAGCTTGATGAGCCTGAGAAGCGGGCTCTGGCTGGCTTGATAATTCACATAATAAAAGCGAGAGAGATTCTCCCACTGGGGAACCCAGCGTTAGTCAATGACCATGGAATTGACCACAGTTTTATCTATTGGCCATGGATAAAACAAATAAAACTCCCCAACCTTGATTAAACAGAATATAAAAAGCTGGCAAGTCCAGGAGCCCTTAGCAGCCCGGTTCAGGATCTTAGTTACCCGGTGATGGTTATTAGTCCAATGAAATCCTCACTTCTAAATACAGAAATGCTTACATATATTCTTAAGACTCTTACAATGGCAAAAAAAATGGAAACAATCAAAATGCCCATCCACAGAGATTGTTTAAAAAGTTATATGTTTTCATCCATAAATACAACTATTAAACATGATATTGAAGAACATGTAAAGACATGGAAGGATTTTCCCAATATATTAAGGACTTAAAAAGCAGGGTATTAAATAGGATATCATGTTTCGTTTATACTTTGTGTACATGTGCGACTAGAAAGGTTATCACTGTTAATCTCTAACTTAGAAGCTTCCAGGCGGTTCTCATTTTCTATTATTCCAGCTGTATTTCTAGTTTCTTGTAGTACTTTTTCTTTAAAGCATCCACACCTCTGCACTGAAGTATGGACAAGTAGGAGGGGAGGAGAACCTCGCAGCCAGGAACAGGAACTGAACGAAGGACCGGCAGGAGGATGGTGATGTGGGGGTGAGCCTGCAGGTTTAATTACACGCAGACGTGAGGGATTCGGGGAGGCAAATGCTTCACGTGCCAGCGGCCACGAGAGAGGCCCCCGAGGGAGCACAACCCCAGAGAATCTGGGGGAAAGGCAGCAGCAGCCCAGCGAGCAGAGGACAGCGACGCCCGTGCCCACCTAGTCCCCACTGGCCAGGTCCAGGGGGCTGTGGCTTGATTGCTTCCAGGGAGATTTCCAGCTCCGTGTGGAGGATGCTCAGCCAAGGAGGGAAGAACTGAGCTCATGGGCACCACTCCCACCTGCTCACTCACACCTGGCAGAAGAGGGCGCGGCATCATCGAAAGCACAGCTTCAAGGAAAAGTGAAGAGGGCGCTGACCAGTTATTAGAAGTGGAAGGACAGAGCAGCAGGTGAATACAAAAGCAGGTCACCGCAGACCACACCAAGCTCCCAAGCTTTCTCAAGGGTCTCCTATTTTTCTTGCTTCCGGGAAGAGAAGATACCTGGGGAAGAAATGAGGAGTACTGTCCTTTTTCATACACTTTAATGAAACACAACCTGGTGTAAATGTAATTTTTAAAGCAAGAAAATTAGAGTATTTCAAAAGTGGTGTCGGAATCTTTATTTTATAATGAAATTTTTCTCTATTTATTTGGAGTGCTTTAATTTGGGCCATGACAAGTTAAAACCAAGATCATAAAAAGGTCATTAAAAATTTTTTTTAATTTCAAAAAAAAAATTTTTAATTGCAAATCCACGAAAATGTAATCTTTTGTTCAAGATAAATGTTTTTAACAAACAGGAAGAACGTACTGAAAAGGAACAGTGTGTTTCCCTCGGGTCCAGGACTTCTTCCATGGACCCCTGAGCTACAAAACCAGCCCAGGAGACAGGACTCCTTGCTCAGAAGCGTATACATTCAAAGTTAACAGGTAAAATGACTTAAATCCCTAGTCTCATTTTGAAAAAGGAACATTCCTCATGTTCAATTTCCATAACAATGTAAAAAGGCCTTTGAGCTACCAACACATTTTTCCATTAAAAACCTAACTCAGAAGCGATGGGCAGGGAAGAGAAAAAGATAAAATCCACAGAAGGAGCCCATACGCACACAGCCCCCCAACATGCTGCAGGCCTATTACCCCCTGTGCTGCGTTAGAAATCAGGGTCCTGCCTCCAATAGGCTCTGTCCTCAGCAGCCTCTGTGGGTCTGAGCTCCACCTGCCTTTAGTTCCTAGTTTCCCAATTCCGTCTGCACCATCTCTGGGTAGAGCAAACTCGGGCACTATCTTCTAAACAGAACGACTCTTCCTTGGGTTTAACTTAATCATACCCCTCTGAAGCATCCACAAGTCCAGATTAACTTCACAGCTGAGGACTAGAAGAACAAGCTGACATTCAGGCTCCTGAAATAAATGATCTTCTAGGGGGTAATTATATCTTCTCTCTGCTTTTATCTTTTTAGGTTGCAGAGTGAGCTCTAATCATTTTAGCCAGTCTTCAGCATTTCTCCTGACGATCCTCCACATCAAATCACCTCCTCGGTGGGAAGGCAGGACCTCGGCTGGCCCTCCAGGGCACGGCCAGCGGGCCCTGTGAAGGAAGCGTCACGTCCTCGGCTCTTTCCTGTCCCCTGTCTAATGACACCCAGAAAACCAGCATCCTTTCACGCACAGTACCATCGCAGCCAGTCCACTGGCCTCATCCTTGACCCTGGAGACACTCAGAGTCTATCATCCATGACGACATATTTTTTTTCTTAGAAGTTAGCAAGAAAGTTGTTTCTGTTTGCTAAGTTGTCAAAAGCAGACACTATAAAATGCATGGGCTCTACGTAGGGATTTATTAGGCTACAAGCTTACAGTTTTGACACCGTGAAAATGTCCAGATTAAGGCACCACCAGGCAATGCTTTCTCCCCAAAGACCGGCTGCCAGCGATCCTGGGCTCCTCTGCCACATGGCAGGCACACGGCAACGTCCACTGGGATCTCCCTTCTCTTCCGGGTTTTGTTGTCCTCAGCCTCTGCTCCAGCGGCGTTTTCTCTCTCTCTCCTGTGTTCATCCCTTTTATCCTCCAGTAAGAGGATTAACACCCACCCTGGGCCACGCCTGAACTGGGGTAACGCATGAAAGGTCCTTTTACAACAGGCTTTGCCCCCAAAGGGGCGGGTGAGCTTTAAGAATATGACAACATGACTTTCTGGGGAACCTACAGCTCCAAACCACCACAGCGTGAATCAAACAGCACGGCTCAACTGGTCATCTCTCTCCAATGGCAGGCGGCCTCCGTGACTGGGCCACATCAAGGAGAAACTCCATCTGGGCTACAAATCTCAGGCAATAAGTATTTCTCATTCTTATTTAAAACTGGTTTTCAATGCAGAGATTGAGCATATCTCAACACCTACATTCCTCCATTGAGAGACAAGGCAAAACTTCACTTGGTGACAATTTCATCTTTTAAAACTCATGCTTTGGACATCGGTTCCCCTGGAGTATTTCAGGGAACTAAGTTCTAGAGTCAGATTTTTTTTCTCTCTGACTGTGCCTCTCTGCCTCTAACGTTGAGAGGGAAATATCTGTGCAAATTCATCGTGGTAGGCACAGCTGGTTTCCTACCTGCTCAATCATCCTTTCTCCCCATTTTGCTCACAAACAGAATCACAGTTTTTCCTCATAGCAAAATGGCCAATTAAGATAGTCACCTACCCTTGCAACTAGGAATAACCATTTAGCCTAGCATCGGCCGATGAGAGGTAGGAATTCCCTGATGAAAATGGACAGGCAGAGCCGGCACGAGCATCTTGCCCGTGGCCTTCCCCTCCCCCAGGAAGGCAGAAGCCACCATTCCCTGAGGAGGTGACCCAGCTCTGGGCTGTACCCAGAGACTACGAACTCCTTGAGGGAAACCCTTCTTTCTCATTTAAGTCAGAGTAATAGGGATGCTTTGAGCTGACCTCAACCCCAGCTCACCAAGTCTGAGGGAAGGAATTCAGGAACATCTCTAGTCTAAGATGGGGTTACGGTCTAGCCCTGTAAAGGGGACGTGGCCGAGACTGGCGTGGACAGCCCCCGTGGCTGATCTAAGAGGTTCTTCGGGGACAGGTGATTGGAACGGGGGCCCGTGGATGGAGGACGCTGCGAGAGCTCGACCCAGCAGCACTGCTTGCTCAGGCCGAGCCACAGTGAAGAGACGCCCACTGCGTGCAGGACACGGAGGGGCCACGCAGCAGGACAGCCTCGGGAGGAGAGCCTGGCTCCCACCATCAACTGAAGCAGCTCCCAACCGCTTCCTGCCTCGAGCAACTCACTCAACCTCAGATTTTCCTAAGTCCACGCGGGAGAAAATTCAGCCTCATGTGGTTCCTTTGAGAATTAAAGACAATATAATATAACGCAACATGGTTCATTCTCAACAGAAAGCATCTGTCACCATCATCAAAAAGGATAGTGTGGGAAGCGGCTGTGGCTCAATCAGGAGGGCTCCCGTTTACCATATGGGAGGCCCCGGGTTCGGTTCCCAGTTCCTCCTAAAATAAACAAAAACAAGCAACAAGCAAAACAAATGAAAAACCAATCCAGGGGAAGCCAATGTGGCTCGGTGGTTGAGCACTGGCTTCCCACATACGAGGTCCTGGGTTCAATCCCCAGGCCAGTACCTCAAAAAAAGGATAGCGCTCAACGTTTCACTGCCCCAGAGGACTTCCGTACACTACACTTCCTGACCTCAGCCAGGCTCGCTGCGCCAGGGGCGGCTCAGGGGCGCAGGACCTGGAGGGAAGCTCTGCTCAGGGGACGTCGGCCTGCTCTGCTTCACTGAACTAACACAGTAGAAAGCTCACAGCTAAGCCGCGGGGAACCTCCGCCCTCTGCCCACGGGGCTCTTCGCAGGGCCTACATTTAGAGGCAGGATTTAAGGGCAGCTCTGTGGTCCGTGTCAAATGGCTTCCCTTCCTCTCACCGCCAGGGTGGAAGGAAGGGGGGCTGGGGGTAACCTGGAGTATTTCTAGACGAGGGAGCTACTGAGTTGGGCCATTCCCTGTCCTTCAGTCCTAACTGCCAGGAAGCTCAGAGCCAAGTTTTGTACCAGAAAGTTCAAGTTTTAAGTATCATTGTCATAGTTATTTTATGTTATTTTGCTTTGCTTTGGGAGAGATATTTAAAAACATTTTATTACAAAAACCATCCACATTTATTAGGGAAGAGAGAGGCAAACAAAGGAAGAAAATTAAAACCACTCATTTTCCCTCCACACAGAAAGAACCACTTATTACCATTTACGTACATCCTTCTACGTACATTTGTATTTTTTTTTTTTTACAAAAATGAAGTGAAAAATCAAGAGACCTACTATTTTAGAAACTTATCTCTTACGAACATGAACATGTCTCCATTATACATTCTTTTATCATGTCGTTTTTAAGACTCCAGAGGTATTTTACAGCCTGGATGGTCAATCATTTCTATACCTCCATCCCTCCATTAATGGGCATTTTTAACGTTGCTCCCCATTTTTAATTTTATAGACATTTCTGTAGTAAACATACTTAGAGTTAAAATTCTATACACACATGGCTTTTATTTTTATATGTATTCATTCATTCATTCCTAGAAGCTAAAGTCACATAGACGACTCAGCTGCACCCCAAGCAGCAGACAGCTCCTGGCCCCTAGGAAGCTCCTTCCTCACCCTCCCAGATTCCATTTCCTCTTTCCTCTTTTCACCTCCACAGCAGGCCCTCTAAAAGTCAGATTTCAAAGGGCTCAGTCCTGGCCTCTTCCCAATTTACTCTTCCCAAGTGGTCTTTTTTCCACTCCCATAGTTTCAAACACCATCTATGTGCAAAACTCCCGAAGTTATATTTCCAGCTCAAACCTCTCTTCTGGATTCCAAAACCAACTGTGGTGGTTTTAATACACATCACAAATTATTTGAAAACCCTTCCTTTCAAGTGGTGGAGCTTAACTTCTCTGCCGTTGAGAGTGGGCTGGGCTTGGTGACTCACGTCTAACAGCCAGGTGGTGGCAGGCGTGGTGGAGGGAGACCTGAGACTCTGTCGTAGGAGCCACTACAGCCTCCTCTGAGCCTCTCTCTGGGACCACTCTCTCGGGGCGCTGGCCGCCATGCTGTAAGGACACTCGAGCAGCCCGGCAGAGACATCTACGTGGCAAGGAACTGAGAACTCCCACCAAAAGCCACGTGTGGGGCACCACCACGGGATCAGGAGCTGCAGCCCCATCAGGCAGAGATGGTGAACACTGGCCAGCTACCTCAGGACAGAAAGACCCTGAGCCACCCCAATCCCTGACCCAAGAAACTGCATGAGATCACACGTATTTGTTGTTTTAAGCTGCCAAATGCTGGGATGATTTGCCATATGGCTATAGACTGCTAATACAGATTTGCTGCTAAATTTTGGGGTCATTTGTTAGGCAGCAAAAGAGAGATAAAAAACCACATGCCAAAAAATAAAATAAATAAATTTTTAAAAATTTTTAATTAAAAATTAAAAAAAAAAAAAACACGTGCCCACCTCTACTTAGATGTCATGCAGACCCATTTCTAGACCGCATCTAAAACTGGACTGTCAGTCTCTGCTCACAGCTATTCTGCCTCCATTCTTTTGCAGCTCGGTTCACGAACACTCGTTGGTTCAGGCCAGAGCCCTGAAACCCATCCTTGACATCCCTCGTTCCATCACCAACGTCTGCTTGCTCTAATTCCTAGAGAGAGATGACTTACATCCTCCCATATCTCTGCCCCCACTGTCCTCTTCCAGAATGTTCTGCTGTCATCTCCTGCTGGGACTCTGCTCACCTAAAGCCAGTGGCCTTTGGTACTGTCTCCAAATTTCTGTTTTTGTTCCTTTCAAATCTACTCTCTAAGTGACAGCCAGCTTTTGGATTGACATGTCCAAAGTTTGAGTCTTAAAAGATTCATCTAATTAGGAACATTTCACTCTGTTGTTTAGCATTTTGGTGAGTAATCAGTTCTCCTTCCAAAGCCAAGGGATTTTTGGGTGCAGGAGGATCGTGGCTCTGCACAAGGTTAGGTTTTGATGGAGAAACCAGAGACCCGCCGGGGGCAACAAGCAGCCCTCTAAGGGCAGCCAAGCTGGGGGACGGCACCAGCACCCCATGTGGCTTCCAGGAAGGAGGGCGCCGGCTCGCAACCAGGGGAGCGGGTCCAGGCAGCGGACCCTAGAGTTTGGGGCAGAGCCTCAGCAGGGGACAGCAAAAACAGGGCCCACATCAACCAGGCAGCAAGGACGCCGGGGTGCACTCCCTGCGGACAGCAACAAGGCCAGGCAGTGGCTTTGACCACGTCCACAGGCAGATGGTCAGCCAGCACTGCGACCCTGAGCTCCGCGGGCTTGTGTGCTTACGTGCAAATACACACTCAGGCAAAGTGGGCAAATGGCACATACTTTAACTCAGTAAGTTTAAGTGAAATGCATGGTGGCAGAATATGATAAACTGAATTATATACAGATCAACACATGCATAATATATTATATGCCTTTACACAGAAAGATATGAATATTGGTGCAGAAAAAGATACAAGTACCATTGAACTTCAAAAACTATAGCTTGGATCATTCCACTCATTGTGACAAATAATGTACATACACTTTTCTCATCTATAACTCAGAGAACAATATTAATAGAATTAACTACAATTTATTCACTTTGATAAACCAAAGAAATATTTTGACTGTGGTAGCTTCTTCACTAAAACTAAAAGTTTAATAAAAGGATTTAACCACAGACAGAACGCAATTGCCAGAGATGGCAATCGTATGCATAATTCTTTCAGTACTCTCTGAGTAAACTATTTTTACAAACAATAAAAAATAAAGAAAAAATCATTAAAAACGTTTAGAGCCCAAAAAACATTCTAAAAAACATCAAATCTGAATGACGAATATCAAAACGATAGCCACATATAAATTAGTCATATGTAAATGAATGTTTAGTATTTTTTTTTGTTTTTATTTAACTTTATTTGTACATTTAATAATTGAAAATATAAACAATAAAAAAACTAAAAAGTAAACACAGATGAATAAATACATACATTTCTCAATTAAATGTAATGGATACATATAAATTTTTTTTTTTCATCATACACTATGTTACAGAGCCCCCTCTGTCTGTAGTCACAGGCCCAGAGGAATGTGGGGGAGGGTGCCGGCAGCAGCAGCCGCTGCTGGTTCCAACTCACGGTTCTGTCGTCGCGATTTCCCTCTTTTGTCCCTCTCTCCTCTGGGTGGTGTGCAGCCTTCACCTGCTGTCCTAAACCCTAGAAGATCTATTTCGGGGCTGTTTCCGCCTGTCCTCTAGCTATTTTTCTGGAGAAGAGATTCCCGTGTGTTACTAGTCCGCCATCTTCCCAGAAGTCCTCAAATGTTTTGTATTAATGTCAGATTGACCATCCCACCATTTATAAAAAGGCTGCTGCCCCAAGTGGGATAAACAGCACACCATAAACCTTTGATGCAGAAAGTGGTAATTGTCAGACGCCAGCCTGGGCCCTGACACAGGAGAAAGGGCTCCCCGGCAGCCCCCAGACCAAGGAAACTGGGATCCCAGCTCCAAGCAGCAAGCAGGGTCTAGGCGTCTGCCAGGAGGGCGAGGCTGGACTCCCAGGATGGGGTGGGCCCCAGGGGGAAGGGGGAGCCAGGGTCAGCTCCTCTCAAAGCAGTGCAGCGAATCCGCATCCGGGCAAAGTGGGGGGGCGACGGTGATCAGAGACAAGTCGACAATGTGCATCCAAGCCCAGCACTGGCAAGACAGGCATCTGACACCCAGCCTGGCCAACTGCTTCATGACCGTGGCAGAGAAAATGAGGAAATGAGAACCCCTTTAAGGCTGAGGAAGGAAATCCAGAAACGAAAATCACAACCCAGGTCAAGCCCATCCCCTGGCCATGATCGAGCGTTCTAACATGCTTGTAAATTATCACTTTTAAAAGCTGACACCTTTACCATAGGCCAATGAATCTTAAGCACGTGATGTCTCCTCGGCCAGCCTCGTGCCTACCACGTGGCTAAGCCATTCAGCATACATCATTCCAATGTTATTCTAGGTAACTGACTAAAGAAGACCACCAATTTCTTATGTCTTTCATGTAAGATGCTTTCAAAAGCCTTCGCCCATGCTGTGTTTTGCTAGCACTGGGCACTGCTGTAAGTCTCACGTATGCAGCTATTGTGCAGAAGAAGGAAAACCTCCTGGTTTCACTCCGGGAAACAGCTAAGGGAAATGTCGCCAACACCAACGAGAAAATCCTCAGGATTTCACCAGTCTGGGATTCTCTGCCTTCTCTCCATCACAGGAGTTGAGTATCGAGTCCGATCAATGAAATGAATGAGAGTAACAAGGAAAATCTGTAAATGCCATGTGACCTGCCAAGAGGCACTGTTTTCTACTAAGAAGATGCCGTGCAAGCAAGTGGAAAAAACACACTGTGGCAGCTGGACCAGAGGCCGTCACGGGACCTGCTCAGAGAGGAGGCGACAGGCACGACATCGCCAGTTTCTCTTCATGTGAAGAAAGGAACTGAGAATAATAGAACTGCGCTAAAGCAGCCACCTTTATGTAAATAGTAACGAAGCTGAAAACGGCCCAGTCGTAGCAGCGAACATGTACCAAGTCTCACCACGTGCAGGAACAGCTCCACGTCTAACTTTTGGTCATTTGAGATATGCGTCACATACCATAAAATTCATCCTGTTAAAGTGTACAGTTCTTTGGTTTTTAGGAGATTTGCAAACTTCGGCAAGCATCATCACTATCTCATTCTGGAACATTTTCATCACCCCCAAAAGAAACCCCAAGCCAGTCCTCATCCTCCCCTCTCACAGCCCTACACAACCACTAATCTAGTTTCTTTTTTCTCCCATTCTAGACATTTCACATAAAAGGAGTCACACAACAGGAGCCTTTCGTTTCGGGCTTCGGCGCAACATGATGTCTTCATGTTCATCCACGCCGTAGCATGTATCAGTATTTCACTTCTTTTCGTGGCTTAGTAACACTCCATGTATGGCTATACCCCATTTTATTTCTCCATTGATAGACATTTGGGTTGTTTCTACCTTCTTGGCTACTATGAATAATGCTGCTATGGACACACATGTACAAATTTTTGTATGGACGGGTGTTTTCAACCTCTTGGGTATAGACCTAGTGCAGAATTGCTGGGTCACATGATACTCAATGCTTAACTTTCAGAGGAACTTCCAAATTGTTTTCCAAAGCACTGCAACGTTTTACATTCCAACCAGCAATTCAAGGGGCTCAAACCTCTCCACATCCTAGCACTTACCATGGTCCCCCATTTTGATTAGAGCCACCTAATGGGAATGAAGTGGGGCCTCATTATGGGCATGAGTTCCATTTCTCTACTGACTAGTGAAGTTCAGAATCTTTTCATGCCCTCCCTGGCCACTTGTGTACCTTCTCTGCAGAAATGTCTATTCAAGTCCCTTGCCCATTGTTCAACTGATTATTTGTCATTTACAGCTGAGTTCTAAGAGCTCTTTCTATATTCTGAGTACTAGATCCTTATCAGATATATGGTTCCCAAATATTTCTTCCAGCCCATGAATCATAATTCCTCTTTCATTATCTTATTTTAATCCTCAAAACAAACATGCGATAGTACTGTGAATAATTGCATTTTACAGATGAGTTAATTACCTTGCCTGAAGTTCCACAGCTAATAAAAGTTGGAGCTGAGATTCCAACCCAGGCACCGCTTCCAGTCAGTGGGGGGATGTTCTGTCAGAACACTGAGGGAGCAGATGTGGCTCAAGCAGTTGGGTGCCCACCTCCCACATAGGGGGTCGCAGGTTTGGTTCTGCTGCCTCCTAAAGAAGACAAGCTGACACAACAAGCAGGGAGTAGATGTGGCTCAAGCAGTTGGGCACCTGCCTCCCACATCAGAGATCCTGTATCCGGTTCCCGGTACCTCCTAAAGAAGACAAGCAGACAGCGAATGGACACAACGAGCAGATAACAAACAGACACAATGAGCAGAGACAACGAGCGGACAATGAGCATGCAACAAGCAGACAGACGAGGGAGCCATTGCGGGGGTGGGGGGGACACTGAGCACGGTAGGAGCTGGAGCCGTGGGCATGAAATGACTACAGGATTAAAAGTCAGTAGCTTAAAGACCAGGGCTGCTGTGCATGCTTTGCAAGGAACACGAGAGGGCCCTGCTCTTGTTTCCACCAGAGCTCTTCACTTGAGAAGAAAGAGCACATCCAGCCCTCAAAGGCAAAACTTGGCCTCCAAACAGTGTCGTTCTTTTCAATTGTAGGAAACTGTCTTTCTTATTGAGTTATGTCACCGAGACAAAGGAATTCAGAACACAAGTGGTGATTTTGCTGAGATTGGAACATTACAAATCAGCACAGTGGGCGTTGCTAGGTGGAGGCCTATTTCTTAGCCAACACCACCCTCTATTCAAAACGGTCGTGTTCCCTGCCCCCACCTCGACGTGGTGAACTAGGCAGAGCTTCAGCAGCCGCTTCGCCCCAGCCAGACCTTCCTTCCTCCACCTGGGCAGCGCCACCAACGCTGCTGAGTATAAAAGTCGGTCTACAGGTGCTTTATTGTGTTTGGACAACCAAGCCCATGGCCCTAAAGGGTGACATAGGGCTTAAAGAACATGCCAGATCTACCAGTACAGAAAAGAGGCAACAGAAATGCATATTATAATCACAAAAACACACACAATCTCCCCCGGGGGCGGGGGAGAAGTTTTATGTGATGCATTTCTTTCAACACACACACATAACACTTTTGTTTTTGTTTTTAAAAAGGGTAGCATTCTCTTAGGCAGTTGTACAAAACATAAAAGCCATGGAAACAAATGAGCAAATATTTGGGTGGGTTTTTTGGCGCCTTCACAAATCTCCTGACTTGGTGAGAAAAATGAAGCATGAACTTGCAAGCGTGGATTTCAGTGGGAGGGAAATTCCATAGCTGCCACCAGTTGTTTAAATGCTCCAAAAAAAAAAAAGTTTAAGAACACTCTCTTGTACCCTGTCAACGGGCCTTACTTTGGAATATATGCTCCCCAATGTAACAGAGTGAGACTCGTTTATAATTTCCCTACAAGTAGCTCTTCTGGCCCTTTTAATTGAATCTATAATCAGCACTATACCTGCTAAATATGTGTCCCAGAGACTTAAATCTCCGGTCTCTTCATATGCCAGTCGAGCCCTGAATCTCAGCAGAGTTGCAACACCTACTCTCCAGTTCACTGGACTCGCCCAGGACAACAGAAGGATGATGATGGACAACGACCATCCCCAAAACACAAAGAGTCTCTACAACTGCAAGCAAGACAGTTCCATCCAGATCTAAGCCCCTCTCAATCAGAAACAGAGTGGGCATCACCATCCCCAAATCCTCAAGACTGAGGAATGAATGAACATAAGGGGGAAATGCAACTATGGAACAAAGTAGATTCATTATTATTCTAGCAGTGGAAGAACCTGTGACACTGATACAAAGGCAGTGGCCTCCTGAGGTCTGAGAGGAGGAAGAGGGAAGGATAGGCGCAACCATGGGGCATTTTTGGAACATGGGAATTGTCCTGCATGACATTGAAATGATGGATACAGGCCGTTATACATTTTGTTAAAACCTATAAAATTGCGTGGTACGAAGCGTAAACCCCAATGTAAACTACAGACCTCGGTTAGCAGCAATACTGCAATACGTGCTCATCAATTTAACAAATGTACCACACTAATGAAAGATGTTGTTAAATGGGGGCAAGTGTGGGAGGGGGAGGGGGAGGTATATGGGAATCCCCCTATATTTTCAATGTAACATTTATGTGATCTAAAGCTTCTTTCAAAATAAAAACGAATAATAATTCTATAAGGTCTTATTTTATGAAAGCTGAAGACAGAAATTTAAAGGTCAAACAAACAAAACAAAATGCCTCAACCAGACACAGGGGGCGCCTTCTCAGCCACAAGGGAGGCTCTAAAGCGCCTTCTCCCCACCTGGTCAGGGCCTCCTCTGTGAGCCTCAGGCTGATGCGAAGCCAAGTACATTTTTAAGCTTATGAGTTATCACCTTTCACATTAAAGACATGTTTCTCTTTCCTCTACATATAACACTTACTCCTTTTCGAAAACAAAAAAGGAATCCACCCTGTGAAAACCAACTTCACCACATAGACCATCAGGTTATTCCATTCATTCCTTCGAAAATTGTTTACTGAGCAGCTACTGCATGCAGGCTCCACCATGAGCTCAGGTCACTCTTGGGATCGTACGCCAGGCTTTGCTTCTTTTTCCTACATACTGCCAAACGATGGCACTACAGGAGGCAAGGCCCATGTCCAGCCATCTAAAATGCCTTGGGGTCCTTCTCAGCCCACACGGTGGCTCTTTCTGGGGAAACGAGAAGCTCCCAGGACCTCAATCAAGCCTTGGGCCACCAAGGACTAAGAGTAATCAAAGAAATACAAACTTCAGGGCTTTAACATTCCTGCCTTCTCTCTCCCAGAAGAAGTTAAGTTCCTCCTGGGAAAAAAAAAGCTAATCTAATTCATCCCCCAGAAAGCCAAAGATTCAGGCAGTGCCTAAATTTGTAGGTTATTACGCTGTCACCACACCTATGACAAAACCCAAATTCTAGCAGCCACCTGAGTCTTCAGACAGGCATATTTTCTATAAATTATTCTGAGTAGGAACTGCATTGCCCATGCACTGACAACTGGGGGGTCAGAAAAAAGGATATTCATAAAATTAAAGTCATATCCATACATTAAAAATCATACCCATAAAATTAAATCATATCTATAAAACTACCATTGAAGAAGTGGCAGATCTCAGAGACTTACCCTTTATTGGAAAATGCTTTCTTAAATCCTTGAGTTACTTACAACCCCTTCTTAAAAATGTACAAAGAAATTTCTTGGAAGTGACCTCTCCCATAGGTATGCTTTCCCAGTTCCCAAGTAAATTAATATGAATTTTATATTTCGATACATCCACTTTATGGCTAGGATAACTTTAGAGCCCAGGTTATTATGTCAGATTTGAATGCAACGCAGAGAATCTCTACCATCTTGCATAATATCTGAATTTATCAAAAACTCTATCCAACAGCCAGACTATCACTGAATCCACAGATAACCGAAGAAATGCCTTGTACGCTGGCCCCTGAACTCCCTCATTTCTGATAAAACAGGAATCATTTGTATTCCACTTGCACTGTGGCTACTCCTGTGTTTTCTTTCCAAACACACTTGAACACCGTGCTGGATGTTTCTCTTTGATAACGTCCTGCCAAACAACACTGCGAAAAGTCACTGAATTGCCTTAACTAGAGTATGTGGTTTTGGAATAACATGTAAGAAGTGCAGCCTCGTGAGTGGGCTACAGGTTTGTATCACGGCAAAGTCAGCAGACTACTCTGCACGATCCATTCCACAATCTCAATCCTAAACTGTTCCTGAAGTTGAAAGTACTTGGGTCATGTCTTCCCTATTTCCCCATCGTCAGACACACATACACATCGTCACACACACACAGACAAGAAAAGCTTCTTCTAACATTATTAACAAAATTAGGTAGAAGTTAGCAGTCAAAAGAAAGTAGTGGAATTTATTTCAGACAAGCAGGAATGAATGGCAGATCACTCACCCTTCTAAATACTCTGTACAGAGGTTCTTTCTCAAAAGAAATGAAAACCAAATATTACCCATTGTAGTAAGCTCAACAGCACCCTGCAGAGAACTGTGGGCCCCCCGGAGAGCCCCTGCCCCTGTGGGTATGTCAGGTCACCTGGCAAGGGAAAGGCAAGGGTGCAGGTGGAATGCAGGTGGTGATCACCTGACTTTAAGACAGGCAGAGTAGTCCGGATCACCCAGTGGGCCCAAGGCAGCCACGGGGGTCCATAAAAGTGGGAGGGGGGCAGGAGAGGGGGCAGCGAGACGCAGCACAGGAAGGACTCACCCTGCAGGTGCTGGCTTTGAACTTGGAGGCGGGGCCGTGGGCCAGTGGGTGCAGGTGGCCTCCAGAGGCTGGACAGGGAGAGGAACAGGGGTCCCCTAGAGCCTCCAAAAGGGAGCACGGCCCTGCTGGCGCCTTGATTTTAGCCTGGCAAGACCCGCTTTGGGGTTCTAACCTACAGAGCCACGAGATATTAAATTTGCCTTGTTTTCAGCCACCAGACTGGTGGGCATTTGCTCCAGCGGCCAAAGGCAACTGACCCGGCCACGCACCTGCAGGCTCCTCAGGTGCTCCCTCTGCCTGCACGTCACCAGCTCTGAAGGAAGAAATCAGAAGCAGAAACACAGCAAGGACAGCGAGCTGGGGCTACTGGGCATCTACCCCAGCCAGGGACAATGCACCGCCAGCACCCCAGAAAACTACCCAAGGGGCAACGCCGCACAAGGAAAGCACCCTGGGGACGTATAAGAGAAGCAGGTCACCGCCAGAAATGCTTCCTGCAGCCTTCAGCGGAGCCCCCAGCCGAGAAAGGAGGACGCCCAATGCAACAGAAGGGAAGGGTCACGCACACACACGTTCTTCCAGTCACAAAAGGAGAGTGCGCTCAGCTCTCGCAGCAGACCTTCAAGTCCTAAATCCCGTGGCATGAGCGCTGCCACACTCAGTCTGATCCTCAGCACGCCCACGAGAGGCCCTCCTCTGAGCAAGCCGCTGAGGCTCTGATCGGCGACACTGACACCCGATGCCGTCGCCCTCCGCTTTGCACTCTGAACGCGCCCAAAGATTAGCCTTCAGTGATGACCCCCGCCAAAGCGTCCCAACACTGCCCACGGCCGTCAGAGCCAGCCCCCCTACGTGACACGGGGTGCAGGGCATCCCCAGGGACCCCTTACAAATGCTGGCTCCCACCGCCCATCACTCAGCCCAGGACACACATCACAGCTTCCCCAAGGAAAGGCACCCTCTCCACGAGGGATCAGCAAGGGTTCTCCCCCAGCCCTAACCCCACCCCAACACCACTTTTCGAATTTCTCCTTGCTTGTAACACAAAATATCTTAGTGTGCCTGGGAGCTATTAATTTAGATAGATAGATAGGTAGGTAAGTAGGTAGATAGGTAGATAGATAAGACAGATGAGAGAGAGAGAGGTGATAGAGACAGATAATAATAGATGATATAGATAGATAATAGATGAATAGATGATTAGACAGATGATAGATATTTATAGATGACAGATATATATAGATGATAGATAGATAGATGATAGATAGATAGATAGATAGATAGATAGATAGATAGATAGATAGATAGAGATAATAAAGATAAACAGAAGATGATAATAGATGATATAGATACATAATAGATGAATAGATAATTAGAGATAGATATGGATGGATGGATGGATGGATGGATGTATGTTAGGCAGAGGTAGGTATATCCCAAACCCACATGATCTGCTCCGCTAACTAGATGTCTACATGCCTGAAGGAAGAAGCTGTCTTATTCTGCCCCTCTCTCACTATCCTTTACACTGTAAATACAAAACAAATACTTATTTGAATTACCAAACAAATAATCTGTTTTATCCTTAGGAAAAAGAAAAAAAAAAAAAAAAACCATAGCCCATGTAAGAAAAATTCTCCTTTAAAGGGATAATTCACCTCAAGTAAAATGATAATGTTTTAGAGTTTGGTTTGTTTGGAGAGCTGAGGTGGTCATTTGCCTTGCCCCACCCCACCCCCCACCCCCATCTGCAGCTGCTAGTGCACAAATACCTGCCGGCTGTGCTGGGAGGCGGCTGGGAACCCAGCTGGAAAGCAAGCCAGGGGGAGCTCAGAAACAACAGGAGCAAGCCAGGCCGGCACCCTTCAAATATTTCATTCATGCCAGCCCAAAATGAACCTCTCCTTAGGATTTAAAAGTTATAGCTGTCAGATCTTGTGGTATGACATGACACAAATAAACATCTGTATAGAAATATCCACAAGAGCTGCGGCCATTCCTTCTTCAAGTGAGAGAGGTAAGATGGCGGACTAGAAGGCAACTTTGTCCTAACTTCCGACTCACAACTGGAAAGGCACAAGGAGAAGGACACACACCACAGTCTGTAAGATGTTGTGTTTCAAGGGTCTTGGCCTCTATTACAAAAAGATAAGCACTACTGTACTTCCATCCTTTATGTGTGACTACTAATAGTCACATAAAACGCAAAAGGATAAGTACTAAGAAACTTGATTCAAAACCAGATTGAAATAGTAAACCAGCATGATGCAAACTTTTTATTTTTTTTTTATTATTTTTTTTTTTTTCTTACCGGGAGGTACCGGGGATGGAACCCCGGTCTCTCCATATGGTAGACGGACGCCGAACCTCTTGAGCCACATCGTTTCCCCAAACTTTTTATTTTAAATGGAGCTATGAACAATGTTGGTGCACCTGAAACCATGCTGCTTAGCTCAGGGACCTCATCTGAGCAGCCCGGCACCTGGCACACCTGGCACACCTGGCACCCTGCGTTGGAGCTGGCGACTCTGGGCCCCAAAGCCACCCAGTGAAGGACCCAAAGCAAGACGACCTTGCACTGCCCTCAGCAGGCAGGGTACCTAGAGAAAGACACATAGTACCTACAGAAGGATGCATGGCCCCTATAGAGGGACACACGGCCCCTGGAGAACACACGGCACCTAGAGAACAATGCACGGCACACAGTGAAGGACGCACGGCACCTACAGAAGGACGCACGGCACCTACAGAAGGACGCACGGCACCCAGAAGGACGCACGGCACCTAGAGAAGGACGCACGGCACCTA
>JAKSZT010020074.1:4565406-4583427 GCA_026826555.1 Tolypeutes matacus | reverse complement strand
GCTGGCCCCTGCACCACCCAAGCCCACCGGCCCCTGCACCTTCCCCAACCCACCGGCCCCTGCGCCACCCAAGCCCACTGGGCCCTGCACCACCCAAGCCCCGGCCTCCCCATTCTCTGCATCTCCCTGGCAACTCCTGGAAGGCGCCAAGGCGGGAAAGAACCAAGCACTGCCTAAAGCACCTGACCCTGCTGGAGACCCCTCTGCAGCCTGGCCCGCCCCACCCCACATGCACACACGGGTGTGCACGTGTGTATCACACACTCAGCCTCACACCCACACTTTCACAAACCACACTCACACTCTCAAAAGCACTCACACAATCTCATACACACAGGCACACCCACACATGCACAATTCAAACACACACAGCCACACACACACAGTCACTCACAAACTCTAACGTACTCTCACAAAACAGGCACTCATAGATGCACTGCTTCAGCCATGCACACCCACACTCACATACACTCACGCTCACACACTCACACTCCTCACATATACTAACACTCATACTCTCACAATCACTCACACGTACTCACGCTCACTCTCACATACACTCACACATCCATACTCTTACACTCATGCTCACTCACATTCACATATGTTCACACACTCACATACTTTCACTCATGCTCACACTCTCCATGCACTCACATGCTCTCACACTCACATGCACACAGGTCACACTCGCATTCTTACACCCACATATACACTCAGCCAAATGCACTCACAAAAACGCACTCACACTCACAAACGCACACACTTCTATACACATGCACACTCACACTCACGCTCACATACACTCAAATACACACATACTCATGCTCAGACACGCACACACACACCAGCCCTGATGACACCTTGCTCCCGAGCCGGCAGCCCGCCGTGCCCCAGGAGGACGGCGCCCTCCATCTCTTCCCAGAGCGCCTCCCGGCGGGAGCTGACCTCAGCCTCTCCCAGCGCAGCCCCCAGGGCAGCCCGCCCGGCGCCCCCTCCTCCCCGTGGTCTGCGCATTCCTTCCACAAGCACCCAGGCACGCGGTTGTGCGGGGCACAGTGGACAAGCATCCTCTTGCCCCCTCCTCAGGGCCCCCAGACCAGCGGGGACAGTCAGCGTTCCCTGGACTTCCACGCCCTGGAGCCGCACACCTCAGCCAGCCTCAGACCACCTGAGTCAGAACCTCTGGGGGCGGTGCGTGTGGATTTAAAACTACGCTGGGGATTCACACACGAAGCTGGGGGGGGCGTTTCCAGATGACCCATCGACCTGGGAAGGACTGGCAGGACAATTCCCATCATCCCTCAGGGCCAGCCCCGAGGGGCTTCCTGGGCAGCCACTTTCTAGGCATAAGTCATCTGGGCTCTCTGAGGCCACGAGGTCCCCAATGCCTCCAGGTAACTTCAGTTCACATTTTCTATGCCATTTTGTTTTTGTTTTTTTTTTTACTTTGGTCTCCCTCAATTAGATTAGTTGTAACATTCGATCATGTGTACATAGACATCAAGATTAAGAAAAAGAAAAGAAATATTTAACAAAGATTTAGAGTAAATATTTTAATATAAAAATATATACAGGGAGGTGGATGTGGCTGAAGCAATTGGGCTCCCGTCTACCATATGGGAGGTCCAGGGATCGATTCCCGGGGCCTCCTGGTGAAAGGTAAGCTGGCCCATGCGGCGAGCTGGCCTGAGCAGAGAGCCAGCCCACGCGGAGTGCTGGCCCGCACAAGAGACCTGGCCCGCACAAAGAGCTGGTGCAGCAAGATGACACAACAAAAAGAGACACAGAAGAGAGACAATAAGAGACGCAGCAGACCAGGGAGCTGAGGTGGTGCAAGAGACCGAGCATCTCTCTCCATGCCGGAAAGTGCCAGGATCGGTTCCCAGTGCCGCCTAAAGAGAAGACAAGCAGACATGGAAGAACACACAGAGAGCAGACAGCGAGGGGGGCGGGGAAGGGGGGCCGGGAATAAATATAAACCCACAGGTTTCATCTATGAGTTTTTCCGTTCTAGCTCCACACAAATGCACTGGATCCGAGTTCCACCTTCCAGATGCCAACACGGGGCAAAGGATGGGTAATTTTTTAAATAACACCGAACGGCTAATTCCTCCATCTTATTTGTTTTATTATTCCAAGTTCTGCAACAGTCATTTGAAACATCAACCTCTGTATTGTTAAAAGTTAACGCAGGGAAGCAGATGTGGCTCAAGTGGTTGGGCGCCTGCTTCCCACGCACAAGGTCCTGGGTTTGATCCCTGGTACCTCCTAAAAACAACAAAACAAACAACAAACAAAAAACAGCAACAACTTGGTGAAGCCGGTGTAGCGCTGTGGTTGAGCGCCAGCTTCCCACATGCAAGGTCCTGGTAATTCCCACCCTGTTACCTCAAAAAAAAAAAAAAAAGCTAATGCAAAATACTGGTTTCACTCCCTCTACTGAGGTAAGTAGAAGTTTCATCCCCAGTTTGTATGGGAGACTGTTTTATTTTGAAGGCCGAAAAAAGAGCCATCCATGAAATGTATTTTTCGTATCTTTATTTCTAACAAAATCACTAAAGAGATCCACCCTACATATACAAGAAAAATACTCACTTCATCAAGAGACGAGGAGAGAACCTTGGCCCCTGGTGGAATCTGAAATCATGTACACATTATTTTCCTGATTTTATTAAAATAGCATGCTCTGAAATATATATTTTTTATTTTAAAAGAAGTTTTCTTTTTAAAAAAACCCTGAATGTCAGAGATCTAAATGAGCGTGATCTAAATGGGCCAACAGGCGCCAGCACAAGATTCAAGCCTGCTCAGACTGTGGTCAACAGGCTTAGAAGCTCGTCTGCCTAGTTAAGGGTGCGCCTGTGTCTTCCTTCCATCTGCTTCTCATTTAGCCACTGTCGCCAGCGCAGAGCCTGTGTAGCAAGGCGACGAGGACGCGGAGGGCAGGCTGTTCACGGCAGGGCGGAGCGGGCAGTAGGAGCCGGAGCTGCAGCTGCCGCTCCTGTGCCCGGGGTTTCCGACCAGTCCTGGAAACGACTTTAATTTTTTTGCTAGACCACCCGGTTCTTTTAGAGAGAGAGAAGGCAGGAGCCAGGCAGGAAGAGCCTAGCTCAGGGCTCCCCGGGGCCCACCTTCCGGAGGAGGGCGAGCTGCCCAGGGCATCCTCGCTCAAGGTGGCGCCTCAGACACCAAGCTGCGCCGTTCCCACCAGTAAGGATCAGAGGCGAAGGGCCATTCCAAAGGCAAGGGGCACATTCCTTCAACACTCCACCCGGCCGCGAGGCTTGCCACCGCGACAGCATGCACGGGCTGCCGGGCGTGTGTCCCGGGAGGCTCACCCACCAGGAAGCGCATGTGGCTTTCGGCCAGCCACAAGGGCCGAGCCGCCTGCGGGGCGAGAGCCCCTCACGCACACGCCGCGAAGGACGGCTCCGAAAGGCCCTGCAGGAAGGACAAACGCTTCCAGCCACGCAGCAGGTCCAGGACATCACGGGAGCCGCCTGTCGCCACCGGGCCTTTTCCTGCATTCGGAGGGGCAGCGGCACGCAGCACGCGCCCCGGGCAGCGCAGGGAGGCCGGCTGCCAGCCAACGCGGGGCCCGCGGGCGCTGGCGCCGAGGCCGGGAGGGCGCCGGGCGGCTGCCACCCCACGAGCAGGCTCGGTGCGCCCGCGAGGGGCACACACTTACCTGGAGAGCGTGCGCAGGCCTGGGGGGCCGCCCGCGCTGGCGGGTCAAACCTGCGCCCCTTCCAGAGAAACGTGCCGGTGGCCGGACGGCTCATGGCCACGCAGCCTGCCGGGGCCACGCAGCGAGGAGGTGGGCCGCAGCGGGCGTGCAGCGCACCCTGGGACGGGCGGCTCCGGGCGGCCTTTCTTTTCCCACGACGGCTGGGACCTAGGCCGGCCCCTCCAAGGCCAGACAGGAAGTTACGCTTCGCAGTCGGGGCGAGCGCCTGGGCCCTGTTTCTTCTTTTACTTTCCTTTTACGATCAGGCTCCCGGCCTGGGACGCGGGGTGTAGCTCTTCCTGTTTGGGAGCCTGGGCCGGGGCGGGCACCTCCGGCCACCCACGGCGCAGCGGGCTGAGGCTTCGCCGGCGCCAGCAGGCCGGGGGGGCACCTGCCCGCCCCGACAAGAGCCGGCTGGACCCACGACTCAGCCCGACGTGCCTGCACACCTGGGGAGCAGGAGGGCTCCCGCAGGCCCTCGGAAGCGCCGCTCTGAAAGCACAGACTGCAAAGGCGGCGGGCGGGCGGCGCGCCGTCCCCTGTGCTGGCGGGACCTCGGGCAGCCTCGCCGCCCCTCGTGCGTGCGCTCCACACACCCCGCAGAGCTGGGGGACTCGGGCGGAACCGGCTCACCCGCCTCCTTGCCCGCTAAGTCTTTCCTTTCCTGACGTGAAACAGAGACGTCCTGCTCATGGTCAAAGTCTTCCAGGTTTAAATCCAAAGCTGCGCCCGCCCCCACCCCGGCACAGCAGGGCGGGCGGCCCGCGCCGCCTCCTCAGCTCTGCTTCTCCTCGGCCCGCAAGCAGGGCTACCCCAAACCTGGGGCGTGGGGGCAGCACCCGGTGGGGACACAGCTGGCCACAGCCAGGGCCCAAGTCTTCCTCTGCATCAGCAGGATCAAGACCCAGTTCATGCACCACACCGTCCACCCACCTGAGGGGTACAGTCCAGGGGGTTAGGATCTGCGGAGCTGCCGGCCATCAACACAATTTAGAATGTTTGCTTCACCTCTCCAGAAGCCCTGCACCCCCCGGCAGTCACTGCCCACCCTCCCCACCACCCCCGACCCCGCAAACCCCGGGCACCTACCACCTCCAGAGCGCACCTGCCCCGGACTCGCCTACGGATGGAATTTTACAATATTCGCCCTTTTGTGCCTGGCCTCCTTCACCCAGCACCGTGTTTTCTAGGTCCATCCACACCGTGGCACGGATCAGACATGTCATTCCTTCTTACGGCCACACAGCACTCCAGAATATGCACAAACCACACGTGATTTACACGTTCATCCGTCAGTGGACGCGCGGCTTGTCTCCACCCTTTCGTTATTTTGGATGGAGACGCTGTAAACATGGTGTACGGTTTTCCCGGGACGATGTTTTCACTTCTCCTGGCCGTCTGCCTAGGGGTGGAGCTGCTGGCGCTGCCACCCAGCTCTCCGCGGCACTGCGCCACTTCACACTCCCACCCGCAGCGTGCAAGCGTTCCAATCCCTGCACGTCCTCACCATCGGTTACATCCTCCTTGATTTTATCCTGGCCATCCTGGTGGGCATGAAGAGGTAGCTCCTTCTGCTCTGGTTTCCAGTTCCCCGAGGGCTATCAGAGCCCAATGATTATCTAGAATGTCAAAAGGGAGTAGCCCCAAGCTCTCCAGTCCTCGAGGGCCCCCCCACCCCCGGGCAGCAGCACCGGGAGCTCTGCTGGGGCCTGGAATTCACCTGGCTGAGCACAGCTGCCATCTCCTAGGATGAAGAGCTGCAGCCCGCGACTGCGCCCTGGATCAGGCCACCCCTGCGGCCTGCTAGAGCGCCGGACCGCGTTCTCTCCCGAGGGGTGCCTAAGTGAGCGTGAAAGGAGAAGAAATTCTCAGAGCACCTGTGGCGTGCCCGTCATTTACAAATCCATTCTTGCTGCCTGTCTTTCTGTCTCATCTTCTTACACAGAAACAGGCTCAATTAAAGCATTCTTTTTAAGAAGTCATAATTATCAGTAAGAGGGCGATTTAGCAGTGATGTGAGTTAAGTTAGAGATGGAGACTGCCGCAAGTGGGGAAAGCAGTCACGGGGCACAAGTCAGATCTGACGCGAGCAACAAATTCCCGCTTCCCCGGCTCAGAAACGTGACAGTGGAAGGAGAGGAATTACTCAGGAAATACAACCCACAGGGATTATCAGTTTTTTCAGAGCTTACCTTGTTTGAACAAATTCACATACAATAATGCTAATATTTATCTCTTTTCCTAAAACATCCTCTTTTAGGATTTAAATTTTTTAGTATCCCTAAATTAAATCTAAGCAGAACAAAATTTACATAAAATAAATCATAACGAAAACACAAAAAGCCTGCTAAAAATAACTTTTTTGCCTTTATTTTCCAATGTAAGGCCTCAGGCCTTGAGGCAAATAATAATATGATTCATCCATCTTCTAAGAAATTCTCTAAGGCCCAAGGCTACACCACGCAATCAATCCACTGAGTTATTTGCTGGCATACCATGAAAGTGACTGCTGAGCTTTCATATGTCAACTAGAACTTTCCACCGTGGGAAATTCTAAAACCCTCATGTTCACCTAAGTGGAAACATCATCAGAGCTCAGGAGCACTCGGGCCGGGCCAACCCATACAGCCTCTGCATGGCATCCTACGTGGCATGGCGACCCAGCAGCACACACAACTGCGCCAGCTTCGCCAGAGCCTCTGCAGGGGCGAGACGGTGAAGAGAACAGGAGCCTTGATGGCTTACCCAGTGGCAGACCCTTTCTGCTAGGCTGCATGGCGGCGTCTCCCTGCGCAGGGCTGGGGAATCGGTGGCCCGTTTTTGTACGAGCATCTGTCTGAGCTACGTGCTTTCCTACACAATCTGGTGTTGACAGCGGTGATCACCTTTTGTACCTGCCACGAGCTCTGTCACAGCTCAACAGCTCCTGGCTGCCAGGCTGGGAAGTTCTTGTCAAGGAGGAGAGACTCAGAGGACGGGTCAGCTGAGCTGCAGGGGCGGTACAGAAGGGGGAAGAGAGGCCCGCGAGGCTGGGCCCCCTCCGCGCCCCAGGGAGCCGGCGGGGGCACAAGGGTGGCCCGTCCTCTCCACTCTTTCTATCTGCAAACCGTCTTGCTTAAGGAGGGAACCTAGCCTGACCCTGCCCAGAGGCCACAGAGGCAAAGCCAAGCCCCATCTCCCGCCCCCCACCACGCCGGCGCGGTCCTGGACTTTGGGCACTTGCCGCCACCTCGAAGACACTGCTGTTTGCACTGCAGCTGGAGTCAAACATTTCTCTCAGCTCAGAAAATGTTCAATGAATCTTCTTGTGACAGAAATAAGGTCAGCTTTAAAAGAGAATGGGATGGGGAAGCGGCTGTGGCTCAATCAGTAGGGCTCCCGTTTACCATATGGGAGGCCCCGGGTTCGGTTCCCGGGGCCTCCTGGTGGGGGCGGGCCCGCCCGGCGTGGGTTGGCTGACCCAGCGAGCACAAGCAGCAAGGGGGGGATAAGTGAATAAATAAATTTAAAAAAATCTTAAAAAAAAAAAAAAAAGAGAATGGGATGCAAATATCCTCGCTGACCTGATTTTGTGATAATCAGGGTGGGCTAAACATCCGCTATATTAGAAACCATGCATGTGTCCCCAGACCTAGTTTTTCTCCCTAGGTCTGGTTTTTAGAATGCTGTTGATAAACCAAGCCTGATTTATTATATGACCATCATGTATGGGAAAAGACTGTAACTTTGGGTATCTTTGGTCAACCTTAAGAGATGCAGCAGGGGACGGATGTGGCTCGGGTGGTTGGGCATCCGTCTCCCATATGGAGGGACCTGGGTTTGATCCCCGGGACCACCCGGTGGCGCGTGGGCCACCAGGCCCCATACACGGGTGAGCCGTCAGGCCCTGCAAGCAGGTGAGTCCCCCAGGCCCAGCGTGTGGGTGCACCTTTAGGCCCCACAAGCCACACAGCAAGATGACAACATAACAGGAGAGTGACACAAGGGAGAGCCAAGATGAGACGCGCTGAAAAGCCAAGGAACTGGTGGCACAGGCAGCAGGACGCCTCTCTCCCACATCGGAGGTTCCCAGGATCAAATCCCCGTGAAGACAGGAGGAGAAAGATGATGAGAGGTCAGGAAACTGACACAGAGAATTGCCCAGGGAATGGACACAGAAATAGCAAAAATGAGGGCGGGGGGTAAAAATGGATAAAAGTAAACAAATAAATCTTTAAAAGAGAATGGGCGAGGGGTGGCGACCTGGCTTGGAAACTCCTTGACTTCCACTTGTGGGTCTCACACTCTCCAGGCTAGCCAGGCTCCTGCTGGGGATCTTACGTCCGTGAGCACTGGTGCGGCCACTCACGGATTCAAGCCACTCTTTCTCATTTTCTTTTAACCTTCTGTCTGAAACCATTTTAGTCGTAGGAAAAAAGCTGTAAAACCAGTGCACGGAATTCTTGCATTCCCTTCACCCAGCAACCACAAATATTATCATCATCTGTGGCAGGAACGTAGTGACCAAAATCAGGAAATCCACCGGGCAGCTCGGCCCCTAATCGGAACCTTACTGGTTTCCCCCAGTAGCCCAGGCCCGTACTTTTCCCTGGGCCATGATCCAATCCGGGACCCCACACACAAGCAACTGGTTTTTTCCGTGGAAGCTGCATCCTTTCCAATCCATCACGCGCCACATACTGAGCGCTCCAGTCCCCGGGAAGTTCCGCGCCCTCTCATGCCGCTGAGAAACGCCGTCACTGGTCAGAGTGATCTGGGCTGGGAATGTGCCCTCCCCTTTGAAAGTGTAGCAGCACGCAGGCAGGTTCCCCAGCAGGGCCTGCGGCAGCCCCCCTGGTCACTCTCAGTCCCGGGTCCACAGCAAACCTGTGTTTCAGCAACATCGAGTGCGGCAGGTGGAGATTTTAAAGGCATTACTGCAGCTCAGGTCAACTCGCCACCAGGTTAGCTCAGCTAGTGTCGGTTCTACCAGCAAATGAAGGGCAAAGAAACGCCTTTTGGTTTCCAGAGCTATTTTGGATGTGGGAGTTAGAGATATGTGAAACCCACAGCCTCAGCCATCCCCCCACATCCGCCGCCACCAGGAATCCCACTGAAGCCTCCCTCCCCGCCAGGCTCCTCACCCCACCCCTCAGAGACCCCACTGCCCTCTTCCCAAAACACCTGCCCCTCGCTGGCTGCAGAACCCAGAAAGCATCCTTTGGTGGACTGAACTGCGTACCGCAAGGATCTTCACCCGCGTTCCTGTGGCCCCTCGGCAGCGGTTACCACCTGCTACGGGGTGGGCTCGCTGGTGGCCAAGCCCCATCAGGCTGGGTCTGGGCCCGCATTCCCGGAGGCCTTCGAAGAGAAGGCAGAGGCCGGAGCAGCACAGGACGGGGCAGGGAAGCAGGCCCAGGGGGCCCGAGGGCTGTGGAGTGCGCCTGGACCCACCTGCTGCTGGCCTCCCAGCCCGGAGCCCAGGTCCACTGTGCAGAGCTGGCACGGCCACACCTCCCGTGGGAGGACGCCGCAGCTGACGCCGCACAGGCGGAACCTGTGGCGGGAAAGGCACCTCTCACCATCTCATCAAGTTCCGTTATGGCTTCATCAGACTGACACCGTTTAGGTGCACCTGCCCCGGCCATCAAAGAGCACGTCAGGGTGGGTTTATCGTGGGCTCTTCTAACTACAAAATCCCGTGCCGGTTCTTACTGCACTAAAGATCACTCACAAAATCCCACATTTTAACATGGAAAGTGGAATTTTTCACACGCCTTTACCAACAGGTGCCTAAAAATACTCATTACCCTACAGTTGGTTTAAAAAGTCACTAAAAGCAAAGGCTGGGGAAGACTCTAAAAACAAGCACCCAAAAAAAGTAAGGGCAAGGATGCTATTTAATGAGTGCTTTCTCATGAGATTGTTTTTCCAAAGCATGAAGATATAAATAAAATCTGAAAGTCCCTGTTTCCATATTAGTGCACAAATTCAAGCAAGGACACTGTCATCAGCACACTCATCTCGCCAGGAAGAGTTCAAGCCAAATCCTCGCCGTCGAGGCTCAGAGCTGACCCCACGCAGGTGCAGATGCTGGCTTCAGGGATTCGCCAAGGGAGAAAGGATTCTACGTATGGTTCGGTTTACTTCCTAATGTGCAAACAGGCGAAGCTCCTGCTTGGAATGATGAGCTGGGAGAATTCCTGGAAGTTGTATTTCAGGATGGGACCACCTTTCCCACACGCTGCAGGGGAGAAGCCTCCCCCCCCTCGCCCCCCAGCGCCATGGCCGTCCACACAGGACAGGACTGCCGGGCGCACGGCAGGGCCACTGTTTTTCAGGACCAGGGGCCGGGCCCTGTGTCCCATGGGACGAGCCTGGCGGGCAGGGCCTGCACTGGGCAGGACTGGGGAGCACAAAGAGGGTCCCATGTGGGGCGGGCCTGGGGGGCATGTCTTCAGGAGAAAACACCTGCGTGGGGTTTTCTGCAGCTGAAGCCACCGAGAGCCCTGTAGATCCAGGGTGCCCACTGAGAGCCCCCAGCCACATCTGCTGATGTGGAACGAGGTGGTGTCACCTCCTGGTGACAATACAGCTCAGAGCATCCAGGGAGGGGAAGGCAGCCCCAGCATTTCCAAGGTGATGCTGAGTGTCCCTGAAGGTAGCCAGGTCCCAGGTCACAGGTCACTGTCTCCACTCAAGCGTCCGGGCCACGGACCCAGCACGATGCCCAGGGCAGCACCCGACCTGGCCGCTAGCCCCAGGGCCCCTGGGATCAAGGCGAGCCCAGGACCAGCACCCACAAAAGGGAGACGGAGGAGAGGCAGCATCAACGAACCCAGCAGGAGGCCAGAGCCCCCACAGCCTGTGGCTGGAGACGTTAGGAACCACAGGGAGTGGGGGCAGGAACTGGGACAAGCAGCGCCGGCCCTCCCGCCCCAGCAGCCCCCGCCCGACCAGGACCCTGCAAGGGCCTCGGCTTGCAAAGCCTTCTCCCCTTGGGCCTTTCCCTGAGCAGGTGACCGTCCACCTGTAAAAGCACAAATAAAACACACTCAGTTTTGAGTCGGGAACATAGGGCGAACACAGCTTCCTCGCAGTGGCCAGTGCAGCAGGTGCAGCAAAATCCAGAGGCCGCCGGAACCACGGCTTTCTCCTGGACCAGCAGGCGCCGGGCTGCTAAGCGGGCCGACGGCCCTGGCTGCGAAGGTCTAGCCACCGGTCTCCACGGACCCCCGCAAGGTCCTTACACGCTGGGACAGCGAGGCAGCTGAGGCTCGGTGCCGCCATGTGGAGCCGCTGCGCCTGGGCGTCCCCCCGCGGGGCCAGCCCTGCCCCCACCAGGCCCCGTGTCTCCGCAGCGGCCCCCTGGCCCTCACAGTGCCACCCGAGCTAGCCGCCCTCCAAAGCCAGCAGCGCTACGTGATACTTCCTCTCCGCCCGGCGGCCCCGCCAAGCGCATGGGAGGCCAAGGGGAAATGCCCGCTCCCCGCAGGCGTTGGGCAGCAGTGGCAGCTGGTGGCCGTCCCCCCCCCCCCCGCCAGCTGTCCCCAGCTCTGGCACAGACACGCCACCGGGACTCTGGGGGCCGCGGGGAGGTGGGTCTTTCAGTCTCAGAATGCAACAGGGTCTGCCCTGCCCACTCCGGAGGGCACGAGCCCCAGCCCCAGAGAAGGGGTGCCGCTTTGCACAGTCTGCCCGGGGGCCACCGATCCGCCCCTCCCCGGGAGGAGGCGGAGGGCAGTGACAGCGCCAGGTGCCAGCGCCGGGGCCTCTCCGTCCTCCGCAGGCCAGGGCCCAGCCCCGCACCCCGCAGCGAGCCGCCAGCGCAACAGCGAGCTAAGGGCGGGGGCGCACACCTCTGCCCGGACACGTTCAAACGCCCTTCACGGGGACACGTGTCTTAAAGCCCGTGCCCGGCACACAGCTCCTGGGCAACGAACGCCGAGTGAGAGAGCTGAACGAGCAGGTAAACAGAGCTCTCTTGTCACAATAAAGGCAGCGGACACCTCGCCTGCCCCCAGGAAGACAGCAAAAGGCTGGACACGGAGGCCCGGGGGAGGCCGCCAGGGGAGCCCGCCGGCCACGACCCTGTCGAGACCCACGCAGGGGACGCTCTGGAGGAGACCCAACGGGGAGCCCTCCTTGCCCTTCTCCCTTCTCGCCACCCGGCCTTTCACAGACCATGTCCCCCCTCTCGTTACTACAGTATTTACAAAGTCAGCTTGGGGTATAATCCCATTTAAAAGGATAAAAATAATAGGTTCTGCTTTACGGAAAATGACTCATGCTATTGTGGCATGCATAAGAAAAATATGAATGGTGATAAGTTGGAACAGAAATGAAGCACTTTTAAAAAAAACAACAGAAGCGGTGGGGAGAAATTAATAAAATCGAGGCCATAGTTGGAGAATGTCTGCCCTGTGAACACTGGGATGAAAAGAAAAATATCAGTATGAGAATATCCCCGACTTAAGTAAATTAAAGGGTTTGAGCAGATTAAAATAACAATATTATGATAATAAAGTGCTCAAGAGAACAGATAAGGATAAATTATCAAAATTATCAGGATGTGTTGGGAAAATGAGCAGTCAAATAAAAATACAGTGTAATTTAATATAAGATGTTATTAACAGAGGAAAAGTAGGTACATGGGAATCCCCTATACTTTCTATGTAAGTTTTCTGTAATCTAAAATTCTTTAAAAATAGAATTTATTATACAAAAAAAAAATTAAAAATAAAAATAAAATTAAAAGTACTATGAATGACCATTTGAAAACAATATCTGGAATATCTAATGGAAAAACTCTAAAAATAATCTTGAAACTGGTTACATGTTTGGGGTTTTTGTTTTTGTTTAACCCAAAATCTTTCCAAACATCAAATATAGGAAGTTTTCTGCTTTTCTTCCTAGTAAAAGATTTTTTAAAAATAAATTATTTATTATACTCATAAAAAAACAATGTAATAGTACTTTTATAAAACTCCCGTAAAGAATAACTGAACAACACTCTTCATTCAACTTTAATTTCATGAATTTCTCTTTTGTTTTTAAGGCAGGTATTGAGAGCAAAATTTCTCTCATCCCTATCTATTTGATTTAAAGAATCTTTAAGTTTGCCTAGGTATCCCTTCCAAGAGTCTCAACTCCCACTTTCACCTGCAGGTCACATCCAGGTAAAACCTTGAATAAAGTCCTTGGCACAATCCTAAGCACCGAGCAAAGAATGGCCTCAGTCAAGTGGCAGACAGGACCAGCAAGTCTAGCAGGAGCAACTGCCTCTCCATTCACTCATTCGCCACTGCATTCGTTCACCCCCAGGAGGCTGCCGTCCCTCGGGCCAGCGCGTGGGGCCACCAGGACGCAGATGGCCATGCCCCTCCAGAGGCCACACGGGGCCCTCAGCAATGCAGTGCGCACACGTGCACGTGCACACGCAGTCAGGTCCGCTGCCGCCCTCTCCAGCAGGGGCAGTGAGGGCAGAGCCCAGACCCGGAGGCAGAGGCCGCCTTCCTGCCCCCTGGCCCTCTGCCCACTATGCCCCACTCACCCCTCTTCGTGGGCAGCGCCTCTGTAGGGAAGCCCGAGGGGCTTCTAGCGAGGGACCTGGAGGGCGATTCGTTCCAACAGGAACGTGCGTGGCCCGGGGGCCACCCCAAGCGGCCCCTGCCCCCTCGCGCCTTCCCCTTCCCCTGGCCTGGGCACCTCCCATCGCCCCCCGAGGGAGTGTCCATCCTACCCAAAGGAGGCACCACCGGCATACCTCTTGCCGCTCTGCGAGCGACAGCGCCACGCAGAGGGTGTCTCCCTGGGCTCACCAGCCGTCCACCGCGGGCGCCAGGACACGTGGAATAAAGGACAAGGGAAGAAAAGGACGGCGATCCCGGGGAACGCAGGGCCCGCGACCCAGCAAACCCGTCAGTCACGGGAGGCCTGGGAGGCCCCAGCTCGCTGGCTGAGTCTCAAACCACAGACGCTGTGGAGCAGACCTTCTGCCCCCCGAGGGAAGGGCTGGGATAATTCTCAGGAGCGTCAGCAGACGGGCCCGCTGCCTCACACCCAGCAAACAGGCATGGAGTCCCCGGCGGTGCCAGGCCCACCAGGCTCTGGGGGCACAGGGGCCCTGCCCGGGAGGCCTCCAAGTCCAGGAAGCACTGCAAATCCTATTTCCAAAACGACTCTTTTACTGTGTCATGAATTATTTCTCCCGGTCAGTGGGTTGCCTACACATTTTCTTTATGGTCTTTCTTTTAATTTCACTTTCACATCTCCAATATTTACACTCTATGCCTGCCAAGCCACGACTCCCCCTTCCCCTGCCAAGGTTTTAACAAGCGACACTGTTGGATTCTTCACACAGCTAGCTTACTTCATGGCATCCTTAAGAGAAATGTCCAAGCTCGCCCAGAGGACAGAGCATTCGGAGGCGCTGCCCGGTGCCACTTGCTCTTTCCGGGTACTCTAAGCCACGCCAGGTCCAGACGGACACAAGTTTCAGTCACCCCGACATGCGAGGCATGTCTCCTTTACCTGTCAGAGGCTCCCAGGAGGTGGCGTCCATCGGTCCTTGGCTCAGCCTGGCTCCAGACGTTGTTAAGAGGCACCATCCAATGTTTGTGAAGTCAGAGGCATGCGCCCCCCTTGGGGAAAGTGCTCCAAAGGAGTCGACTGAGAAGCAGGCCAAGCAACGCGGGAACCTGGACAGGTGAGCCTCCCAAACTGCCCTGACCAGAAGGGCGGCATTCCTGCCTGCCAGGCCCAGGCCGCTTAGGTCCCAGCTCTGCAGGCAGCCCGGGGGATCCCAGAACGGAGGCCACACTTCCCCGCCCCTCCCTCCTGCTCCCTTCAATTCCAGCCAAATAAAAATGCGGGTGAGAAAAAATGTTAGGGAATTTAACAATAAAAAGGTTTTGTTGTTTTTTTTTCATTTCTAGCTCTTGTAAGACAGCTTATCCCCGTAAATTTACAAACTGTCTTTACACCAAGCTAGTCCCTAAAGCTTTAAGGGACTCCTTCACAAAGACATCAAAAATAAGAGGGATGAAAAAAAATAAAAATAAAAAAAATAAGGGGGATGAACGCAGCCTCTTCAACCAGGATGAAAAATACGGCTGACAAAGGGCAGCCAGCCTCTGCTCCCCTCACCGCCCGGGCCCCCCCCCCCCTCACTGCCTGGGACCCCCCCCCCCCTCATGCCCTGGGCCTCCCATCCACCTCACCACCTGGCCCCCTGCCCACCCGGCCCTCCGCCTTCCTGCCCCCTGGCCCTCTGCCCACTATGCCCCACTCACCCCCTTGCAGGGCCCACTGGGCTGCACCCAGGCTCTGCCTCAGCTGACGCCCCCTCCTCCAGGTGTCAAGTGAGATGTGGCATCCTAAGGAGGCCTTCTCTGACCTCCACGCTCCCCCCAGCCAGGCCGAGACCCCGACACACGGCTTGGCAGGCCCTCAGCGCCTAGGCGGGGGCCAGCACCCGGGCATCCTGGGCCGAGCCAGAGGCAGCCAGGACTGGTTCCTGCTTCGTGGGCAGCGCCTCTCAGCAGGGCTGTGTCCACCCCACTTTATTCTCTTCTGAAATGCTCGTCGGGTGCAGTCTCGACCCTCCTCCACAGAAGCAAGCATGCGTTTTAAACCATCACCTTCCTCAGGGGCTATACAACGCAGCGGCTCCACGGACTCAGGTGGGGAAAATTACTTATTGTGGCCAACTTCCAGGAGACATTTGCAATTCCCTCCACCGTGGGGGTAGGCTAGAGACACCGGCTCGCAGGCCCTTTGACCTGGCCACCGACAAGCCACAGCCCTTCCCACGCAGGACGGCTCCAAGCGTCCTCAGGCTCTTGGTCATCTCAGCATTACAGAATGACCCAGGGTACAGGGCTCAGCAGTTAGACCCCCGTAAGGAGAAGAGCTGGTTATTTAGTGCACTGGTAATCAGCAAATATTACCCTACCACAGGCTTTTTAAGTACGCTGATAACCATATTTCAGTCTAATTGGTTCCCTTTGCAACGCCATATATTTTATTTTGTGCATTTGAAAACATTAGTCTGGCTTTACCAAACTACCAAAGGGGTCCATTGTGGGGGGGAAATGAGTACTAAAAAAATAAAAACCCTAATCTACATCATTATCACAAGATATAAACACTTGAATGGGTTGAACATATTTTCATTCACCGGGAAAAGGAATAAAAAATTTCTAAGAGAAGATGATTCAACATAAATGGCTGGAGTTATTAAACTAAGAAGTAATTTTATGATAAATAATAGTATTTATTTCATCGGTTTTGCTATAAAACAGATCTATAAAGGAAGAAATTCTCAAGGATGTAACAAGTTGAACAGCTCCTTAACAGTTCAATTCTTAGGTATCCATTCCTAAGGCTATTCTTTTATGAGGAAACCTCTCCCACTTTTTTCTGGAAAGACTCATCTTGGAGCTACTGAGTCCCTGGGGTTTGCAAAGGGAAGGCTCCAGTGCACTGAATGGTGCCCCAGTTTGGGCATTTCTAGGTCTCGTCCGTTTTCTGGTGGGTATGGGCCCACTGTAAATAGGATTTCAAGAGGTTACGCCAGGCATGGTGAGGCCCGGCTGAATCAGGCTGTGCTTTCATCCACATGACTGGAATCCATTATAAGCAGAATGAAACTCAGGCAGAGGGAGAAGCTTTGGGGAGCAGCAGAAGCTGGAAGTCAACAGAGTCCAGAGAGAAGGAAGCTGCCGCCAGGGACACTGCCCTGTGGGGGAAAAGCCAAGGACCAAGGGTCGCCGGCAGCCAGCCCCAGAACACGGAGAAAGCAGAGCTTTGCTGACACCTTGATTTTGGACGTCTCCTGGCCATCAAAATTCCCATGGTTTAAGCCAACCCACTGTATGGTCTTTGTTTTAGCAGCCAGGAAACTAAAGCAAGGACCTAGAGAGAGACAGGCCTGCTAAGTGTAGCCCACGCCTGTCTTACCAGGTCATTTCTGGTTACAATGTAACAACTGGAGAGTCACCGTCTTCCTTCTTGTGTCTTCCTTCTTGTGTCTGGAACGGCTTATACCCCCAAGGGGTAACACCTTCCTTAGCATGAGATACTTTAATCAGCCAATCCCTAATCCCTGTAGCACTCCGATAAAAAAATGAACCTGGGTCAGCAGAGAGAAGTTCAGAGAAGGCATCGAAACCAAACTGCAATTGCTGGGTGGTGGCCACATGACCAGGACAGAGCTGGGGGTAGATCCCACCGCTCCTCTGGCATCCCCAAGGACAGGCTCCCACCAGGCCAGCTCTGCGCTCCAGTGATCTTCAGAAGCTTCATCCCTCTCGCCCACTAGAAGGAAAACAGCAGGGCAAAGTGGCCCTGTAGCCCCCTCCTAGCCCTGCAGCTCAGGCCTCTGTGGCACCTCCACCATCCTCGACCCCCCCAAGGCCTGCCCACCTGAGTCCCCCAGTCCATGCAGCACCCCTGTCAGAACATCAACAAAACAACTCAACCCCTCCCAGGAGAACAAACCCAGCATCCTGCAGGGAGGCCGCACCCCCCCCAGCACGCCCACCAGAATATTTGGGAAATCTGTGTATGCATCTCTTTACAACCAACCCACCAGACAACCATCCACTGGGTGAGGCCCAGAAGACAGCCAGCGGGAAGTCCCCTGGAGGCACGGGGGGCCCAGAGCAGCAGAGAGGACACAGAGATGGGGTCCCAGTGTTCCCCAGGCACCGTTTAATCCTGGGAGCATCACTTTCTCCCTCCTTGACTGAAAAAAAAAGCAAAGGAACTGGCCTAGATGGTCCTTTACAGCATCTTCCAGCACAAAGCTCTGGGAGGTCCATCTACAGCGTCAGCCAGGGGAGGAGGAGAGGGTTCGAAGTGGACAGGCCAGATGGGGCCGCTCAGCCGAGCTCGGCTCACTCTGGGGACACACGCAGGAGTCACCTGCCTGCACTTGGATTTCACTGACAGGGAGCCAAATACAGCCAGTGTGTCAAACGCCTGCCAGCAAACACTCCCATCAGCACGCGCACTGTGGAAGAGGGTTGGCTGTAAAGTGAGGAGAAACCTGCCTCTTACGACCCGGGTATTTACAGTTCACGTGGGCATGCGTGATCTCTAATGCCACAAAGCTCCTCAGGCCAGGCACAGCCACCTGAAACGTTAGGGTGGCTAACGTGTACACACTGAGCTACGGCAGGTTAGCATAGAGGACAGGAAGACCTGGGACACAGCAGACGGCACGGCCGACAGACCACAGGGCCGACAGACCACGCGGCCGACAGACCACAGGGCCGACAGACCACGCGGCGGACAGACCACAGGGC
>JAKSZT010020074.1:4537018-4550406 GCA_026826555.1 Tolypeutes matacus | reverse complement strand
AGGGGGAGAGGGTGGGGCGTGTACACGGGTGGGGGAGGGGAGAGGGTGGGGCGTGTACACGGGTGGGGGGAAGAGGGTGGGGCGTGTACACGGGTGGGGTGGCCTAGGGGCCGATCGGGGTTCATGCGGGCCCCGGCAGGTGCTGGGGCAGGGGGGCGTGCAGCCCGTGGGCTCCTGGAAGCTCTGTTCTCTTGGAACTGAACTAGCCAAGGTGGTCACCGAGCTGGGGGGAGGCGGTCACTTCCGCGTGGAGACCAGGGACCCAGGACGAAGGCCCAGCAGCGCTGCGGCCTCCCTCGAGCCCGCGCACCCGCGGAGCCAGGCCGGGGCAGCGCGTTTCCCCAGCCCTGCTCCCCTGCCGGGGGCTGCCCCTCAGAGGGCGGGAGTCGGATTCCACCCGGGGTGGGACGACCCGGGGAGAGGCCAAGGGAAGGAGGTGCCCGCGAGGTCTCAGGAAGGGCAGGAGAGGGGCAGCGACCACGGGAGGGGGTCCGGGCCCAGGGCGCGGGGTCGCTGCCAGGGGCGAGAGGACCTCGAGAAGACGGGGCGCGGTATCTGGCGGCTAGAGTGTCACGCCCAGGTCACAAAAACAAGAGGCCTTCCTGAGAGAGCCACGGAGAAGTGCGAGGGAGTGGGGACAGACGCCCCCCGTGGGGTGCAGCTGGGGAGTCTGTGGGCTGAGAGTGGAGCGCGGGCTGGGGGGCTGGTTCCTGTCTCCCGGCTGGGCCAGAGGTCTGGGGCCGAGGTCAGATCCAGGCGCCGCTGGCCAGGCCGCTCTGAGGCTGAGGGGGGCCCCTTCCCAGCAGCTTCGGGGGGCTCTGGCAGCGCCGGGCAGTCTCGGCCCCTCTTCTCACGGCCATCTCCCCCTGCCCACTGGGTTCCTCCAGTCTCTGAATCTTACTGATTCCAAACATGGTCCCCGCCCCCCCCCCCAGGTTACGGGTGGACATGGATTTTGGGGTGACACGATTCACCCTGGTCTGGGGTGTGGCCTGGTGCAGAGCGAGGAACAAGGAGGCCCCTCAGCCCTCAGGGGAAGGAGTGGGGTGGCAGGGAAAGGGCCAGGGGGCATGGGCCGGGGAGCGGCAAACATTTCACCATTTGTGCCGAAGAAATTAGCTCTGAGGTAGAAAAAATGAAGCTCTGTGATACCATTCCAACCTGTGCTAATGAAGCATAACTTCCATTAATTAAAAAAAATCTGAACCAGACTGCTAATTAGCAATTTATGTCTGATTATTTGCCACTTTTAGCAACAAAAGGGGAAGATTCATCAACAAATACAAATTCATTATATGCAAAACCGGGTCAAACATTATCAGAAGAAAATTTGCCCTTCAAACTTTGTGTCTCCTCACCTCAGCTCGCTAATCCCAGCAAGCAGGTCTTCTGTGTGAGCAGGTCAGAGCCAGAGGCAAAATCAGGCCCAGGAATTGAGTGCAGCAAAAGTGCGGGGCCTACACTCCTGCCAGAGAGCGGGCGGCCCTGAGCTGGAGACAGCGCGGAGACTCCGAGCCCTGGGCTGGTCATTGGCTCCTTCAAGAACGGAAGAAACAGTGGGGACGCTTTTCCCCAGGAAACGTGCAGAGGCACACGGGTCAAATTGTGAACGCGGTGCAAGGAGGTCTTGGGAGCCTCTCTCACACACACACACACACACACACACACGTCAGCCCGCTTAGCTGGAACCACAGCTAGGAGCCTGCTTCCTAAATCTCAGGGAGACAGTGAGTGTCACCTCCCAAGGGGCCAAATATCAGTATCTGCTGAGCATATTAAAAATCAAAGGCTGCTTCTTCATTCCTCGTCTTCCACTGCTCCAGTCTCCCACCTTTCCAAGGCTCCCTGCCCCAGGCGCTCATGCCAGGGTCAGTCAAAATCTCATAAAATACAAAAAGAAATAAAGTATGCAACCCAGTTATTGGTGAAAATTTACAAGTATCTTAAACAGAGCTCCGCAAATCAACAGGAAAATGAGTTCCAATTTCCAACGACATGACCCAAACCCAAGCCCCATTCCTAAACTCTGGGCTTGGATTTACCAGGTAGGCCTGCCTCTTGGCTACCTCCCTCAAATTCAATCTGGAAACTCACTCAGTGTCCCCTTACCCACCTCCCTTCCCGCAAAACCTTAACAGGAGGGCATCACCTGCCAGGTGTTGAAGCCAGAACCAGGCTTCCCTCCCCAGCACATCCTGCCCAAGGTGCCAAGGCCTCCCCTCCTCCATCCTAACTGTCCGAGCCAGCCTCAAGGCTCCGGCGGCACCCCACTCACCTTCCCACCCCTCGCCCCTTCCCCAGGAGGCTACGGAGCAAGTTGGCCCAGGACTGCCCTTGGGTTTAAGCCTCGCAGGGGCTCACCATCACCCTTGGGACACCCAAACGCCCCAGGGTGGCTTGTCGGCCAAACTCCCCAGGCTCAAGAGCTCAAGGCCTCCTGCACCCCACCGTGGCCAGACCAAGCGACTCTCAGTTCTCACCCCCAAACTCTGCATGGGCCAGGTATTTCTCCCAGTCTTAACAGCCCTCCACGCTCTCCCTAGTGGACTGACCCCCCAGATCTCCGCTGAGATGCCAAAGTGCCTCTTCTGGGTTTCCCTCCCCCTACCGCTGTGCCGTCTCAGTTACAAACCACATAGAAGTCTGGCAGCCTGTGCCCTCTAAGTGAAAGTCCCCGACACCTGGGCCTGGTCCTCTTTACCCCGTGCCCCACTGAGAGCCTGGCACAGAGGAGGGACAAAGGCCAAAACGCTGTTCAAAGTGCCCCTACAGACGGATGAGATAGGCGATTGATAGACAGATAGATAGATGGATGGATGATTAGATAGATAGATGGATGATTAGATGGATAGATAGATAGATAGATAGATGGATGATTAGATGGATAGATGGATAGATAGATAGATAGATGGATGATTAGATGGATAGATAGACAGATAGACAGATGGATGATTAAATGGATGGATGGATGGATGACAGATAGGTATAGATGATTAGCTATTAAATAATGATGACAGGTGATATAGATTATTAGGTAATGATAATAGATGGTGATAGATATAGAGAGATATACATGATGACGATAGATATAAAGAGAGATACAGAGCGATGTACAAAGAACAATATGACGTACAAGATAGATGATAGCAGCTGACAGCTAGCCAGCTGGTTGGCTGGCTTGGATGGAAGGATGGATGGGTGGGTGGGTGGATGGATGGGTGGATAGATGGATCAGACAGACACAGACAAACAAGTCGTTCCCTAATGGTCTTCACATCATAAGCTAGAACCGAAAAGCATCTGTTCCCTGAAAAATTATGATTTCTGAGCATCCCAGCTTTGTTGATGAAACTCCGGTGACCTTTCTACCACCTAATTATTCTCCAAATGAGAGGTGTTTCTCAACATCTGCTCTTAATTTATTTTTAATTTGCATTTACTCTATGCTATCTGTTCAAGCTGAAATAAGTATGATAGGGTGATATTATCTTTACAGAGAAACAGTAAACATTCTACCCTTCAATTAAAGTTCCTCTGACATAGTTTTCCATATAGATTTTCTTTTAGCTCTCCAAGGCTATAATCTTCATATTTAGGTAAGAATAATATTATCTTTCTTTGCTACTTTTTCAAAGAATCTTTACATTGTCCTGAATAAATATGAATAAACTTTCTCCTTTTCTGCATTTCAATTCATCTATCTTTTCCTAAATCATGACCTTTATTTCAGGATACCCATATTTTTAAAAAAGCACAAATGTTATTGAAATTTAATTTAACTCAAAGTTACCTAAATAAACTGACTATGTGAGAAAGCAGCAGTAGTCAGCTTACCTAAGGAGCAGAACTGACCTGAATCAAGTTAAGAAAATTAATTTTGGAGGAAGAGCTAATAACTGAAAATGCTGCCAACTTCGATTATATCACAATCTGAAAAACCATACAGCTGAAATCAGGAAATAAATCCACGCAGGTGAGTTTTACCTGGAGGTTCTCTATACACTGAGGAGGCACCGACATCCCTCCCTCCACCACCTCTGCCTGCAGGGCTCTGGCCCAAGTTCCCAGAGCTCCCTGTTTCCACTCCTCCCTAGCCCCTGCCCGCCCTGCTTCCTTCTAGGTCTTCACACGACAGGCCGAGGCTCCTTGCTGAGGAGGAGACCCCGGGAACCTGCCGTGGCCCCTACAGGAATGTCCCACACCTGGCCCGACACCCACTGCCATCCCAGCACCCCGCTGCACTGTCCACAGGCTGCTCAGTGCCTCAACTTCCCCCCTTGGGGCCTCTCCCCTCAGCCCCCTCTGCCTCCCCCCAGTGAGGAGGTCCTCCTCCCATGTTCCCACAGCCTGGCGACCCGGCACCAGCTCTGCGCAGGGCAGTGAGTGCCCGGGGGGGGGGCAGCGCCCAGGGGACAGGGCAGCCAGCAGCAGCCGCGGCGGCCCTCCCTGCACAGAAGTGAGGCTGGAGCTGGCGGCAGAGGAGCTGGGAGGCCCCAGCAGAGGAGCCCCCAGGGTGAGAGGGAGGCGGCCTGGACGGGTCAGCACTCAAGGCTCCTGCCCTGGCACCAGTGCCCGACACAGGGAGCTGTCAAAGCTGGGCGGGGAGGGGGCCGGCAGTAAGTCCCAAAGGCCAGGAAAGGGCCGTCCGGCCCGGGCAGGCCCCGCAGGCACCGTGTGCCTTCTGACACTGGCCAGAGCGCCCCTCTGAGCCCTGGATCCGAGACCCCCGAAGGAGCCACCAGGCCTGGCAACACCTCCAGGTGCCCGCACATGCCTACTTCACGGCGACGGGCGCGGAGAAGCGCACTTGGCTAAAGTGTGGGCACTGACGGTCCACGCGCACTCTTACACGGCATCTGACTGCCACTGGGTCTGGCGCGGTCCGTGTCACTCAACTGGCTGCTAACTCCTTACGCAAACGCACACGGTGACGCTCTCCTCTGACCCCAAGGAAGAGCCAGCAGGGCGGACAGAGGCGAGTTTCTCCCAGACACGAGCTGCCCTGAAGCTGCGTCCTGGAAAGCAGAGTGGGATTTGAAACGCCTTGACAGGAGGGCTGCATCCCCCACGCTTTGTGGGTGGGAGGTCAGGGGCGTGTGGGCTCCCCAGGAAGAGGCTGAGAACGCTGCAGCAGAGGGGGACCTGTGGGGGGCAGCGCGGGGCTGGGCTGGGGGCTCCTCATTCACTGCCACGCTGGGCAACGCCCCAGCGAGCCTCACCGTCTCCTGACCCACTCTCCTGGGCTGCAAGACAAGGGCCAGGGCCACGACGCCCCCTCCCTCCTTAGGCTGTTCCAAGGAAAGCCCTTCTAAGAAGAAAGAGCCATCCGCTCTCCTCGGTCAGCAGCCTGCCTGGCCGGGAAATCAAGGGCCTAAGAACACAACCCACGGGCTTCTTCAAACTCCAGGCACCGCTCCGTCCCGGTGGCGGGGCCAGGGGGGCCACTGCCCCACCTGGCGAGCCCAGGGGCAGCTGTCAGAACCAACACCCGGGCACAGGGCTCTGCGGCTAAAGCACATTCTCACCACGGAGCAAGGGGGCTGACCCGCGTCCACCTCAAAGGGCCCTTCCCCACCATCCTCCTCCCATAGGGATCACATGCCAGAACCTCGACCAGAAAGTGGAATGGAGTAAACTGGCAAACACAGAAAGTATGGAATTAGGGAAGATCTAAGCGGAGCTGACTTTGTAAATGAACGTCAAGCCATATTTATTTCAAAGATGTACCACTGTAAAAACACAAAGTCATCCTCTTTATCAGATTTCTCCACTACATCAGAAACGTTAGCAAGGCTTTGGCCCTGCTTTGGGGAAACCCCGTCTGTACGTGCTAAACTGACTGAAGTGGGCATGGGCATAACAGGCAGTCTGCTACCCACCACGAAAAGCGCTCCTCGGAGAACAGTCGGCTGGGAAGTGGAACCTCGTGCTTGGCTCCACTGAGCTGAGAGACACAATCGGCGCTTTGTTTTCTTTCAAGAAACTGAGTTCTCACAAGCCGTGAGCCGCACCCCGCAGACGGGGGCTGCCCGTGGGCAGACAGGGCGCGAGGAGGCAGAGGACTCGGAGGCCACGGGAGGGACCCGAGGGGAGCCCCCTGCGCTGCCCTGGGGGCTGCACGACCACCGGGCTGAGCGGTGGAGAAACTGCCTTCAGCGAGCATTTAAGCCACATGAAAAGACAACAGTGAGATGCTAAGGCCCAGGGGCGAGGATCCTGGCCGAGAGCTTCAACGCGGGTCTGGAACTGCACCCACCGCTCTGCCACAGCCCTCCCCGTCCCCTGTCCTAGGGAGTCCTAGCAGCGCCCAGTGCAAACTTCCGGGTTCAGAGAGAAAACCGAGCTCCCCTCCGGCTGCACGACGCTGCCCTCGGCGCCCTCCTGGGCATCCTGGTTCCCGGGGGCGAACCATCTCCTGGAAAACGCCCGCCGTCAGCCGAGCAGGGCACGAGAGCCATGTCAGGACAGAAAGCTCTTTGTGAGAGCGGCTGCGGGGTCGTGATGTAACAGATCCGGAATATCTGGGCGCTCGTCACAAGAGCAGCTGCTCTCCTCAGCAGAGCCGGGTTTCCAGCAGGGACACTGTCCGCCACCACAAATCCCCAGGGCCCGTGGAAAAATCCAGGCCCGCTCAGAGTCCTCCAGCGCACAGGCCAAGGACAGCGTCGGGGACCGACAGGGAGCCACTGCTCCCAGCCCCTCCGCTCTTCAGAAAAACCCCCTCATAGATATTTCTTTAAAAGGAAACAAGACCATCAGACCAAAGCTTCCTAAGTGCAACTTGCCTGAACTTTCTTTCCTCGTGAAATTTGCAAATATTAAATTTCCTAAAGTTTTTCTTAAAAGTTTCTAAAGACAAACAAATGGAACAAGCATCCTTGTAATTTTCATAAAAATTAAATCACCTTATGCAGATTGGCTTTAGTCCAAACATAGCATATTTCTAGGAAACGTGTCTGCAACAAATAACTCGTTTCGTTTTGACGTGTCCTCCCTCCCCACCCACCGCCACCCTCTCAGTGCCACAGGCACATCTGGGCATCCGACCAGGGCGCAGGCTGGGCCAGAGCTCACTGCATCTGAACTGCACTACTTTCTTCACTTAAAAGCTCCAGCAGCAGGGAGGGAAAAGGCCCACGGGAATTCACGTCAGAAATGGACTACCAGGTTTTCTGCCTTCCCCAGAAGCCTGCCCTCTGCCTTTCCCCTGTCCTGGCTCTCACTGGGAAGGTCCGAGACAGAGCCCAAGAAGGACGGGCCGTGCCCTCTCACCCAGGGCCACGGGAGGTGCAGCTCGAGCCCTGGCCCCAACCTGGGAGACTGGGAAGGGAGAGGAGGCGTGATACAGTGTATCTAAAACTGATACAGGGCTGAACTGGAAAGGGCCAGAAGAAGGCAAGAAAGTGAAGAGGATCCGGCAGCAGCGGAATTCACAGCCTGCAAAGCAGGAGGCGGGGCACCAGGGGCGGTGCCCACTCGGAGGCAGGTCAGCAGGGCGAGCTCTCTAGCCCTGGAGCCTTGTCCCCTGATTACTCTGTGCATCTCTCGCTGACCAGGAGCAAGGCGCTGTGCCTGGGAGCATTTGGTCCCCAGCCCTCTGGAGCTAAATTCTGGTGGTAGGACATTAACAAACATGCAATCCAGGAAAAGTAACAGGTAGTGATCAGAACACAAGGAGATGCAATCTAGAGGGTGGGGCCACTCTCTACAGTCAGCAGGGAAGCGCTCTCTGAGGAGGGTATGTAAGCCCAGATCTAAATGACAAGAAGGAGCTGGCCAGGCAAAGAGGGGGAAGAGGGATGTGCAAAGGTCCTGAGGCAACCATGACTGGGCCTTTGGAGAAAAAGACAGCCAGCCGAAGCACTAAATCACTTTTGTGCAGCTCAGAATTGTCATCTGTAAAATGCCAGTGATGAGCATTAAACTCCTAGTAACAGATCTACACAGTATGTGGTCAAAGAACAGAAGCTGCTACAGTTATCATCGTCATCATCGTCACCAGTGCATTCCCACCTTGGTGATGAGCAAGCAGGGGCTGAGTGCCCACATCCAGGCCCAGCTGGCTTACATGGTGCAGTAGACTGGATGGTGTCCCCAACAAGATGTGTTCTTAACCTCAACTCATCGTCAGTGGGAGCTCTGGGAGACTTTGTTTTCAGTTAAGGTGTGGCCAAGTGAATGAGGGTGGTGGGCCTTAGCCATGAGGCCTTGGGGAAGCAACACAGGAGGAAGTCAGACGTCAGCAAAAGGCTGGAGTGCAGCCACGAGGAGAGAGAGGAAGCGCCACGTGATGGAGGCAGAGGTGCGAGCCGAGGAACCTCCGAAGGTTGTGGTGAGCCAGCCTCCAGAAGAAAGCAAGCCTGGCTGGTATCTTGATTTCAGGCTTCTACCAGCTTCAAAAACATGAGCCAATAAAGTCCTGTGGTTGAGACAACCCACTGTGTGGTATTTGTCACGGTAGCCAGGCAGACTGAGACACATGGCCTCCAAGGCTGGACTGGACTGGAGAAGCAGTGAAGGGAGAAAAGATAAAGCTGCGACGGTCAAGCTTCCAGCCCACGGTCCTTTAGAGCACGGAGACTCACACAGGAATGTGGAGCTCACCTGACTGAGTCCTTCCCCAACGGCCCCTCCCACCTGGACTCCATGGCTCTACTTCCACACTGTCAGATCCTCTGTACTTATCAAGCCCTGAGGTCTTCCCTCTTCAGGGGCCAGGGGCAGCCCCTAAAATAACAGGAAACGGCACCCCGCTCTACACCACCTGCTGTCAACGGTGGTGGTTACTGGCTGAATGGAAAACAGCACTGGGAGTGTTACTTTGTTTTACTTTACATGCATCCCAAACCATTTTATTATTTCAAGTTCAAAATGCTCCCGGCAGAGGTTTACACATCACATGCCCGACTGAAAATATATTACGCTTTTTTAAAAAAAAAATCCTTATTTTTGGCCTTCTCTCTCTAAATGTTTACTCGCTCCCTAAGCCTTCTGAAGCTGACTAGTTAAGGCTCTCCATGACGTGGTCCGTGATGACAAGCTTAGCTTCTGGGCTTTAAGCTGAAGAGAGAAAAGTCTACTTTTATCCAAGCCCAGCCTTAATCAGTAAGAGTCACGTTCCTTCTAGTCCTTTTCTAGAATCCACCCAAATCCACAGCTAATGTGTTGTAACCAGAAATAGAATGCATGCGCTTATACTCATGGACCTCCTGCCCCACCTGGCCTTGCCGCTTCTTACTTCTGTTGAGAGAGAGGATGTGGCTTACAATAAACCACCTGACACAGCAGGAAGTAAAATGGCACTGGATGAGAGCAACTTAAACAATCCCAGTAAGTTAACAAAATGCAAAGGAATGTTTACTGTGCTAGGCTTTTAGATTGTCCGAGCGCAGGAGTTTGAGGTGGGGGAGGCAAAGGGAATCTTCAGAAACCAGGAGAATGAGATTTATCAATATACTCTCAACATTAGTTTCTTTCCACCCCAATTTCCCCACACACACCCATATCAAATCCCCCAAAATGAAGAAACCTAAAAAAGCATATTAGAATCAAAATTCTCCTTAGGAAAACATTCCTTTTTTAAAAAATGAAAAAGCAATAAATTCAGCCTAGAACATGTCCAAGTAGAATCTTACATGAAGATGGTTCCTTTGACTTAGCTGATCTAAGGACGGCTCCTCAACATGTAAACTTCAGGATAGCCAGAGACATAAACTAACCATTTACCTTAAAAGAATCAGAAAGTGCCTTCCAGAGAGCAAGCCTGGGACTATGGGCCCTTCGAATGCAAAATCTATCTACCATCTCCTGCCTCTGCAGCCAGGAGAGTGCACCAGGCCTCAGGTGCACAAGCCTTCGAGGTAGGTGCCTCGGCAGGAAAGCATCCTAAGCCCTTTGAGAGTCTTCAAAAACATGAGAACCAAGTAATACAGGCTCATCAAAGTACATGAGAAATCACGGATTGGCAAAAAGAGGAAAGCACAGCCTCAGCATGCAGGACACACCCTGAAGCTGTTTTACAAAATGCTTGTCACTGAACGGCCTCAGATTGCACATGCTTTCTACTCAGCCATTTATCAAGAGCCAATTTCCATGTTCATATACATGCACTCCATATCACTTGGATGAATGTGTAACCTTCCGCTTCATGGACATATCTCAATTTAATTAGCTCCGCTGGGATCTTGTATGATCTGTTCATCTGCCCTTCAGTAAGGAAACAGAGTCGATTTAAACCAGTTTCCTGAAGTGACTGGCCATGATATCCTTTCCTGAACTACACAATAACAATCCTAAAACATGTGCTCCCTTCAAAACACTTGGGGAAGTGACTTAACTAATCCCCAATACTGGATTGCTATGGCAGGGACGTTTCCAATTTTTCTAATATAAATAATGCTGTCACCAGCTGCTTGTATGTGCACCTTGGTGTATTCCCCAGGGGAAAACTCTAGAAATAGAATTATTGGGCCGACTGGCATGTACATGTAAAAAAGTGTGAGTCTGCCATACTGCCCCCTGCAGTGTATAGCAGCTATCGGTCTTCTTTAATTATAATTTTAAATTTAAAGAATAATTTGGAAGTTACATGTGCTCATCATATATGTACCTGGTATTTTTTTAAATCATAGAATTGTTTTTTGGTTAAAAATGGTTAAAGTACCTAGTTATAAATTTTAAAGGTCTGACTGTGATGGAAGGTGACTCAGAAAACTGAGACTTATACCTTCCTGCAATTTATAGAGCATGACAAGCACTGATACATTAAAATGTCTCTGTTCCATTAGCTTCTTTGTTAGATTTACATATTACTGGATATATATTCTGTACTCCTAAGGAGATACTGATAAAGCGGCTGTGGCTCAATCAGTGGGGCTCCCGTTTACCATATGGGAGGCCCCGGGTTCGGTTCCCGGGGCCTCCTGGTGAAGGCAAGCCTGCCCGCACGGCGTGGTTAGCTGACCCAGCGAGCACAAGCAGCAAGGGGGGGGATAAATGAATAAATAAATAAAATCTTTAAAAAAATAAAAAATAAATAAATAAAATGGATAAAGTAAATAAATAAATCTAAGGAGATACTGATAATCCCTTATATCTGTACAGTACTTTATACTCCTAAAACATGAAGTGAAAGAATTTTCAAGGAATAAACCATCCTCAAAGTCGGAGGAATAAAGCTCTTCTAACCCTGATTTAGAGAAACAAACTATCCTATACTTTAAACAGGACATAAGCTGCACCCCCAAGAGACCCTTCAATCTACACAACAATCCCTACATATCTCGAGCCAAGTCTGTAAGAGCCAACATCTTTACCAACCAACGCCACTGCCACTGGGAGAGACGTGCATCTTAAGACAGATAATGCAGCATTTATTAGTCTATTTTCAATGCATATTTCTGCAGATTCCAACAAATAAGTAATAAGCTTCCAATATAAAACAAAGACAGTTCACACAGCAAAAAGAAAGAGGCTCTGGGTTCCTTTTTCGGTAGTTGAAGTGACACTGATGTAACCTTATACTTCCAGTAGCTCTCATGGTCACTTAGATACAGAGTTTGCAGGTGGAGTGGGGCTCATGGAGCACTGCGTGTCCCCCCAGGGTCCAAAAGGCCCTGTCCAAGGCCCTGTCCGCTCAGAACTATCTCCCCACTGAGCCTGCGCTTAGAGGAGGGGCAAGCTCTCTTGAGAAAGCAGACACTTTCCGCAGAGCCACCGAGACTACAGGGATCGCCATCCAGGTTGCTTCTCACTCCTGGCTTTGCCTCGGATTCCTATCTGAAGCTTTTTTAAAATACAGAGATTTTTATTCAGTTGACCTGGAGGAGAGCCACAGCATCTATGATTCGTCTGTCCAGCCAGCGCTGGAAAGCACTGGGTTACATACGAAGGCTGGGGGAGCGGGTGGAATCCTGAGGTCCCCAGTTATTGGACTGTCTAGGGAAAAGCCGTATCCTGCAAAGGTCCACGAGGAGTTTGAAAGAGCAAAGCCAGGGCAGGACTTCACTAGCCTGGCCCTAGAAGGGGATGACGGTGCGTGAACACGGGGTCAAAGTGTGAGAAGATCCTTCCTGCCAGACACTATGGCCTCCTACTTTAAGCACAGAATCCTTCAAAAAAAAATTGCTCAGGTGTATTTTTGTGTTGAATGGGGAAGTCACAAATGAGCAGTGTCCAGCAACAGGTAGCAGCTTCCACAAGCAATGCCGGTCAGCACACAACGAGACCAAATTGGGTTGAGTACTTAAGACAGGGCACCTAGAAACCCCATATCACCTGTTAGGACATAATATCCATCGTTCAGAACAAAGGTTCTCAAAAGACGTTTGTCTCACAGAATCATGCAAAACCAGGCCACTACTTTTAAGTAGTTTGTTCACAAAAATCCAGTTTCATTACGTTCCCATCACCTACCAGATCTGGACTTAATGATGTCACTGAACTCATTCTGGCCATCCTCAGGCCTGGCTTCGTGTTCTCCAAACTTGGCCATTTTTGCTGAGTTTCAACGTAATCCAAAGACTTTACCAAGTCCTCTTTTTAAGACTTCCAACTTTCTATAATGGCCCAACACCTAAGAAGAAAAGAGAAGGTGTGGTGGTGAATATATAGACATATATTTGGTAATCATGCTTTTGGCAAATCTTTATCCCGGGTCTACCACACATAAGGCAGTGACCTGAGCCACGCCCAGGAGACCCAGCGCCTGCCCTCCTGGGTTACAGACAGCACCTGCCAACTGCACCTCTCTAGGTGCTGCCTCGTGGGTTACGACATCACCTGTTAGCTGCACCTCGCTAGGTGCTGCCTGCGGCAAACACTACGAAGGAGGCTGCAGAGGCATCTGACCTGCCCTGGGGACAGAGTGACAGGTGAGCTTAGTCTTCAAGGATGACAAGAATTTAATTAGCCAAAAAGGGAGGTGGACAGAGAAAAAGGGAAGAGGCCCACAGGGGAAGTGGCAGAAAGAATTACAGAGCAGTCAAGGAACTGAGCGAAGACGTGTTTGTGGGGAGGGGGCAGTGAGCAGACAGCAACCAGAAGAAACTTCTGGGAACCCAGTGGGGGAGGTCGGCAGCACCCGCACGCAGGCCGGGCTTTCGGTCCTTTTAGGCTGAGCCACGGGGAGCCAGGAGATGGGTCTGAGAGGCCCAGGACGTGATCAGCTCTGCCTTTAGAAGATCCTCTTGGCTTGGAGGCAGCACGGCGTGCTATGGGGGCCGCAGGGCCTATGGCAGGATACAGCAAAATGGAGACTGGAGAAGAACACAGGGGAGGGATGAAATTTTCTTTCAACTCTTCTGAACATTTGAAAATTTTTCATAATAAAATTGGGGGGACATTATAGCCTTAACCAAGTAATAGAACCTAAAATACCCAATAATGGG
>JAKSZT010020074.1:4464227-4503064 GCA_026826555.1 Tolypeutes matacus | reverse complement strand
GGTTCAAATCCCCAGGGCATGTAACTGTGAATCTTGACATTCCATGGGTAGGGAGAGGGGGGTATCACGGGCCCTGGGGGGCTGGGGAGAAGGGAACAGTCAAGATCTAATGGGTTGTTTGGTGGTCGTGGGGAAGGCTTTTCATTACCTTTCAGTAATGGACACAGGACATGGTAAATATCATCAAAATTATTAAACTGTATCATCTAAATTGTAAACTAAAAAAAAAAAAAAAAAAAAAGAGCACTTGCTGCCGTTTTGGCTCGTGACACAACCTTTGTGGTCATCTTCGGTCTTGGGTTGGAAGCGCCCACGGTGCCAGGAGGGGCTGGGTGAGCAGATGGAGGTGAGACCAAAGCGCTGGGCTAGGAGGGCTCCTGGCACATCCGAGGACAGCGATGAGCTCCCCAGGGCCACCCAGCCAGCCAGCAGAGGGACACAGGCCCGACACGACGCAGAGGCAGGGGCTGACAGGCGACCCAGAGGAGCGGGCACTGTCAACGGTCCCGTTGTCCCCCCTCTGCCCTGCACCCTCACCCCACTTTAGAAGGAACAGCACCCCTTCCTTTGGGGAGCTGCCCCTGTCCTGCGCCGACCACGGGGTATCGTGGGACTGTCGACACCAGTTCTTGGCCCAGCCTTGGGGTCTGCTCATGACCCAGAGAGAGCCCATCACAGGGCCACCCCAGCCCCAGAGGTCAGTTCAAGGACGAGGGGAGATCCCGGCCACCCGAGTCCTTCCTGAGCAATTGCCACAGTGACGCTGGCAGAGGACATGGCCCTTTTCCCTATGGAATTAGTAAACTGGAGTAACACGGATTTGTGACTCTTCCACAACAGCCCCATGCCCCTCTCCTGCCCTTACTCCTTGCTGGAGTTCTCCAGCTGCAGGAGGAGGAAATGAAACCGACACACAGTGAGCAAAAAAAAATGGCAAAAAGAGTTTCGAGGAGGCCAGGTATGATGGCTAGTTTTATGTGCCAGCTGACTAGGTTGTGTCTAGTTGTTGTTCAAATGCTGGCCTAGCTGTAATGTGGGTATTTCATGGATGGGGTTCGCATCCACAGTCAGTTGACCTTAAGCAAAGGAGTTTGCCCTCAGCAATGGGGAGGGGCGGCTCATCCAACCAGGAGGAAATCTTAAGAGCAAGAACTGGGGTTTCCAGAAGAAATTCTGCCTCAAGACGACTCCTAGCCTCCACCCCTCTGAGTTCCCAGCCTGCTTGTCTCCCCGACAGACTTGGACTCAAGGCTTCAGCATCACCCTCACCAAGCTCCCAGCCCACGGCCTGCCCTGCAGAATCAGACTTGCCATCCCCATAATCGTATGAAAATACATCTTAAAATACATCTCTTCATACAGACATGCACACACGCACATACCTGCGTGTAGACGTAGACCCACTTCCTTTAAATAGACCTCTCTATACAGACACGCACGTACGTACCTGCATGTAGACATATGTCCAATTGGTGGTGTTTCTCTGGAGAATGCTGACATAATGGGCCCCTGGTCTCCTGCTCGTAGGAGGGAAGTGGCCTTGCTATCACCCACTTTTTGCTGAATGCATACTTGTGCAGGAATTCTGCCACCCACAGCTGAAGCTGAGGTGGAGGGGAGGCACTGCAGCCTCAGGGAAGCCAGAAGGTAAGAAAGAACATGGGGTGCATGTGCGATCCCCCCAATTCCCTAAGGAATTAGGAACACACCTTCAACCTCAGCCCAGGAGTCCATGGCACACATTCCAAATGCCCGTCGCGCCGGCTGGGCTGCGTGCCCTTGGTCACAGCCTGGCTCTGCTGCCTCCTGGCCGGGCGCTCCCTGGGGCCCCGTCCATGTGGGCACGTGCCTCTGGCACCGAGCCCCCGCTCCCTGCAGCCCCTCTGCCAGGCAGGCCCGATGTGGGGAGTCAGTGTTCCTTCTGCCCCTCTGGAGGGCGGGCCCTGGACTGCCCAGCCAAACCCTTCAGAAGGGACCCCACTTCCAGGACCTCTTCCTCCAGGACCGCCTCCCTGCATGGTGGACAGATGGCCGCAGGGCAGGACGGAAGCCTGACCAGGTCATGACATCAGCAACTGTCCAGGTGGGTGCCACACCTTTCTGTGTCCCTGCCCTTGCTGTCATGCCCGTTTCCCCCTCCTGTGTTGGGGATGCTGGGGGGCGGTGGGGGGTGGGCAGGACCAGACGCTGGCTCCCTGCCCTGCAGGACAAGCGGCCGGGATGACTGGAAAGGGCCTTTCCCTCTCTGGAACCTGGGAAATCCTGAGGCTTCAGTCACAGTAAGAGGGTAAGGTAGTAGGGCAGTTGATTGGTCTTACACAGACAATTTTAAATATTGGCTATTTTCACAAATCCAACTGTTTTTTATAAAATTAGGCCAAATGGCTTTTCAATGTAGTTTCAATCTCCACAGACCTCAAACAGTTTGCTAGAGAACGACCTCACGACCTCAGGTCACCATATCAGATGTCCCCTTCCTCCCATAAACATCCTCATTAAAGCATCTGCGAAGAAGCTCCAGGCAAAGGCAGTGTTTGATTCTGAAATTCTGTTCCTTGCTTTGAAACAGAGGCCACTTCCCCAGGAGGCGCTCAGGACCTGAGGGCACGGTCAGGCCATGGCCTTGGCAGCAGACGCTGTGCTTAGAGAAAACCTCTCAGCTGAAAGGGCCTCGTTCTCCTCTGCATTTGGGGTCTTCTTAGTGCCATGCAGCTCTATTGCATTTGTTAGGGCCTCGTGGGAAAACAACAACTTCAGAGTCCACAGATAAAGGATGCTCTCTTGCTAAATGACTTCCTTAGGATAATACAGCTTACTGGATGAAAAAAAGGTTTCCCTATATTTCCACTTCAGAGAGTCCATCCTCCCACAACACAAGGTCTCACATGGAAGGTGTAGCAGTTTGTATGGTTCATGAATTCCAAAAATAGATACTGGATTATGTTTGTAAACTGGCCTGTACCTGGGCATGATTAAATTATGATTAGGGCTTTGACTGGGCCACATCAGTAGGACATTGAGTCCCTGTCCCTTGGTGGGTGAGGACTCAAGGATAAGAGACATGGCAAAGGACAGAGTTGGAGTTCTGATGCTGAGTTTTGAGCTGGAGCCCGGGGAAGTGAACACACAGAAGAACACAGAGGAATAGAGACAGCTCTTAGACATGGCAGAAGCCCCTGGGAGAGAGACAGAGCCTTTCGCCTGGTGGTCTAAAGCTGGCCTTTTGGAGAAAACAGAGGAGTTGAGCCTGGAGAGAATCAAGCCCCAGGGAGAGGAGGAGCTGAGTCTGGAGAGAAACAAGCCCCAGGAAGAGAGGAGCCCAGGAAGCCTGAGCCCTGGCAGACGTCGGCAGCCATCTTGCTCCAACACGTGGCAACAGACTTTGGTGAAGGAAGTAACTTGTGCTTTATGGCCTGTAACTGTAAGCTTCTACCCCAAATAAATACCCTTTATAAAAGCCAACTGATTTCTGGTATCTTACATCAGCACCCCTTTGGCTGACGAATACAGAAGGTGCACTTAAAGGATCCTGGGGGACACGGTAGGACTGACCGCTGTGCCGTATAGCAGCAACTTAGTGCCATTAAAAGAACAACACTGGGGGGCGGCTGTGGCTCAATCAGTGGGGCTCCCATTTGCCGTGTGGGGGGCCCTGGGTTCGGTTCCCGGGGCCTCCTGGTGGGGGTGGGCCCGCCCCCGCCGGCACGGCGTGGTTGGCTGACCCGGCAAGCGCGGGCAGCGGGGGGGGGATGGATGAATAAATAGGTGAAGTCTTTAGGAAAAAAAAAAAAAAGAACAACAGTCGTCATATTTATGTTAATTTTAATTATAAATGTGAGTTTGTCTTATTGGTGGGTTTTATTGCTTATATAGATACAGAAGAGCTATAAGCGTGCGTAGTTCTGTTTGCACACATTTAAGTAAAAATATTATTAAGGTAATATGACTCGGCACCAGGAGTCTATAAATTTTATTTTTCCTTAAATAGGGTTAGAGCATTACTTAAGTTTGCAAGATTTTGGGTTAGCACAATAGCTTTTTTAAACCGGCCAATATGATCACAGATCTTTATAGAATGCTATCAGAGGCTTCGAAAGTCCTATAAGTCACTGTATTTGTATAAAAAAGCTAAAAATGTCAATATGCCATAGTCAAAACCTCAATTGCAGTGACTTTCAGGTAAAGAAGGATTGGACACACCATCTAATTTTGCTTCTCCTCAAACCCCACTGAAACTCCACCAAAGACACTTATTTTAAGGCATAAAACCGAAGGCGAGAGGGAGCCAATGTGGCTCAGGTGGTTGAGCGCCTGCTTCTCACATGGGAGGCTGCAGGTTCAGTTCTCGGTTCCTCCTAAAAACAAACAAGCAAACAAATGAAAAACCAACTCAGGGGAGCTGGTGTGGCTCAGTGGTTGAGCACTGGCCTCCCACATACGAGGTCCTGGGTGCAATCCCCAGTACCTCAAAAAGAAAAAAACAAAAAGCCAAGGAGAGAGACTCACAATGACACCCACCTCTTTGGAGCAGGAAAGCATATGTTCTGGTGGAAACTGACTTAAGCAGCAGAGAATAAATCTAACTTCCACTGAAGTGCCCCAAGGCTCAGGACTCGGAGGTTCCCTAGAAGAGGACAGTGATGGGGAGAGGAAAAAGAGGATCAGAGAGAAATGGTGGAAAGAAGTGGTGGGGGCCTGCAACCCAGGAGCCCCTCCACACAGCTGCCATCTGCAGTGGAGGATGGGAAATGCAATCTCAGGGGCAGGGGCTGGGACACACCAGGCCGGCTGGGCCCCAGGCCAGGAGCTAGATGTGCATTCCCACAGCTGGCCCCCAGCCGCTCTCCCCAGTCAGCTCCCAGAATGCCGGCAGCTGGGCCTTTACCCTCCAGACCCTGAGCCATCGGAGCAGCCAGGGAGGAAGCACCCAAAACCGACAACAGAGCCTCCGAGACAAACTCAGACCCACTTCACCCCGCAGCAACAATGAAAGCCATGCACGCCAGCGGCTGCCACTCAGCTGCGTATTCTGACGCGCTTCGTATGAGCAGACGGTGAAGAATTATCAGACGTCTGAGGACAGCCTTTCCCACAAGTGCTAGAATAAAATATGTGAACAGAAAAAAGCCACTTGAAGGAAACAAAGAATGGGAAGGCAGGGAAAAAATTGTTAAAAAGCCATTATTAGTGTCTAAGGAAAGCTATAGAAGACTTGTAATTAATGAAACAAGAATAGGAGGTTCTTGAAAATAAATGTACAGAGAACAGCAACAACAAAAATTTAAACCTAGTTGTTGTAAGGAAAACAATAGATGAGCTGGAAGATAAAGTTGAAGAAATCTTCCAGAAAGAAAGCAGAAAGACCAAAAAAACATGAAAAATAGGAGGAAATGCATAAGCAAATTAGAATACCAGTCTAGGAGAATTTCCTTAAAGAGAGACTAGAGAAAATGATTATCCTATCAATGAAATCATTTAAGATTTCTGAAAACTGAGCATCCAGCAATGAAGACAGACTCATCATGACTCATTAGAGAGAGGTTTCAGAACACTGGGGACAATAAGAAGATTCTACAACTTTCCAGATGGGGGGGGGGAATAGATAACATAGAATGTACCAGAAATTAAAATGGCTCTGGGCTTTCCTATAGCAACACAGGAAGTTAGAAGAAAATGGAGCATGGGATTCACAATTCTGAAGGGAATCCAACTAGTTGTCAATAAATATCCAGTCAACTTCTCAACTAAGTGTGAAAGGAGAATAAAGATCTTTCATTCGAAAGCTTTATTGCTCCACCCTCTTACACTATGGTAGTTTGAGTCTTTTGTGGATCCCAGAAAATGATGCTCTTAAATTAATTCTTTCCTGTGAGTGTGAACTTATTGTAGGTGAGACCCTTTGATTCGTTTCCTTCAATAAGGCATAGCCCAGGGTGGGTCTTAATCCTCTTACTGGCGTCCTTTATAAATGGGATGAATATACAGAGAAAAAAAAAAGGCTGCAGAGAATGAGAGAAAGCTCCAGAAGCTGAAATCAACAGCACCAGGAGAGAGAAGGCCACAGGAGCAGAGAGGCAGCTGGCACAAGCCAGAAACTGAAAGCAATGAGACCTAGAGGAATAGGCAGAGGCCATGTGAGGGAGGAGAGGACTCCTGGGTTGCCGGTGGCCAGTTTCCTGATGGTGCTTCGATTTGGACATTTTTCTCAGCCTCAATAGTGTAAGCATTTAAACTAATAATTCCCCACTGTAAAAGCCAACCCATTTCTGGTATATGGGCTTGGCAGCCTTTAGCAAGTTAAAACACACCTCCCCGCCTTTCTCAGAGAGTTACAGAAGGATGTGCACCACCAAAACAAGCGAGTTTTGAGGGAGCCAAGAAAAAAAAAAAAGATGTGAGTTACAGGTAAAAAGAGTTCCAGCAGAGGAGAAATGCAGAGGCATCCTCACAGCTACCCAGGGTGAGCCACCAGCCATGGAGGGCAGCCCTCCTGGACAGCCTTGCAAATATAAAATAGATGTAATGCCTGACATGAGAAGAGATTTCAACACATGGTGGAGAGCACGCATTAATGACGAGAATGTATATAGGAAGTACAGAGGAAGAAGCAAACAAGAGAACAATTCTTCACTGAGAGAAAACTACAAGTTGTGCAGCAAAGGAAAAGTTATCATAGCTTGCTACAGGACTCAGCACAGAATAGCATCCAGATTCATAGACGTTAACCAGGCGTGGTTGAGTTCATGCAAATCACAGTCAATCTAGATTAGGAGAATGGACAGACTTATGACTGTGTTTGGAAAGGGGGAGGGGAGGAGATATCAAAAGCCTTATCTTCACGATGAGAAGTTGATACATAATGCCCACACCTAAAACTGCCAAGCTGTAGCTTTACAAGCTTGTAACTTAGAAATGTGGAGGTGAAAAGCAGGAGAATCAGCTAAAATAGTTCCAGGTAGGTGCCTCTGGGAGAAGAGGTTTGGAGGAGAAAGGTTGAAAGAGAGTATTTGCCTTTGCAAACCTTGTAGAACGAATTCTTGAAATTTTGTTCACATATAATCTTCATAAAAATAGAAGGCAAAATAAAAGAATTAAGAGGCTCACAGAATTCATAGTTTCATGCAGAACAGAGCAAAAGGCAGTGGGCTTCCAGCCAGTACCAAAGGCGCAGGTTAAATACGGGCGGCACGCCGGCTGGCCACTTTCCTGGGCCCGGGCACCGTTTGCCTTTGTGGGCTCCTCTACCGTAATATCAACATTAAAAATTATTTTTGGTATAACTTTAAATATACCCACTCTTTTTTCTGTTTTAGGCAAAATGTACTAGGGTCTGTGGGCCCCTAAGAAGCGTCAGGGGTCTGAGGCCACATGCTTACTTTGCCTCATGAATAAGTCAGGACAAAGGAGGGAAGGACAGATTCCTGTTTACTTGGAGTTGACAAAGCTCCCTTTGCTTTGGGGATCAACATTTCTAGGTCAGAATGATGGCAAATCCAACAGCTTTGTAAATGGTAAAGCTTTATTTGATCTGATCACTGTTAGGCCAAACTGTGTTGCACAGTATGGTCCCTCGTTTTTTCCTAGTTATCTCATTACAATAACATCATGTTGAAATGCTTCAACCCAGCAGCCTAACGTAAAACAATCCCAAAGCTGTTGACTGTGTTTTCAATAGGATTAACCTCAAATAAAAGACTTTGGGGTCTCCAAGTCTTTCTCCACAAGTATATGAGCCTGACACCTTCCTTTGAGTTACAATCTTTATGCTTCTGTGTGAAGAGTATGTTGTACGTTTGTGACCAACTCAGCCATCCCCATTTCCACTGGCTGAGTAGATGAGACCAGCTCTACCAGCCGGGCAGATGGAAACAAGAGGCGTCTCCAAAATGCTTTAAGTAAGGACACCTTGCAGTTGCACTGCTCCCTACGCCTTTCGAAGCACTTTCTCTTCTTTACTTGGATGTCTTTCTCTCTTTTCCACTTTAGCACATCTAACTGCACTTCCCCAATCCACCCAGTGGCACCACAGTTCTGGTGTCCCTGCCTTGAGCCTGGGTTCCTGCCTCTCCTCCCTGCTCCCGACATTCAGGAACAAGGTCTGTTGATTCTTCCTTTGCAGTATTTCTCCTCCCTGCATTATCCTTTCTGACCTTACACCCTTTCTTTTCTTCAGGCCTGAATTTCATTATGGCACCTACGTGGACCCACGTGTCCTACACTTGGCCATCTCAAGGTCACTAATATGCTCCTCGTGTTCTTGGAAGACTTCAAAGCCTACCAGTAGCCTGTAGGATAAGATTCCTTCATCTGATTCTAGAAGCAAACCACACACGGTGTTACTCTCTGACTTTCCTACCCATTTCTTCTTGAAGAATCTTAGAGCTCACCATGCCTTCAGCCACATGTCCTTCCATCTGGACGGGGTTCACGGCCACCTGCACGGCCACCTGCATGTGCACCTTCTCTCTGAAGCTCTTCCCAAGGGCTGTGACACGTAATGGCCATGTCCTTTGGGTTCCTAACACTCATCGTCCTTGGTAGCACTCGGTGAAGCACGTCACACACTTTTCATGGCTAGCCATGCATCCTGCCTTGTCTCCTTGAGGTCCCAGAGGCTGTCTGGTGTGGGCTCACATGGCATATGTGCTCATTGCTTGAGAAGGGGAAAATAGCTTTGACTGAGCATTTTAATTTCCATATAGATACTGGGCATTGCAATGAATAATGTTTAGCTATATAGCTATACATGTCATAAAAAGCTAAAAACCTGTGTTTCTGTGTATCTTGAAGCCATGGCTGAAGATGTGGAGGTTGATGGAGTGGGAGTGAGTGGGAAGAAGGCCCTGCCCCAAGTCCTGGCTCCATCAGACACCAGGCTCGCCACCTCGGGCAAGCACTCCGCTTTCAAGCCTCCTGTGCCCACTGCGAAACACGGGCGACGGGCTCACGCCAGGCTTTCCATGGGCCCAGCTCTGAAAGCCTGCCGCTGACCTCTCCCCTCTGCTGTGCACACGTCAGCTCCAGAATTACGGGGAAAAAACCCTCTGCCTGGCTCCCTTCTCAGATTTGCACACTCAGACACTACTGAGTGCCACCAGTTCCCACACCCCTGAGGGCCTAAAAACATTTGGGGAAACTGGTAGCAGCTGCAAGCCTGGAGGCTGAGCTTCTTCCCCACCCTGGCTGGGCCTCTTTATCCTTTGTCCAGGATATTCTGGCCAGGCTTGCACTCAGCCAGCATCGTGTCTGGTAGGTCAGCACTCTCTGTGCCCAAGCCTGCTGGAAAGTGATAAACCCAAAGGCATGTCCTCTTACCAGGCCACAGCCTCCCCTCTTCCCAGTGGGAGGAGAAGGGCTGGGAAAAGGAGTCTTCTTCCCTTGTCCGCAACTCATCAGGGGGTGCTTGCGGAAACAGATCTTGTTAATCAATTTAACAAGATTTTGTTCAGTTTATTGACTTCAAATTTTACCTAGTGGATCTTTTGTCTTTTGCAGTTGCAAAATTCTTTAAAATATATATTTTTCAATTTTCCCACTTTTTGCAAAAGAATACTGTTCTGGATTGTTGTCCTTTGAAATTAATTATGGAAGCGGAGATCATTGTTTTCAAAGTAACACTAGTTTTTGTTTGACTTTGCAGAAACCCCTCGTTTGCCTTTTTGCTCAGTTTAGTAACAACAGCCACCAACCTGTGGACTAAAAAGGCAGTAAGAGTAGCCCTCTTTGAGAGCTCCAGGGCATTATAAAAGCCCAAAGGCCCAACTGACGAAGCCAAGCTTGGGGCCAAAGGGAGGACAGGGAGTCCGTCACTTAATTGAGAATATCACCCACCAGGGCTCGCTGGGAGTCCTGGACAAAGGATAAAGCCAAACCGCTTCAGGCCTGACGTCACTGGTTGCCAACCAATCTTTGTTTCGAAAAAAATTTAAAATAAGAAAAAGAGAGAACAAAAAAAGTAGACATTTCTTGCCGTCACACTTTTAATCTCCTTAGTAAATATTTAATTATTTAGTGACCTGCAGATTTCTTTATGGGATTCAAGGCTATTTATATAAAGATTTAATAAAGTGGATTTAAGATTTAACCAAGTGGATGAGGAAAGCTGGACAAAAGAAAAATCATTGGTTAGAAAGATAAGATGAGGCCAGTAATAAGAGCAAGACAAAATAGCTGAGTAAATGTTTGCATACATCTTGGCTTTGCATTTTGTCACAAATTTGTGATAATTTTTGTCTCATTGTCTCTAAATGCTATTCATTACCAAGATGACGCTGGTGGAAGGCTATCCAAAATCTATCCCACTAAATGGCTCCCGTAGGCTGTGCTGGCCCTGTTTTGTGTTTACCTTCCTTGGGCTAAGGACAAGGTCGTGAAGACCGGCATGTGTTTTGTCCAATATTAATTTGAGGGGTCGTGGCATCAACAGAGCCAAGAATCCCGAGCCAATCTCTTTAGGATTAGTTGGTGTGCTGGATTGAAGCCATATGTGCCCCAGAGAAAAATGTTCTTAAACGGAATCTGTTCCTATGGGTGTGAACCATTGCAAGCAGGCAGCTTCGGTTAAGGTGTGGCCCAGCCCAGACAGAATGGGTCTTATCCTATTTGTTGTGTCCTTTACAAGCAGTGAAATCCAGACAAAGAGAGAAAAAGCCACAGAAGTAAGAAGTTGAAATTCAAGTGATCCCAGGAGAGAAGGCAGAGCCCAGCAGATGCCGCCATGTGCCTTGCCATGTGACGGAAGAGCCCAGACTCACCGGCAGCCAGCCCCAGAAGTCTTTGGGAACTTGAGGATGCCTTGATTTGCACTTTCTTTTAACCTCAAAACCATAAGATAATAAATTCCCATTGTTTAAGCACCCCCCCACACCCCCATTTCGTGGTATTTGCTTGAACAATCTAGGAAAGTAAAGTAGGTGGCATTGTTCACTTTTCTGTCTTTGTGATTGATGAACTGTCTCCACTTGGCTGGGTGAGCAGTGTGGTTTCTCCATGGCACCTCTGTGCACTTGACCTCCAGTCTTTCTAAGTGCACAGATCCTGCCAGAGAGAGAGTCTGTGGTTACATTCATTTTTCTGGTTATGTTGGGAAAGAGGCTTTTCTGTCAGAGAACTTTTGTTTCCACTTCCAGCTGCATAGTTTTGTGATTACACTGTAGTTTCTTCAGCAAACTTCAATATTGTCTCATACTTTTCCCAGGAATTTTATAAACAACACATTTCAAAGTTCTAAAACTCACAGGGAGTTTCAGAAATCCAGAAGATTTCCCTAAAAGGGACACTCAATCCCGGTTAGTTTAGCAGTCCACCTAAGCACTAAGTGTTGCTCCCTCTAGAGATTTTCAGCCTGGTGGGCTGGAGGGGGGTGGGCAAGGTCACAGAAGAGCTCTTCCAGAGGAGATAATAGAAATGGTTCTATGTCCTTTTCTCTAATCTGAGGCAGATAACTAGGGGCTGGAAAACTCTAGAACTGGGGGAAAATGTTGCCCTCAGGACAATGAGTTCAGAGCTGTATCTCTTCACTGGAAGCTGGACTTCGGCAAGTGGGAACCATAGATAGCAAGAGTGGAGGAGTGGGACCCTGACTTCTGGGTTTGGGTCATTTTATCCCACTCTAGGATCATGAATCCTGATTTTTAATCAAATAAAGATAAAAACTAATATCTCTCCTTTTTTATTTTACCGGGAGGTCCCGGGGATCGAACCCAGGTCCCTCCATATGGGAGACGGACGCCCAGCCATTTGAGCCACATCTGTCCCTAATATCTCTCCTTCTGAGTAAACATTTCTTGTAAATCATCAGAACTCATAGGCAAAAATCTTCATTTAGAGTCATTTCATGAAGACTTAAAATAATTGATTTCACAGATTCACATCTAAACAGAAGAGGCAATAACAGATCCAGGCCCTCCAGGCAGGCTGCGGTTCCATTCCTGGGGATTTTAACCACCCCATTTGCTTACCTGTGAAAAATAGGTCATAATACTCATAATATGTACCAAGAGAGGGGCTAGGAACATTTCAGCAGAGCTCCTGAAACTTTAGATTTAGAAGCCTTAGATTACATATATATTGCATAAAAAATATAGGGGATGAGAATATTCTCACTGTCCTGATTTTGTGATAATCAGGGTAGGCTAAATATTTGCTATATTAGAAACCATGCATGTGTCCCCAGACCTAGTTTTTCTCCCTAGGTCTGGTTTTTAGAATGCTGGTGATAAACCAAGCTTGATTTATTATATGACCATCCTGTATGGGAAAAGACTGTAACTCTAGGTATCTTTGGTCAACTTTAAGAGATATAGCAGGGGGACGGATGTGGCTTGGGTGGTTGGGTGTCCGTCTCCCATATGGAGGGACCTGGGTCCGATCCCTGGGACCACCCGGTAAAAATTAAGAAAAGAAAAATATAGAAGGCGCCTGGGCCACTAGGAGCTGCCAGGCCCTACCTGCAGGTGAGCTGCCAGGTCCCGTGTGCAGGTGTACTGTCAGGCCCCATGAGCCACGCAGCAAGATGATGACGTAACAGGAGAGTGACACAAGGGAAAGCCAAGATGAGACACACTGAAAAACCAGGAACTAAGGTGGTGCAGGCAGTAGGATGCCTCTTTCCCACATCAGAGGTTGCCAGGATTGAATCCCAGTGAAGACAGGAGAAGGATGAGAAGAGAGGGCAGGAAACAGACACGGAGAATTTCCCAGCAAATGGACACAGGAGCAGCAAAAACGGGGGGTGGGGCGTGTGTGGCGTTAAAAATGGATAAAAGTAAATAAATAAATAAATCCTTTAAAAAATGTAAAGGGGAGTAAGATACAGACTACAGTTAGCTACTTTGACAATGCTTTTTCATAATCTGTTAACAAATGTTTCACAGCAATGCAAAGCATTTGTGGGGGGGTGAGGTGTGGGAGCCCTATATGATGTCATGCATGTTTGTTTTGTGGGTTCACAATGTTTACTGAACACTTATTGTTTATGTATGTTCATGTATGAATGATATACTTCAATAAATTGTTTTATTTTTAAACTAAACATGGCGTAAATGAAAATTTAAAAATATAGGGGACTCCCATATACCCTCCCTCTCCCCGTCCCTCTCCCACATTTGTCTCCATTAACAACAGCTTTCATTAGTGGGGTACATTTGTTACAATTGACGAACACATATTGAAGCATTGTACTAACCAAAGACCATAGTTTACTTTATAGTTTACACTTTGCACTGCACAGTTTCATAGGTTTTGACGAAATGTATAACGGCTTGTATCCATCATTGCGATGTCATGCAGGACAATTCCCATGTCCTGCAAATGCCCCATGTTACACCTACTCTTCCCTCTCCCTCCCCTCAGACCCTCTGGTAGCCACTGCCTTTAGATCAATGATACAAGTTCTTCCACCGCTAGAATAATCATGTCTACTTTGCTCCATAGTGTTTCCCCCCTTGTGTTTGTTCATTCCTCTATCTTGAGGATTTGGGGATGGTGATGCCCACTCTGCTTCTGATTGAGAGGGGCTTAGATCCCATGGGGCAGATGGATGGAGCTGTCCTGCTTGCAGTTGTAGAGACTCTTTGTCTTTTGGGGATGGTCATTGTCCATCATCATCCTTTTTTTTTTTTTTTTAATTGACTTTATTTTTTCTTTTTGGTGTACAGTTCTATGAGTGTCCCCCCACACACACACACACTTGTTGTCTGTGTCCCATGCGCTGGCTGATCTTCTGTGTCTGCTTCTTGCCTTCTCTTCTCATCCTTCTCCTCCAGTCTTCACCAGGAATCGGTCCCAGGGACCTCCGATGTGGGAGAGAGGCACTCAGTTCCTGGTTTCTGGTGCGTCTTGCCTTGGCTCTCCCCACGTCTCTCTTCTGTTGCATCATCATCTTTCTGCGTGGCTCGCTGCACGTCCGCGTGTATCTGGCTCGCCTGCTCGCCTTTTTTTAAAATTTACCAGGAGGTCCTGGGGATGGAACCCGGGTCTTTCCATATGGTAGACAGATGCCCAGCCACTTGAGCCACATCCACTTCCACATCATCACCCTTTTGTAAGTTGTCCTGGGTGAATACAATGGACTGGAGAGTAGGTGTTGCATGTTCTTAAGTTTTTTGGTTTTATTATAAGATGCATAAGCATCTTATTTACTTCTCAAGCCTTACAGACAGGTGCAGATAAAGAAATGGAAGCTTAGCACGGCAGGCCAGGGTATCCAGGCCACACAGCTGACCAGCAGTTGCCTCAGAACTTGATTTTTAAGTGTTTGACACCAAACTTGGGCTTTTCCCATAAAATCCCAAGTTGGCTGTTTTAGTTTCCGGGCTGCTAAGATAAGTACCATACAATGGGTTGGCTTAGCAACAGGAGTTTATTGGCTCAGGGTTTTGGAAGCTGGAAGACTGGCTGTCCCCCAGGGTCAGTCTCGTCTGGCTGGCAGTCTTGGGGTTCTCTGGGTTTTCTGTCACGTGGTGATGCACATGGCGGCGTCTTCTCCTTTCCTTCTGGGTTCTCTTGACTTCCTGCTTCTGGCTGCTCCCCGTGGCTTCTCTCTCGCCTTCTCTATAAGACGTTTTGTAACAGGATAAAGACCACCTTGAGTCAGCTGTGCCACACCTCATCCAGAGGTCCTAGTCACAAAGGGTTCTCACGCACAGGAACTCACTGAGATGAAGAACGTGTTTTTCTGGGGTGCGCAATGCCCAGCCGCCACAGCGGTGGATGTCGGAGGGAAGCTACTTGGGTTTCTCTAGACCAAACGTGCCTACCTCCAGCTGGCACATTTTACTCTCTGTGCCACCCTCTGCAAGCTCTCCTCTTCTCTGTGCCTCGGTTTCTTCATCGTGAAATGGAAATAATCGTGATACCACCTCCCACAGGGTGTTCAGGAGAATTCTGTGAATTAAGACACGTGAAGCCTTTAGAGCAGTGCCTGGCATGTCATAAGTGTTATTATTATTATTATTATTTTTTACTCCTCTGTATAACCCTGCGGTCAACCAGATTGTTCTCTGGTGGATGGGGAGGAAAAGAGCAACAAATGCTGTATTTTCAGCACAGGCTGTGATGTGATACTTTGTTTCAGGGCAATGCTAGTGTATCCATTGTGGACTATTGACCTATCATCTCCCCAAAATCATCTGTGATGGGTGCCCCGGCTTCTGGGAAGCAGATGTCAAGCCCCTCCCGTGCCCGCCTCCTCTGCAGACCACCAGCTCCTGCAGGGCTGCCCTGAAATGTCCCCCTTGAGCAAGCATTCCGAGTGACACAGGCTGCAGCCTCCTGGTCTAGCCCACTTTACACAGGAAAGGCAGCCGCAGAGGTGGCACAAGGGTCCACGGTCACTGCAGGGCCCGAACCCAGCCCTTCAGCCCCCAGGGCATGTGGACCCCCAGGGAGTGCGAGCTCGCTCCCTGATGGGAGGGGTCCGGCTCTCCTGCGTCAGCCAGAGAATCAGACTCCAAAGCGTGCTGAACCAGCCTCAGGGCCCCCTCACGCCGGGGTGCAGGTCCTGGAGCCCAGCACCCTCTCCTGGGAACTAGCCTAGAGACGCTGGCGGGGGCGGGAGCGCGGGCTGCCAGGACGCTGCCCGTGCAGGGGGTTTAGCCTCTGCTGCTGGCAAAGCACCTGCCCCCCTGTGCATTTATAACCAGGCACCCACCCCCTTCTGTTGTAAAGCTGACCCCACGGGGGGCTCCTCAGAGCTACCCGACGGGTTCATTTACTTACTCTGTTGACCTCATGGTAGATCTTTTAGCACAAAAATGTTTCCATTCTGTTGACTTGCATACTTAGCCTGTGACCTCCCTGTGACCTAAAACCAAAAGAATCTCTTGAAGGTTTCAGGAGACCAGCTGTAGGTACGGTCTAGCAGCTGCCTCGCCCATTACTTGGAAGCACAGAAAGGCCACCTTTTTCTGAGGCAGATAACTGTAAAATGTGGAGGCCCCCATAGCCCCGGGAAGGCGGGCAGCAGGGTCATTCATACCCAGCCTCGCCCCATCAAGCCAAGCGGGAGGTATGCAGAGTGCTAATTGGACATTTCTCCTTTCCTAAAAAGGAAGCAAAAAATTAGGCGTGGGGATTTGTTTCTACTTCTCTATACAGACGCTCCCGTTAGTCTTTCTCTGGGTGCCCAGGGCAGTGGGTCGAAGGGAAGACATAGTCATTTTATCTTAACTTTCTATTTTGAAATAATTTCAAGCTTGCAGGAGATTTGCAAAAATAATACAAAACCCATACAGAGAAGTCCCACATACCTCCCCCCAGATACCCCGATCCACCAGCTTTGAACATTTTGCCACATTTGCCATATGTTCTCTATCTCTCTCTGCCTATCCATCCATCCATTCATCTATCTACCAATCCATCTATTTACCTGTCCATCTATCTGTCTATTTTGTAAACCTTTCGGGGGAGGTTTATACTTCGTGCTCCTTGAACACTTAACACTTCCATGCACATTTCCTAAGAACAAGGATGTTTGCTTATGTAACCAGCTTGAGTGCACTTTTCAAGCTCAAAACACTTAACGTTGAAGTAAAGCTTAAAGCTTTTCAAATGTCCCAGTAATGTCCCTTTGAACCTTTTCCTCGCTACAGACCATCCAGGACCATGTATTGCCTTTAACTGCACTGTCCCTTTAACAGCATTTTTTTTTTCCTTAGAGAACTTGCAGGCTTACCAAAAACTTCTGTAAGCATACAGCATCCCCATATACCTCTCCCCCATTAGGAACACTTTGCCTCAGTGCGGTACCTTTGTTACCGTGGATGAAGGAATATTATAGTTGTACTAGTGACCACAGTCCATAGTTTACTTAGGGTGTATTTCTTCCCAATACACCACCCTATTATCAACAGCTTGCTGTAATGTGGTCCATTTGCTACCACTCGTGAAAGAGCATTTTTATAATTGCACTATTAACTTTAGCCTGTCATCTACAACAGGGATCGCTGCGTTGTACACTCCTAGGCTTTACCTTTTAATTTTTGTTCTGGTGACATACACAATGCCTAAAATTTCCCCCTTTTCACCACATCTGCATTCAGAACTCAGTGCCGCCCATCACACCCACGATGCTGCTCTGTGGTCACCACCAGCCATTTCCAAAGTCACCCTCAGTGCACCGACGAAGCACTCACTCCCCTGCCCTCATTCTCAACTCGCTGCTGTCGATTCTGAAGCCCCCTGGCCAAGGCCCTTTGACTGCAGCCCCCCGCCACCGTGTAACTGCTTGATCAGCGTCTCCTCCCGATGACGCTCTAAGCTCCAGGAGTGTGCCCGTGTTGGTCCCGTGTCTCTGGCACATAATCTGAAGTTTAAGAAACGCTTTCTGGGCAAACTGCAGAATAAATCATGTGGAAGCCACAACCTTCCTCAGGCTGACCAGAGCCACGGAAACTTGAACCGCAGGCGACACTTCTGCTGGAGTTGGAATCCCTGTGCGGCCACTCGGCTGTGGCACTCAGAATGAAGCTAATTATGTGAAGGAAGCAGAATTTCTATTTTTGAAGGCAAAAATGGGGAAGCACCTGACATTGGTAATCATTAATAATTAAAGAGAAAAAAGTACCGATTTGCAGCTACATCTAGTGGTCTCGAATCTTCTTTCTTCTATTATGTAGCACAGATGAGTGCTTTAGGTTCATTTCTTTTTTTTTTTTTATGCACCCCCCACTCCTGATGGCTCCCTCAGTCGTCTGCTTGTCTCTTTAGGAGGCACCGGGAACCGAACCTGGGACCTCCCATGTGGGAGGCAGGCACTCAACCACTTGAGCCACATCTGCCCCCTGGTTCACTTCTTTTAACAGAGAGGGTTTGTGGGTTTTTAAAAAGTACTAGTATAAAAGTCGTCACCTCTGTGTTTAAACTGGGGAATCTGAACGAGACAGTCCTGGAGCATGGTATCATTGCGGGCAGGAGTGGAGGGAAATAAAGTTCTCAAAAGATAACTCTCCAAAGCTGACCATATGGAGTGTCTCCACTGATGTCACAAACGCCATCTGCTTGAAATATCCCAGAGAACAGGATAATTTCATAGATAAACCTCTCGTGATGGGCTCAGTATGTCTCTAAAAACACAAAGGCAAAACAGCCTTGACTAAAATGGCTGCCAGCAGAGATTTCATCAACCTCGGGTTTAGGCGGCCCCTTCTGGACTCAGCATCGTGTGAGCAGGTCAGGACTGAAATTGGAGAGCTGCATCCATGGCACGCTAAGGGCACAAGTACAAACACATGACCTTTTGGGTAAAAAACTTTAAACACACGACGCTTAGAAAACAGACCTTTCGGAATGACATGTGCATGAAAATATACAAGTTTCACTTGTTTTTCAGAAAACACATATTTTGGCAATTTATTAATAAGGTATAATGATATATAATAAACTGCACACATACGAATTGCGTGATGATTTTTGTCACATGTTTATACCTGTGAAACCATCACCCCAATCAAGATAAGCCATCCCCCTCAAACGCTCCCTGGTGACCTTTTAACCCCAGCCCCTTGCCCAGGCAACTCAGCTGCTTTCTGTCCCTACAGCTCTGTTCACTTCTTCTGGAATTTTATCTAAGTGGACTCATGCAGTACATACTCTTCTTAGTCTGGCTTCTCTCACTCAGCATCGTTTTAAAAATTTCATTCTAGTAACATGGATATAACCAAAACCCTCCCCTCTTAGCCACATTCAAATATAGAATCCTTGCTGCAATTTCATTCCCAGTGTTGTGCCACCGTCACCACCATCCACAGCCCAAACTTTCCCTCATCACAAACAGAAACTCTGGACCAATTAAGCATTCCCTCCCCATTCCCTCCTCCCACCCCGGCCCCTGGCAACTTAGCTTCTGACTCTACATGTTTCTTGTTTCTGACTAGAAATTTGCTTATTCTAATTATTTCATATCAGTGAGATCATACAATGCGTGTCCTTTTGTGTACGACATTTCAACTCAACATGATGTCTTCAAGTTTCATCCATGTTGTCACTTGCAGCATTGCTTTTTACACTGAATAATATTTCTTTGTATGTGTGTACCACATTTTATTTATCCATTCATCAGCTGATGGACACTTGGGTTGCTTCCACCTTTTGACAATCGTGAATAATGTTGCTATGAACACTGGTCTGCAATATCTGTTTGAGGCTCTGCTTTCAATTCTTTGGGGGTATCTACCTGGTAGTGGAATTGCTGGAAATTCTATATTTAGCTCTCTGAGGAGCCACCAAAAGGTCTTCCACAGTGGCTGCACCATTTTACATTGCCACTGGCAATGAAAGCGTGTTTCTACTTCTCCACATCTTCTCCAACACTTGTTGCTTTCCATTTTAATAGCAGCCATTCTAATGGGTGTGAAATGGTATCTCATTGTGCTTTGACTTGCATTTCCCTGATGACTAATGATACTAAGCATTTTTTCAGGTGCTTTCTGGCCATTTGTATATCTTATATGGAGAGTTGTCTGCTCAAGTCCTTTGCCCATTTTTAAATTGGATTGTTTGTCTTTGTTGTTAAATTGAAGGATTTCTTTATATATACTGGGTATTAATCCTTTATTGGATATTTCCAAATATTTTCCCCCATTGTGTAGGTTATCTTTTTATTTTCTTTTTTTATTGTTTTTTATTTGGTTTTCTTTTAATTTTTTTGTTTGTATTTTTTGTCTTTTTACTTTCATGATAAAGTCCTTTGAGGAACAAAAGGTTTTCTAAATTATATATATATATATATATATAGTATGAGGTACTAGGGATTGGACCCAAGACCTTGTACATGGGAAACAGGGACTCAATCACTGAGCCACATCCACCCCCCAAAAGTTTTTTATTTGGTAAGTTTCCATCTACCTATCTTTTTCTTTTATTATCTGTGCTTTTGTTGCAAAGTCTAAGAAACCATTGCAAGGTCCTGAAGATGCTTTCCTACATTTTCATCCAGGCTAATCAGCATCATATTAAGAACCAACCTTGTTGGTGTGTATCAATAGTTTGTTCCATTCTGTTCTTTAAATAAGACACAACAAGCACAAACTATAAATTCCATAAATTGGACTTCATCAAAATAAAAAAATTGGCTCTTCAAAATAAACCATTGCAAAAAATGAAAACGAAGCCACAGACTGGGAGAAAATATTTGCAAAATGGTTATCTGACAAAGAACTTCTATCTAAAATATATAAATAACTCTTACAGCTCAATAAGACAAACCAGTTTTCAAAAGGACTAAGAATTTGAAAAGGCACTTCACCAAAGAAGATATACAGATGGCAAATAAGCACATGAAAAGACATTCATCATCTACAGTCACCAGAGAAATGTAAATTAAAAACCACAGTGCAATACTATGCTCACCCACCAGGTGGCTTTTATGAAAAATCTGACCATTCCAACTGCTGGTGAGAATGTGGAGGAACCTGAACCTCCATGCACTCCTGCATGAACGGAAAATGGTGCAGTTGCTCTGGAAAACAGGTCGGCAGTTCCTTGAGAAGTTAAAATATACCTACTATATGATCCAGCCATTCCACGCTGGGTTTTTACCCAAGAGAAATTAAAGCGTAAGTCCACACAAAGATACATGTTCATAGTCACTTTATTTGTAATAGTCAAAAACTAGAAGCAACTCCAATGTGGACCAACGGTGAAGAGATAAACAAATTGCTTATATCCATTTGTGGCAGTTTGAGATTATTTTATAAACCCCCAAAAAAGAAAGATTATGTTTGTAAACTCATCTATTCCTCTGGGCATGATACCCTTTGATTGCATTAAATTCAGCTGAGGGGCCTTTGATTAGATTACTTTATAAGATTGCTTTTGGGCTTTTTGATGTACTAAGGCAGTGAGGTATGACTCAGGTTGAGCTCCCACCCCCTTGCTGGGTCTTATGTAAACGGACTTATGTGGATAGAGGAAAAAGGGAGCCGGATTATTTTTGATTCCGCCATATGAGAGAGAAGACTGCTTAAGCATGAAGCCCTCAAGAGGCTGGGCCCAGGGAACAGCTCAAGAGGAGACTAGCCCTGCTACATGCCTGACAGCTCAAAGCTGAACTTGGGAAGAGCATGGAGCAGTCAAGACTGATATAGGAGGCCTGGAAACAAAGCCCTATGCCAGCTTGCAGCTGAAACTGGGAAGAAAGCAGAGCAGCTGAGTCTGAGAGAAGAAGCCTGGAGGGAAAGGAAAGTCCAGGCAGAGATCACCCGCCATCTTGCTTCAACACATGGCAGCTGAATTTGGTGAGAAAGCACCTCTAATGGTGCTTGAGTTGAACTTTTCATAGCCTTGGAACTGTAAGCTTTTACCTCAAATAAATCTCCATTATAAAAGCCAACAGATTTCTGGTACTTTGCTTTGACAGCCCTTTGGCAAACCAAAACACCATTCAATGGAATATTGCTCAAAGATAGATACACCTTCTAGATATTATCTACTGGGTAATTACTATGCACCAGGCATTGCGCTAAATGCTTTAAATCTGTAATGCAACTACACTATGAGGCAGGAATAATTAGCCTTAGTTTACCATCAAGGAAACTGAGTCTTGGAGAAGCAAAGTAACACAAACAACACATTACACAGCCATTTTGTGCCAAAACCAGGTTTGAACTCAGGTCTACAGTACCCAGGATGGAGCACTTTACCACTTGTACTTCTTGAATTCTACGAAGACCAATGCAATGATTGACTAAGAGTAATGCCTTCCCAGTCGAAGGATTCTCTAGAAAGCTGAGCTCTGGAGTTTTGGCAGTGGTGTTCACTGCCATTCCAGAAAACAGCTGGAAATGACTGGAAGTGAAGAGTCTGGAGGGGACCCCACGCTCCCAACCCTCCCTTGGTGAGCTATTCTCCTTCTCGGTGTCCCTTTATCTTTAAAATGGAGACAATAGGACCTACCTCCTCCCAGATTGCTCGAGAAGAGTGCCCAGCATATAGTATATATTACCCGTCTTTAGTTAACTTCCTAGTTTTAACTAGGAATGCTCCCTAACTCTGTTAAGAGATAAGCAACTTAAAAAAAAAAAAAAAAAAAAAACTTCACTAAATTTATTCACCTGTTAGGCGTAAGGTCCGGGCGACAGGCATTCTTGGGGGTACAAAGATGAGCAGATGGAGAGTTCTCTTGTTGGTAAATTAGCATTGTATTAGGCAAGAGCATGCTGGGCCTGTTCATGACTCCTAACATTTGCATGCCTTCTGCTTTGTGTTTGGCTGGGGTCTACGGGAAAAAAAGAACTTTGTAGCGCCCCACTGCCCTCTACGTTGTGGAGCACTGTGTGTGCGAGCCTTCTCGCTCAGAGCTTTCTGAATCATCCAGCCCTCCTCCTTCTCCTAAGAACATTTCTGGACAATTTCTTCTGCTTTGTGTTATACAACTGCTGGTGCTCAGATTTTTAAAAATTTTATTTGGGGACACAAAGATAAATACAGTAGCCACTTCTCTCTTGTTGCTTAAGGTCTGCTTTGGGGGCTCCTTTGGACACTTGTTCCTGGGGTCACTGGGGCAGTTACTAAGCTCCCCAGGCTCAGTTTACCAGTAACATGGGAACAATAATAGACCTGCTGATGTTGAATAATTTCAGATAAGGTAGGAGTTATGGGTTAAACCATGTCCGCCAGAAGACTGAGAATGGATCTTATTTGGGTCTTGGCAGATGCCATCAAGTAGGCTCAGTGTCCTTATAAGAGAAGAGACAGAGGCAGGCTGGGGACAAGGCCGTGTAAGGATGAGGCAGGGCTGGAGGGACGCGGCCACAAGCCTTGGGCCGCCTGAGGCGCCAGAAGCTGCAAGAGGCAGCTGGATTTCAGACTCGTGGCCTCCAGAACTGGGAGAGACTGAATTCCTACTGTTTAGGCCATCCAGCTCGTGGTGGTGCCTTAGGCTGCCCCAAGCCCGTGGACTTGGCAGGCAGGTGCGCGGGAAGCCAGTTTCCCACGTACCTGACTGTAGGAACCAGCTGCACCTCTGCTGGCGTGGATGCCCGGGGCAATGGGCAGATCTGACGTGGCCGTCTGTACACAGTGCAGCTGCCCATGAGTCTGGCCTTCAGGCAAGTTTAAGAAACACTTTAGACCAGCGGTTCCGAAGGGGGGTGCCTGGACCAGTGCATCTGCCAAAAGCAACTTCCCAGCTCCACCCAGACCCACCGTGTCAGAATCTGCCTTTTCACCAGGTCCCCAGGGTGTGAAAAAGCCCTGGGTGGGCTCTCCCCTCTTACCATAACACCCCCAGACCCACTGACTGGCTTCTCCCAGGCTGCCCTGGGAGACCCTGCGCAGAACTCAGGGATGTAGACACTCGGCACTGCGCCTGCCTATAGACAGACGCAGCCTCAATCATGATAGCCGTTCAAACTACAACCCATAAGGAGCCTTTTAAGCAGCAGTTATTTTGGGACATTCCAGTCTGAAGCCAGAAATGTTTTCCTATCCAAGAAAGGAACTCAAAAGACCCACCCCAAGAACAGTAAATCACCACAATTAGAATAAAAATTTTTAAAAAGATGGAGGGAAACACATACACACACACCACAAATAAACTCAGAGAAACAATCTGTCCATTCAGGCAAATACTGAAGTCTGTTTGTGGGGAAAACTTTAAAATAAAGATGGGGGTTGGATGAGCAGGAGCAGACCAAAATCCCTTAATGAATCATGGAATCTGTAAACTGGTATCAGATGTTGCCCAGTCAAAGAGCAGGGAAAGCTTGAGCAATATTCCAGATTCTTCCAAATAAGGCAGCCCCTGCTAAAAGCTACTGCTCTTGAAGCCAAAAATTTCCCATTACCTGATTATCTATTGGGTTTAGTATGAAATGATTGTTTTCAAACTGAAAGTACATTTATACTTGTAGATTAGAAGGATTACGAGGAAGGCATCTTTAAAAATTAAAAAACACCTAAGAAAATATTTTTAATGAGTCAAATTTTCCTAGGCATCGGGTAGAGAAAAGGGTAGCATAATTCCGGGAAAAGAAGCTGTCTTTGGTTTCACTTGGTGGTCAGTGAGGAAGCGGTATGTTTTCCTGTTGTAACTTAGCAATGAGGACAGGATTTCAGGGCTGTTCCTTTATCCTGTGTATGAAGGGAGACTTCAAAGAACCCACAAGAGAATTCTCCAGAAGGTACCAGAAGGTCCACAGCCAGCCTATGCGTGCTCCAACATACACACAAAAAGGAGCTGCTTCAAGCTGAGTGTTTGGACTCCAGGAACTTAAAGAGTAAATAGTACAGAATTGCAGATCTTTAGAAAGTTCTCTTAACTGGATGCTCCCGAGGCCAGTTTCTGATCTGCCACATATGATCCCTCTGCCCACCTCCTGGAGATGGGTGGTGCCTGGGCTGGAGGAAGCTCACCTGGTGGGCAGCTGCCTCAGTTTACTCCTGTGTGCTGAGTTGGGAAGCCTGGTGCAAACCACACTCATGCTCTAGTGTTTCAAACGTGTGGAGAGACTGATCAGTTTGGATGGCATGTGGGCATGGCATTAAAAACACTGGCAGGCTTAGTAAGAAGATAATGTGCTGTTTAATTCTCTTTCAATTCTGAGTATAGAAAGAGAAATGACTAGTTTGGTGCTGTATCTTCAATTATTAATCTCCCTTTTAGCAAAGAGAGGGTGGATCACAGGCATAGAGCCTTTTCCATGCAGCATTAGGTTAGAATTTAGCAAGTGTTTTATTTTATTTATTTTTAGCAATTGATTCTTGTTTTCCATTTATAGTAGTTATTTAAAGTTTCATTTTAAAATAAATGTATCTAGACAAAAAAGAGAGTTGATGCAAAAAAAATGCTGAACCAACAATGGTGTAACTTGCTGTGTTACCATATGGGGAAAGTCATGGAGACGGTATTTAAGTGACTGAACTCCATCCACTGGTGTGCACGAATCAATGCTACAATAACTCCAAAAAATCCCTTAAAACAACTTGGGATAGATAGGAAACATATTACTAACTCAATTTATTCCAAATTCAGACAGATTAAATGGTTTAAAAATTTAAAACTGTGAATTGAAATCTGCTTCCCAGGACCTTCCTATCTTGAATCCTAGTTTATCTTCCTGGAGCCTCATAGAACAAATCTAGTCTATAGTTAAAGAATACCAGTCCTACTTCTGGGAAGATGTTAGATTAGAAAGACACAGGACTCCCTTCTTTCCCAGAAAAATAGCTAGAGGACAGACAGAAATGGCCTGGAAAAAAAATGTTCTAGGGTTCAGGACACCAGCAGAAGGCTGGACACCACCCAGAAGAGAGAGAGGGGCTTAGGAAAAGAATCTCTATGGAAAGACCATGAGTAGAGGCTGCAGCTGCAGCTGCCAGTACCTTTCCCCCACCATACAAGCAGACAATTTTGAATTCTCGGGCCGGCGGCTACAGACAGAGGGCCACAGGGATCCACCTCCCCAGGAAAGTAGAGAGAGAGGGATGCAGCCTAAGACTGATTCAGCTTTTGACCAACAAATTTGGTCTCCTGTGTCCTATAAGCTCTTCCAGGCTGGGAGGGGCCACTCCATTGTTTGCCCTGGGAGCCAGCACAGGACTAAAAGGCTCTGACCCTCTCAAACACCCTCCCCATTGACCAGGACTGGTTGTTGAGGACACAACAGGGAGTGGAATTATTTCCTATCCTGGAAAAGAGAGGGGAATGCCAGCAAAGGTTGGAGAATAGCCTTTGAGAAAGTTTGAATTGCGAAGCTCCGAATAGCCTCCAGGCAGGATCCTGTGTCAACTGATCTGGTCTGTGTTGCAGTGAACACACTCCAATCAGGCTTTGAACCGAGAGGGCTGCCAAATAGTGACATCTGCTGGCCGACCAAGGAAGTGCATGTAAGGAAATCAAAAGTAAGTAAGAGAGGCTTTTTTCCAACCTTTATAGCCTCCTTACCCAAGGCCTTTGGAAGTGGGTCTGCAACCCATAAGCAACTAACAAGGTCAATCCTAAAGACCTAGAACAGGTTGAACCAAGAATCAAAGAATGGCAATTACACAGAGCCACTCACCACTAAATCACTAAGAAAGATAGAGAAATTGAGCATCAGAGCAAACTCACCATCATAATCAGATGCCTAGTCATCAGCAAAAAATTACAATCCATACTAAGGAAATGGAAGAAGTAGCTCAAGCAAGGGAATATATCAAAGCCCCAGATGAGACACAGGCTTTGGGACAACTAATCAATGAGATTCATACAAATTTCCAAAATCAAAGTAATAAGTTGGAAAACAATATGGCTAAAGACATAAAGGACATCAAAAAGACACTGAGCAAGCATAAAGAAGAATCTGGAAACCTGAACATAAAAACAACAGAGCTCATGGGAATGACAGACATGATAGGTGAGATGAAAAACATATTAGAGGAATGCAACAGCAGACATGAAATCATAGAAGAAAGAATAAGTGATATAGAAGACAGAGCAGCTGAAATTGAAGAGAGAAAAGAATGGAAAACATGGAGCAGGGCTCAGGGAGTTGAATGATAATATGAAGCACAACAACATGCATGTCATGGGAGCTCCAGAAGGAGAAGAGAAGGGAAAAGGGGCAGAAATAGTATGTGAGGAAATAATGGCTGGTAATTTCCCAACTCTCATGAAAGAAATGAATTTAGATGTCCAAGAAGTACAGTGTATCCCAATCAGAATAAACGCAAATAGACCTACTCCAAGACACATACTATTCAGAATGCCAAATATCAAAGATCAAGAAACCCCCATGGGAAGCAGCTGTGGCTCAATCAGTGGGGCTCCCGTTTACCATATGGGAGGCCCCGGGTTCGGTTCCTGGGGCCTCCTGGTGAAGGCAAGCCCGCCCGCACGGCGTGGTTGGCTGACCCAGCGAGCACAGGCAGCAGGGGGGGGATAAATGAATAAATAAATAAAATCTTTAAAAGAAAAAGAAACCCCATGAGCAGGTGAGCCCCCCAGGCCCGGTAAGCAGGAGCTCTGCCAGGCCCTGTGAATGGGTGCGCCGTCAGGCCCTGTGTGCAGGTGCGCCATCAGGCTCCATGTGCACACGCGCCGCCAGGCCCCACATGCGGATGTGCCATCAGGCCCCGCAAGTGGATGCGCCTCCAGGCCATGGGCACGGGTGAGCCGCCAGGCCCTGCAAGCCATGCAGCAAGATGATGACGTGGCAGGAGAGTGACACGGGGGAGCCAGGATGAGATGAGCTGAAAGGCCAGGAACTAGCATCATGTAGGCGGTAGGTCACCTCTTTCCTACACTGGAGTTTCTGGGGTAGTAAGGACAGGAGGAGAAGGGTGAGAGGAGAGGGCAGGAAATGGACATGGGGAGTTGCCCAGCGGTTGGAAATAGGGACAGCAAAAACAAGGGGAGGGGGGGAGTAAAGGTGGATAGAGGTAAATAAATAAATAAATCCTTAAAAAAAAAGTATGGGGAATAAGATATGGACTATAGTTAGTAGTAATACTTTGACAATGCTCTTTAATAATTTGTTAATAAATGTTTCACAACAATGCAAAGTATTTGTGGTGGGGTGATGTGTGGGAGCCCTGTATAATATTATGCATGTTTGTTTTGTAAGTTCACAATGCTTACTGAACTCTTATAGTTTATGTATGTTCATGTATGAATGATATACTTAATAAGCTGTTTAAAAAAAATTAAAAGATCAAGAGAAGATTCTGAGAGCAGCAAGGGAGAAGTAAACCATCACAAACAAGGGATGCCCAGTTAAACTTAGTGTGGATTTCTCATCAGAAACCACAGAAGCAAGAAGACAGTGGTATGACACAATTAGGACACTGAAAGAGAAAAATTACCAGTCAAGAATTCTTTATCTGGCAAAATTGTCCTTCAAATATGAAGGTGAGTTTAAAATATTCACAAATAAACAGAAACTAAGAGCATTCGTAAAAAAGAATCCACCTTTGCAGGAAGTATTAAAGGGAGCCTTATAGCCCAAAAGACAGGAGAGAGAGGCTTGGAAGAGAGTGTAGAAGGCAGAAATAGCAGAAAGGAGAACCAAAAGGGTAAAAAGAGAGGCAAAAATAAGACAAAACATATGAAAAAACAAAGAATAAAATGGCGGAAGTAAATAATGCATTTATAGTAAAATCATTGAATATGAATGGATTAAGGTCACCAATAAAAAGATACAGGCTGGGGCAGATGTGACTCAAATGGTTGGGCGCCTGTCTCCCATATGGAAGGACCTGGGTTCGATCCCCAGGACCTCCCAGTAAAAATAAAAAAAGGAAAAGAAAAAAAAAAAAAGATATAGAATACAAAAAAAAAAAAAAAAGAATGCATTAAAAAAATGAGCCATCCATATGCTGCTACAAGAGACTCATCTTAGACCCAGGGATACAAACGAGGTGAAAGTGAAAGGTTGGAAAAGATAGTCCATGCAAACAGTAGCCAAAAAAGAACAGGGATAGCAATACTAATATGGGACAAAACAGACTTTAAATGCAAAACAGTTAAAAGACATACAGAGGCCATTATATATTAATAAAAGGGACAATCCACCAGGAAGAAATAACAGTCATAAATATCTATGCACCTAATCAGGGTGCCCCAAAATACATGAGGCAAACTCTGGCAAAAATGGAGAAACAGACATCTCTGCAATAATAGATGGAGACCTCAACATACCACTGACATCATAAGACAGAACAAGACAGAAGGTCAACAAGGAAAGAGAGAACTTGAACAATATGATAAACGAGCTAGTTATAATAGACGTATACAGAAGGTTGCCTCCAAAATCAGTGGGTTATACATTCTTCTCAAGTACTCATGGATCTTTCTCCAGGATAGACCAATGTTAGGTCACAAGGAAGCTCTCAATAAATATAAAAAGATTGAAAGTATACAAAGCATTTTCTCAGATCATAATGGAATAAAACTGGAAATCAGTAATAGACAGGAAAGGGAAAAATTCACAAATGTGTGGAAGCTAAGCAACATACTCCTAAACAATTATTGGGTCAAAGAAGAAATAGTATGTGAAATGAAAATGAAAATGAATGAAAATGAGAACACAACTTATCAAAACTTATGGGATACTGTGAAGGCATTGCTGAGAGGGAAATTTATAGCTCGAAACACCTATATTAAAAAAGAAGAAAGTTCTAAAATCAAAGATATAACTCAACAACTGAAGATATAACTGAACAACTAGAAAAGAACAGCAAACCAATCCCAAAGCAAGCAGAAGAAAGAAATAATAAAGATTAGAGCAGAAATAAATGAAATTGAGAACAAAAAATAATAGAGAAAATCATCAAAAGGAAAACCTGGTTTGTTGAGTAGATCAATAAAATTGACAAACCCTTAGCTAGACTAACAAAAAAAAAAAAAAAAAGAGAGAGAGAGAGAGAGAAGATACAAATAAATAAAATCTGAAATTAAACAGGGAAGTTACAATTGAACCCACAGAAATAAAAAGGATAAGAAGTTACTATGAGAAATTGTATGCAAACAAACTAGACAACCTAGATGAAATGGACAAAGATAGACACACTGATCATGGAATGGACTTGAGAGTCTAGAAGTAAACCCTTACCTCTATGGCCAACTGTTTTTGACAAACCTGCCAAGTTCACGTCAACAAATGGTGCTGGGAGAACTGGATATCCATAACCAAAAGATTGAAAGAAAGACCCCTATCTCACTCCCTATACAAGAATCAACTCAAAATGGATCAAAGACTTAAATATAAAAGCCAGGACCATAAAACTACTAGAAGAAAATGTAGGGAAACATCTTCAAGATCTTCTGGTAGTTGATGGTTTCTTGGATCTTACACCCAAAGCATGAGCAACAACAAAAAAATAGATAAATGGGACCTCCTCAACATTAAACACTTTTGCACCTCAGAGGACTTTGTCAAAAGGGTGAAAAGGCAACTGACTCAATGGGAGAAAATATTTGGCAATCACATATCTGATAAGGGTTTGATATTCATGATATATAAACAGATGCTACAACTTAACAATAAAAAGACAAACAACTTGATTAAAAAATGGGCAAAAGACTTGAACAGACATTTGTCCAAAGAAGAAATACAAAAGGTGAAAAAGCACATGAAAAAATGTTCAACATCACTAGCTTTTAGGGAAATGTAAATCAAAACTACAATGAGATATCATTTCACACCTATCAGAATGGCCACTATTAAAAAGACAGATAACTACAAGTGTTGGAGAAGACATGGAGAGATAGGAACACTTACTCACTATTGGTGGGAATATAGAATGGTACAGCCACAGTGGAGGACTGTTTGGCATTTCCTAAGGAAACTGAATATAGACTTGCCATATGACCCAGCAATATCACTACTGGGTATATACCCAGAAGAACTGAGAACAGTGACACGAACAGACATATGCACACCAATGTTCATAGCAACATTATTCGTAATTGCTAAAAGATGGAAACAACCCAGGTGTCCATCAACTGAAGAATGGATAAACAAATTGTGGTATATGTACACGATGGATTATTATGCAGCTGTAAGAAGAAATGAAGTCGTAAATCATACGACAACATGGATGAACCTGGAGGACATTACGTTGAGTGAAGCAAGCCAGACTCAAAAGGACAAATACTGTATGATTGCGCTACTATGAACCAAATATAATGAGCAAACTCATGGAGTTAATAATTAGAATATAGGTCACCAGAAAATAGAATGAAGTTAGAGAATGGAAACCTGAGGGTTAACTTGGGCAGAACTGGTAAAATGGTTATGTGTTCATCTTTGGAAATAAATAGAAAAGGTGAAAGCACAACATAGTGTTTGTAACTAGCAGTGATATTGTATGGGTATGATAGTGGGTGAAAGGGAAAGTCTAAGGTTTCTAAGCCACTGATTGTGCACTTTGGATAGATTGTATGGTATGTGAATGCATCTCAATAAAACTGCTATAAAAAAAAGAAGAAGAAGACTAATCCTATCTTCTAACAACCTCAAGCGTCTTGGAAGTCCCTGAAACATCTCTCTGAATCTGAGTCACACAATTTACTCTGAGCCCATCACAGTCATCAAAGGGGTGCAATATTCTGATGTCCCAGCACAAGGGCAGAAGACAGCTTACCGGGAACATGCATCCCTAGACGAGGAAGGAGCTGGCTTGGCAGAGGAAAGCTGGGCTGTGTACAAGAGGGGTTCATATGGCGACACTGAGCCATGAGCTTAGCGCCCTGGGTGAGGTATGACCGGGGAATAGAGCAGCAAAGTCAGCTTTGTGATGGCGGACTTCGAATGTCAACGTGGGAGTGCGGAGATTCACTTCTCCGTGCTGAGACTGTGCCAGCGGCTCCTGGTTCTCTGCCCCGTCCTTGTGCTGCTGGCCTACGCACGGTGGGGGAAGCAGAAAGCATTGCATCAATGTAAGCCATTGTTTTTTCATTTCCAGGCCAAAGCAGATCATTGAGATCAGCTATTAAAGAGAAAAAGAAAAGTAGTAGGCAGTTCTAGCATTGGGTATACTAAAGACCCCCGGATAAGGTGGCTGCCAGCAACAGAAGAGACAGCCAGCCAGGCCATGTGGTTTGATAAATCCTAACACAGAGCAGCAGCTCCTGGTCGACCAAGATGGTGGCACAATATGCTCTAGGATCTCTGAACAACTAGCAAAAAATTGGCAAAGCCATTTTCCTCAGAATTCCCCAAAACAGTGACAGGATTGCAGTAACTGAGAGGAGGCTGAGTCAACAAAATGCAGATTTAAAAAATGGTAGAAGAATCTCGTGGCACCCTTGCTGGCCCCTCCCCCACCTCCCACCCTGTGCAGTGTGGAGCCAGCCTACGCTCCCGTGGTGGGATAGTGGGGCCCTGGGCCTGTTCCAGAGAAAGCAGAGTAATCCTGTGCACACAATGCCTGTATGTTGGTGTGAGTCTATCAGGCAGGTGGCACCATGGAAGACTGAACTAGGAAACTCCTCTGGCTCACCCTCCCAGAACTTTCCCTGCAAGCAGAAGCAGCTTGCAGGCAGATAAAACAGAGCAACAATTCATCAAATTGGCCTGGGGCAAATGATTATCTGCTGGAAGTCATGTAATTGGGCACCCAGAATGGGGGCTGTCTATTTTACAGGAAATAGAGTGAGCATTCAAATTCCTCCAAACAGGGGAATTCTTACATTGAAGAACAAGTACAAGCCTAAGACAAGTCTCAGGCTCAGAAAAAATGGAGGGGACCCTGCACTTTGCATTTGCCTTGGGCTGCTCTTGACAGGAGGCCACACTCTGGAGACGAGTACCAGCCAACGCGAAGCCGGTTTGCAAAGGCTGTGAAAGATGCTTTTCGCCTTGCATTTCCTTGGTTTTGTTAGCTTCTGGCACTCAAGGAAGTCTCAGATCACTGGCTGGGTACAAACATAAGGAACAGACAGCTCGAGGACTAAATCCCAGAATTAAGACTTAAAAATACAAAAATGTACAATGTGCCACAAGAGAATACAAGAAAACAAAGAAACAGGAAATGCCCTGTTCAAAGGAACAAGGTAAAAGTCCAAAGCCATCAAAGAAGAAGACCAGACATACTGGATAAAGGCTTAAAAAAAAAATTCTCAATGTGTTCAAGAAAAAAAGGAAAACATGGAGAAAGAATCGAAGGATATAAGAAATATCAGAATCTCAATAAAGCGATAAAAATTTTAAAAAGGAACCAAACAGAAACCCTGGAGCTGCAGATCACAATAGCTGAAACGAAAGCCTCCCCGAGGGCTTCAACAGCAGATGGAGCTGGCAGAGGAAAGAGTCAGGGACATCAGAGACAAGACAACTGAAATGACTCAGGCTGAGGCGCAGAAAGAAAAAGCTTGAATGAAAACCTGAACAAGGCCGAAGGGGTCTGCGGGACACATCCAGCGTGCCACTACACACCTTCCTGAAGCCTCAGAAGGAGAAGAAGAGAGAAAGGGACAGAAAGGCAGGTTCAAGGAAATCATGGCAGAAAACTTCCCGAATCTAAAAAGAGTCATGAACATGCGCCTTCCGCAAGCCCAGTGACAAGCGTGAAGAGAGCCACGGGCAGGCATGCAGTCATCAAACTGTTACACGCCAAGGAGGCAGGTTCCGACAGGGACGGGGGAAGGTGGCGGAGGCCGCGAGCGCCGCCTGGAAACCCCCCTACTGAGAAAGCTGGAGAGACCCGGCCGCAAGTCCCATCTGGAACTCTTTCCCAGGCCAAGCGGAAGCCCCAGAGCCCTCCAACGACAGGCTGCCCCACTGGCCCCGAGAGCCAACGGGGGGGCACCAGTCACAACAGCTGGCCCCCCCCAGCATTCTGAAGCATTAATAAGGGTCTTAAAAAGGCCTGACCCGGGGCCCCACGCCCACGTCTCCCCCTGCAGCACGCCTGCCATCTGCGCCGCAGATTCTGCACTCTTTTCTTGTTTCTAAATGACCTCTCTACTCCCTTGCCTACCCTATGGCCTGTCCTTAAAGTCCTTTACGTGACCTAAGCCAAGAACCTCGAAGTGCAGAACCCAGAGCGTTCTGCTGACACAGGACAGGGAGAGCGTTCTGACAACTGCAAAAGAAAAGCAAGATGTATAGACGAGGGATTAAATGCCATTTCTCATCAGAAACCAGGGAAGCAAGAAGGCAGCTGGGGGAAGCAGACGTGGCTCAAGCGAATGGGCTCCTGTCTACCATATAGGATTCCTGGGGACTCCTGGTGAAAGGCAAGGGGGCCCACGTGGAGTGCTGGCCCGTGCCAGAGTGCTGGACTGCGCCGAGAGCTGGCGCAGCAAGATGACGCAATAAAGAGAGACACAGAGGAGAGACAATAAGAGACGCAGCAGACCAGGGAGCTGAGGCGGTGCAAGAGATTAAGCATCTCTCTCCCACTCCAGAAGGTCCCAGGGTCGGTTCCCGGTGCCTCCTAAAGAGAAGACAAGCAGACACAGAAGAACACACAGAGAGCAGACAGCGAGCACAAAACAACAAGGGAGGTAGGGGGAGAAATAAAAGAAATAAATCTTAAAAAAAAAAAAAAAAAAAAGGCAGGGAAGCGGCTGTGGCTCAATTGGTTGGGTTCCCGCTTACCGTATGGGAGGCCCTGGGTTCGATTCCTGGGGCCTCCTGGTGAAGGCGAGCCGGCCCACGCGGTGTGGTGAGCTGACGGCCTGCGCAGCACAGTGAGCTGATGGCCTGTGCGGTGTGGTGAGCTGGCGCAGCAAGATGACGCAACAAAAGGGAGACAAGCAGACACAGAAAAACACAAGGCAAATAGACACAGCAAGCACAAGCAGCAAGGGGGGAATAAATAAATAAAAATAAATCTTAAAAAAAAAAAAGGCAGTTGGATGAAATAAAGTGTTGAAAGAAAAGAATATTGTCAAGTGAGACTTTTTTTTTTTTAAGGAGGTACTGGGAATTGAACCTGGGACCTCGTACATGGGAAGCAGGCACTCAACCACTGAGCTCCACCCGCTCCCTTAATATTGTTTTTTTTTTTTTAAAGAATATTTAGATTACATTAATATTGTTTTTAATGTGTGCTTTCCTGACACCATTAAGAAAATGAAAATACAATCCACTGGATAGGAGAAACTTTTGCAAGCCATACACCTGATAAAGGACTAGTATCTAGAATATATAAAGAATTCATTCAATTTAGTAATGAGGAAAAACAATCCAATTAAAAATGGACAAAAGATTTGACAGACATTTCACCAAAGAAGATATACAAGAGACTAATAAGCACCTTCTATTTCATACCCACTAGAAGGGCTATAATGAAAATGACAGCCCGTAACAAGTATTGACAAGGATGTGGAGAAACTGGAATCCTCGGACACTGCTGATGGGAAAGTAAAATGGTGCAACCTCTTAGAAAAGAAGTTGGCATTTTCTTAAAATGTTAAATCCACATTGATCATATCACTCAGCAATTTCACTTCTAGGCATTTACTCAGGAGAAATGAAAACATGTTTCCACACAAAGACTAAGACTTGACACAAATGGTCCCAGCAGCATTATTTGAAATAGCAGAAACATCCATCAGCTGATAGATGGATAAACAAAGCATGGTATGGCCATACAATGGAATCCCATTCTGCAATGAAAAGGGAAAACTGCTGATACATGCTGCAACATGGATGAGCTCAAAAACATTCTGCTAAGTCAAAGAAGCCAGTTGCAAAAATCTGCTTATTTATCCAAAATCCATTTACGTCAATTGTTCAGAATAGGCGAGTCTATGGCGGCTGCTGGAGCCGGAGGGGGGGCAGGGAGTGACAGCAAACGGGCAACTAGGAACCCTTCCGAATTGACACACACACTCAAATTAGATCAAGGCGATGGTTGCGAAACTCTGTAAATTTACCACCAATTACTGAGCTGTACGATTAAAAGGGATAAATTTTATGGTGTGGAAACTGTATCTCAAAAAAGCTATTAATAAAAACAATGCAATCTTATTAGCCTCACCTGGAGCAACAATCCACGTTCCTAACACATGTTGATGGTAAATGGAAATAAACAAACCCCCTGAGCAAAGCCAGGTGGTGGGAACATGAGTGTTTTCCAATTAAAATTTTAAATCAGAAGAATTTTTAAATCAGAAGAAAACAAAGATTACATTTTTTTTTTTTTTTTTTTTTTGAGTTACCAGGGGCCAGGAAGTGAACCCGGGACCTCCCATGTGGGAAGCAGGCGCTCAACCACTTGAGCCACATCTGCTCCCAAGATTACTTTTAATTGCCCTCTGAGAGTCAAACACAAAAGTCCCTCCCTACTGGATGAGAGGAGAGCCATGTAACGTCACCATGGTAGGGACAGAATGGCTCCAACGCCACGACTTCTGGCATACCCTGGTTACAGTTCCTAGCGCAGAGCAGTCCATCAAGAGAGGGCACTGGTCAACACAGGAGGCAGAGGAGAGGGGCCGCTGCACGTGAGCACGGCATGGCCTAATCCCGGCACGCAGCGAGGCGGGAGGCTGGCACAGAGCCGGCGAGCGTGCGCCAACGTGAGGGGGTGCCACGTCTCCTTGAGCTTGAGGCCATCCGACTTTGCAAGCATGGTGTAGACAATTCACCTTGTTTTAACTGAGTGCTTGCCACGTGACATATCATCTGGCTCCCCACATAGGTTTCCCCACCAATAGTCACAGCGAACATTCAGTTATATTAATAAACACATATTCTGGTTTGTGTACATCAGATTCCTGAGGCTTAGCCAAGTGAGTTGCTTGTCCAGGACAAATCAACTCTAGAATGGAGCAAAAGGAGAATTCTGCCCCAGGAGAGCTGGGAGAGGCTGTAGATGTGGAAAATCTGTCAGGATAAACGCCACCTCCTGAGAGCCAGTGGACAAGCACCTTTCTCTGTGACAAGCCAACCTTGACAAGAGGTGTTCGTGCAGACTTCTAGATCAAGAACTCCAGGCACCAAAACACACTGAAATGGTTTTATGTTCAGCATATTTTATTTAATAAGCATAGATGATCAGATAGATAGATGGATGATTGATTAGAGAGATTGATTAAATAGATTGATGATTGGTTTGATAGAGAAATTATTGATTAGATAGATGATTGATTAGATAGATAGACAACAGGTAGATAAAATAAGGAGAGAGAAAGAGAATAATTTTAATTATATCATGCCTCAGTAGGGAGCTTCCTCCTGAGAACCCTGGGTGGAGCTGGTGGAGCTGGTGGAGCTGGTGGAGCTGGACATTCTGTGGCAGTCCAGCACAGCCCACCCCCAGCCCGGCTTCTGGGGACAATGGAGTTTGTCTGTTGGCGCACTGACCTCCAGAGTCCCTCAACGTGCGGGCAGTTAGCATGGCTAACTGGTTTGCAATTCCCATTCTTGTTCCCACGGGGCTTTGCGCCCAGCCTGTGTCCCTGCTGTCTTTCCTCCATCCCGGGGGACCCTGCTCCTCCTGTTTAGCAGCCCTGCCCTGCCCAGGACGCACCTCTCCGTTCTGGCGCCCGCTTCCTGCTCTGATCCACCTTTTCCATGAACTGCCAAGTCCTGCCGGGTGGGGTCTGGGCGGCTGCCCACTTGGCGTGGCTCCCCAGAGGTGCCTCTGTGCTCTGTGCATTTCCTCTCCCCCCCCTTCCAGTGCGGACACCCGCCCCCTCGTCTTGAATTCCCAGAGTCCTCCGTGGGGGGGCTGGCGCCCTGCTGGTCGACTCAAACCTTCCTCTGCTCAGAATCTGTTCTCCTCCCTCTGTGCCTACCTGAGCTTCCCCCACAGCGGTCCGCCAAACCCAGCGGGACAGCCCCCCCGGACCAGCGCTGGTCCTTTTGTTTCCTTGTCTTTCTTGGCCTAGCAAAGCTGCTTTTACCAAGTGCCTAGACGTGCTCTCCGTGGCTTTTGTGAGCTTTAGACGTCAGGGGCTGAAAAAAGAAGAAAACAACAACAACTTCTTAACTCTCCTTGAACTACAAAGCTGCCTCAAAACTCATGATATTGGAAGCACTCGTATTCTGAGATGAAATAAGATTGGGTAGCTGTTTCACGCGCACAGATGGCGTAACTGCGCAGTTGGGTTTTAGAAATGGTTTGCTCTTTATCAAAGAGAACCGAGTCTGCTTTTCTTACTCAGGCTTCAGTCTATGCGTCAAGTGGGCGTTGGGTAGATCAGCTTGGCGAGGGGTGCGCTGCGAGAATGGCTGCCTGGCCCCTTGGCTCTCCAGATTAACCTTGACGGCGCCACTTGCACTGTGACAGTTGCTCATTAAAGGGTCCACAGGACATGGGTGTGTGTGTGCATGTTAGGGGATTCCTTTGAAGGAACTGGCTCACGTGGTTATGAGGGCTGCCAAGTCTAGCTCTGTCCGGCAGGTCAACAGGCTGGGGATTCTGTAAGAGTGAAACTGGGGTCTTGTGTCAGAAATCCCCAAAGGAGACGAGCAGGCTGGAAACTCAGAGAGGAGCTGATGCTGTGGTCTGGAGGCAGACTTTCTTCTTTCTCTGGGACCTTCAGTTCTTTGCTCTTATGGACCCTGGCTGATTGGATGAGGCCTCCCAAGCTATGGAGAATAATCTCCCTTAAAGCCAACTGATTATGGATGCTAATCCCATCCACAAAATACCTCGAGGGCAGCAACAGGCCAAGGTTTGACCAAGCACCTCCTCAGCTAAACACTTGAAATGAACCATCACCAGGAGCATAACATAAGAACAGAAAACAGCTAGCCCCTCCCCATCCTCACGCAAATGGACACAAGCACTGTGGAAAAAGTAAAGTTTTAGGGAAATGCAAGTCAGGGTAAAATTCCAGGTCTTCACTTACTAGCTGTACTTTGAGCAAGCTACTTAACCCCTCCAGTAAGAAAGCAATGAGCAGTAGAAGGCAGCGAGGGTTTATTTATTCATGTTAGGTCAAACAGATCACTTAATTTTTGATAAGGTTACTATACATACACAAAATGTATTTTAGTTTTAGCACAGTATTAGAAAATATCTCTGATATTCTTGTGGTCACAACAAATAAATACAAACTGGATATTCATTAAAAGTAAGTTTGGAGCTAGTTTATGAACAACTTGACTAGCTTTATGAAATCCTTGGGTAGCCCGAAACCAGGAGGGATAGCAGGAAGGGATAGCAGATGCATGGATGACAGGATCAAGATTTAACATGATCTCAATTACCTGAAGAATAGCTTACATGAAGACTACTCAAAAGGAAGTGTCAAGCTCAGCATTTGGGAAGGCAGGGATGGCCTGGGGCTGTGGACAGTGTTAGGCTAGCACCGTCAAAGTGGGCAGAGTGGGCCCTGTGAGTGGCACATGTGGGGAGTTTGGGGAGAAGAGGTGTCCCATGTGATTGGGAAGTGATTACATACTGGAGTACTGTACAAATAAATGAATATATTGTGGAGACGGGAGGTACAA
>JAKSZT010020074.1:4448006-4459227 GCA_026826555.1 Tolypeutes matacus | reverse complement strand
GGTGTGGGTGTGGGTGTAGGTGTAGGTATACACAGAAGCATAGGCATAGACAGTATAGGACAGATGTAGGTACAAGCATAGACATAGATATGGACATAGACATTGGTGTATAGGTATTTGCATGTGTGTGTAAACATTTATACATATATTTCATAACTCTGTCTTCTGAGTGGGGCTAGAAGCAATAGCACCTCAGCAGCAATGAACACACCTGGTGCCCAGGTCTTGGTTTCTCAGTACCATTCTCCCCTAAAAGGAGCCATGGCTTCTTAGAGACATGAATGATTCAATGGTGGATGCAGGGAAGTATCTTTAGATGATACAAGAACATCTTGTACCAGAAAGAAAAGAAGTATTTAGAGAATGGTGGGACCTGTGAAGAGCAGCTTGAAGCAGGGCTCCACTGGCCAATCTGAGAAAATCTGAACAGCTAAATTTTAGATAATGATAATAATACATTATAACTAATTGAATAAAATTAGGAATTCATAAGCCCATACTGATATAAATAAATATACAAATATACAAGGGAGAAGGGAAAGCACTAGCATAGCAGAATGCTGAATGATGGGCATTGAAAAATCACCAGTTGGCAAAAATCATTGTAATAATTGTTTCAGATAAAAGTCATCAGTGGATGCTAGAACTAGAGGTGGAAGTCCAAAATATTCAGTAATTAACTTCCCTGGAGGGAACCTGTCCTATACTATCTTATGTAAGGGGTAAAAGTCAACATCACTAGAAATGGTGATGGGAACACTGCAAAGGTGATGCCCTGTTCTGGTCAGAACATTCTGTCAGGAGGGACACGATGTCGATGTGCTGTGAGTGCTGGGTTCTAATGTGGTAACAAACTCCTGATGAAATTCTGAAAAAAAAACAAAGTGCACTTTTCCCTTGATTTGCATGGTAGTTATGTACGCAGAAGATTCAGTGCATTCTGAAACCTTGCAAAAATATTTTGTGTTTACTGTGAAAAATGGAGTTAGGCTGTGAGTCCAGATAAATGGGCATTTAGCCCCCGGGAACACCCTGTGGAACATTCCAGATCTTGTAGAATGGAGGACAGTTCTTCATTGTGTGGGAATCCCATGCTCTGAGCACATCCAGCAACCCTGGCCCTCCCTAATGGTAGCCAACCTCCCTCCTCCCCAAATCATTTTGACCAGCCCCATGGCCCATACTTTCCCAAAATGCCCCCAGAGGCAGGGTCACCACGTTTGGGATTTCTGGTCCAGAGGGGTGGCTGTGAGCTACTCCTGCCTTGTCTGGAAGCTTCAGCTGAGTCAGGCCCTCCAGCAAGCCCAGGATCAAGCCTCATGAAACATCACCATTCCCCCTGAAACACTGCAAATTCTTTTACTCCTTTGATATTCAAGAAGATACTCAACTGCATACTCATACTTAAAATCTATGTTAATCAGGACTGTTTTTGCTGTAAATAACAAGAAGTCAGCTCAGACTGGTATCTGTCCACACACACAAAAGGCATCTATAGTTCTACTTAACTTGGAAATCCAAGCATGGCTCTGACTGGATTCAAAGATTCGAGAGAGGTTTAGGGGACCCTCCTACTCCCTCCTTCCTCCCCCCGTCTCTCTCACCTTGGACCTTCCTATGCGCTGAATGCAGTCTTCTCCTGGTGGTGGGCCAGGTCTCCTGGCCCCTTCGCACTCTTTCAGCGCTAGGAAAGGCCTTTGCTTCTCCCCTCATCTCACGGCTCAAGGAGAGAACCACAATGAAAGCCTGATGGTAGGGTGCGTTTTTTTCATACCCGTGTCCCCAGTAAAATTAAGGGGCGGAGGAAAGGGGCGCGTGTCCTGACTCTCTGCTCTATCTCAGCCCCCAGCAGAGACCTGCCCCCTCCAGGCTCTCAGAAAACACCTAGAACTGGAAGCCACACGAACGTGGCCCAGTCCTCAGGACTGGTCATTTCCCTACAAGGCTTGCCCAGACTTTTAGGGACTCGGGCAACAGGCTGGCACCTGTGACTGTGTGTTTGGTGGGCAGGTTTATGGTGTAGACCGGCTTCTGGTGTAAGACCATGGTGTAGACTGGCTTACAGTGTAGACTGGTTCATGGCCTATGGTATAGACCAGCTTATGATATAGACCGGCTTAGGGTGTAGACCGGCATATGGTGTAGGCCAGCTTATTGTGTAGACTGGCCTATGGTGTAGACCAGCTTATGGTGTAGACCAGCTTATGGTGTAGACCGGCTAATGTAGTAGACTGGGTTTTGGTACCAAGATGAGGAAGCAGCCCAGAGAAGCCTGGAAGGCGGGGGACACCTCACCCTTGACATGCCACAATTACTCAAGTTCACCCCATCTCACTTGGCTCTGAGAGTTACTCAGAGGAAACCAAAACCAGCATTAAATAAATTGACTAACTGGTTCAATCAGCATATTCCTGAGGTCATCTTAAAAGTTCATTTGCTGCGAATATTCTCCCTGTCCTGATTTTGTGATAATCAGGGTAGACTAAACATTCGCTATATTAGAAACCACGCATGTGTCCCCAGACCTAGTTTTTCTCCCTAGGTCTGGTTTTCAGAATGCTGTTGATAAACCAAGCCTGATTTATTATATGACCATCCTGTATGGGAAAAGACTGTAACTCTAGGTATCTTTGGTCAACCTTAAGAGATACAGCAGGGGACGGATGTGGCTCATATGGTTGTGCGTCCGTCTCCCATATGGAGGGACATCGGTGCAATCCCCGGGACATCCTGGTAAAAATTTTAAAAAAAGAAAAAATAGAAGGCGCGTGGGCCGCCAGGCCCCAACGTGCGGGTACGACACGAGGCCCCATGAGCAGGTGAGCCCCCTGCGCCCCGCCGAGCCACGCAGCAAGATGGTGACATGACAGGAGAGTGACACAAGGGAGAGCCAAGATGGGGATGCGCCGAAAAACCAGGAACTAAGGTGGCACGGGCAGTGGACGCCTCTCTCCTACATCGGAGGTTCCGAAGATCGCATCCCGACGAACACAGGAGGAGAAGGATGAGATGAGAGGGCAGGAAATGGACACAGAGAAATGCCCAGTGAATGGACACAGAAACAGCAAAAATGGGGGGGTGGGGTAAAAATGGATTCAAGTAAATAAATAAATAAATAAGTCCTTAAAAAAAAAAGGTATAGGGGAGGAAGATACGGACTATAGTTAGTAGTAATACTTTGATGATGCTCTTTCATAATTAGTTAACAAATGTTTCACAACAGTGCAAAGTGTTGTAGTGAGGTGATGTGTGGGAGCCCTGTATGATGTTATGCATGTTTGTTTCGTAAGTTCATAATGTTTACTAAACACTTATTGTTTATGTATGTTCACGTATGAATGATATACTTCAATACATTGTTTTTAAAATGAAAAAAAAAAAAAAGGTCACTTGGCCCCCGCTGCTGGCATCAGGCCTTGCAGGGCTGTGACAGCAAGTGCCCCCTTCCTGACGACAGCCTGCAGAGCCGGGCTATGCCCGGGATGCACTCTGCTGCCCTGAAAAGCAGGACACTGTCTGCTATCCTGCGCAGCTTCCAAGGGATGGCGATTTCTTATTTTTCTTGTATGGAATTAAAAAAAATTAAGTCAGATTGCATTTAACATGGGTGCTAGAACTGACATGGGTGCTAGAACTGCTAGAGTTTAAAGGACGGGAACATCCTCATAGAGCTGCTTGTGGCTCAGCAGTGGGTGAAGCGCCGGGGGAAACAGGCACCCCACTAGTGCATTTCAAGAGAACTCTGTGTTATTTTCAGCCTAAAATTTATTCAAGGAATTACCCAGATTTTTGTTTAAGGAGTGGTTGTTGATAATGGAAAAGTAGGCATGTAAAGGCTTCTAAATGAAAAAAAAAAAAAAAAGTTTAATGAACAAAGCAGAAGAATGCAAGCCGTGTTCCCTCCTGGTTTTCCGTCCTTTAGAAAGTCTATCTCTTGCTAAGGATATCACTTGACTCCACTGCAGTTGCCATGGCAAACGCAACCCACATCCAACAGCAGAACCAATTCCAGGAGCAACTTTCTCCTTTGTGGCAAAACTGCCCTGTACTTTGCAGGAATCACTGCCGCCTAACAGGAGCCGGCTCTGCCCCAGGCAGGGGCTGTCCCAGCCCCCGCCAGCATCCCAGCCGACCCGCACCCAGTGCTGGGTGGTGCGTTCACATCACCCCCTCTTACAGCGGCGCGAAGAAAGGCTCGCAGAAGTCGGAGAACCGTTAAACCTCACAGTCCAGCCTTCATCCCAGCTCCGTGTTGTCTCCCTGAGCCGGCGTTGTGTCTCCTAGACTCCCGTGCACCTGCGACACTTCCACAGTGTTCTTCTTTTTTATTATTGATACATATTAATAAAGCATACAGTGCACCCGACCTGTACAGTCAATGGTATTTGCTATAATCACAGAGCTGTGCATTCATCACGTCAATCATTATTAGAGAATTTTCATTATTTCAATAATAAGAAAAAACAAACAAGAAAATTCCTCGTCTCTCCATCCCTCTGTGCTTCCCCCACTGTCCATAGCTGCTGTTTCTGGCTATTCAGTTCAAAGTGTACAGTCAATGGCTTTTAGTATAATCACAAGGTTGTGCATTCAGCGTCTCAGAACTTTAGAACAATTTCATTACTCCAAAGAGACAGACTCCACACCCTTGAGCATTCCTTCCCCAGCCCTACATAACCACTGATCTCCTTTCATCTTTATAAATTGATTTATATTTACATTTTACATAAATGGAATCACACAATATGTAGTACTTTGTGTCTGGTCTCCTTCACTTAGTTTAATGGTTGTGGGGTTTTTTTTTGGCCTGATATTAACATTTTGTACTATTAACTTACCTTTGTTCAGCTTCAAAGAAAAATGGTCTTATATAAAAAATAGGGAACGCTCCACGCGTTTGCGCGTCATCCTTGCGCAGGGGCCATGCTGAGCTTTCCTGCATCGTTCCAATTTCAGTATATGTGCTGCCGAGGCGAGCACGACAGTCTGCTTGATAACGCATCTTTTCAGTGCAATTTACCTTATTCAGCGACTGCCCACCTGGCTACACTGGGGCAAAGAGCGAAACGGCTGCAAAGGCGAGCTGAGCCCAGACTTCTGAAACCTGGAGTGCGTGAGCGCGCTGTGCAGCCCGAGAGAGAGGACTGAAAAGCTCCTCGGGTGGTTCTGCCTGTGTGACCAAGGGCTAAGAATGACCAACTATGATTATCAAAGCATTCTAGCAAAAGGCGACGGAAGCTGGTTAGAGCAGCAGTGCCACTGCTGTCGACAGTCACCCTAGGCTTAGCCTCACCCTTGTGTAAGCTTGCTATTGGGGCGGTGACCCTGGACGCACCCACCTTCGTGCACAGGCAGGTAGGGGCGGTGTCCACTGCGCCCACCTCTTTAAAATCCATGCGAAAGACCTTGTAACTGGCCTTTCTTCTTGCTCTGAAGGCCCCTATCCCAAATCCTTGGTACTGACCCTGGTTTGCTTCCCCACCCCTGTCCATCCTGTTCAGCCCATTAATGTATATTAATTAAGGAACCTGTGTTTAACTCCACCCCTATTATTCATTAGCACCCCGGTGTTATAAAATATTAGAATTACTGCAGACCAGGGAGGCAGTTTTGGGCCATGAGGCCACTGTGCTCCACTGCTTGCACAACCAATAAAGCGTTCTTTTTGAAAGATTCTGAAGCCCAAATGATACTGAGCAAAAACAGTTCCTTCCTCCAGAAGGGGCTTTAAACTGAGACATCAGGGTTTCAGAGAGAAAGGGAGTCTTATCAGGGAAGGCCCACGCTAGCTGAAGACTGACCAAGAAGGAAGAGGGGGAGGAGGGAGAGGAGAAGGGGGAGGAGGGAGGGCAGGAGGGGGAGGGGGAGAAGGAGAAGAGGGAAAGGGGAGGGGGGAGAGGCGGAGGGGGAGGGGGAGAAGGAGAAGAAGAGGGAAAGGGGAGGGGGGAGAGGAGGAGGGGGAGGGGGAGAAGAGGGAAAGGGGAGGGGGGAGAGGAGGAGGGCGGGAGAGGCCTAGGGGAGGAGCCAGGGAGAGGAGGGAGGGGAGGAGGAGAAGGGGGCACAGAGAGGTGCCCTGTGCCCACACCCTGGATAAGGGCTCACGTGTACACTGTGCGTAGAAAGTTCTGGGCTTGCTCGCCTGACCCCTGAGCGCTCCGGGCCCAGCTGAGCCCGCCAGCCCGGCGGCTCACACCGGGATGGCCACTCCCTACTTCCGGCCTCCGCGGGCTGGGGTTTGTCTTCCCCAAACACTAGGCCCGCCCGGCCCTGCCTCGCGCTGCCCTTGCCGATGGTGTCGTGAGGGGCGAGGCCTCCCCGAGCGGCTCGCAGGGGCTCGGGTGGGCGCCCGAGGGCCCTCGTCCAGCGGCGGCGGACGCAGGGAGGCCGCGGGCTGGGCGACCAGGGCCCTGCCGCGTGGCCACAGCCCGCCCGGCCTTGTCTCTGGAGGCAGAAGGAGACGCAAAGGTGGTCCTTAAGGCCCCAGGTGGCAACTTGCTGCTGAGGACAAAGGAAGGTCCCAGTTCAGAACTTGCAACTGGGCCTGACTTCTGCTGGCCCAGACCTCCACCCCCTCCAGCCGCGGCTTCAGGGATTGAAATAAAAGCTGCTGAAGCAAAGGAAGATGAAGGCTCTTGCCTGAGATAAAGACCTTGAAACAAAGGATTAAAATAGCGACTACGCAGAGTCCTCTCAGCTCCTGAGCTTTTGTCAAATGGCAGTGTAAGGAGGGCTAATCATTATCTAGATGCCTGTTTACTTCCATAAATTATAAAAAGCCAAAGTTACCATCTGAGATTACTGAACCTGGCTGGAGGGAACTGACCTCAGGCTTTGTAGGTGGCCATTTCCCACTAACACCTGCCATTGGTAATGACCATCGTGTGATAATGACCCTTTATAGGGGCACGGCTACTGGACGGTGACCGCCTGCTTCCTCTGCTGCAAATCCACCTGAAAGCCTGCGGCTGCCCTTTGCTTTCCTGTCTCCCTCTCCTGGGTGCCTTGATCTCTGATAATGGTTGTAACTCTGACTCACCCCCTCCTGGCTCAGCCCCTTCATGTTTATTAATGAAAGAACCTGTGCAAACCCCTCCCCACATTACTCATTAGCATCCTGATGATATAAGACTGGAATTTCTGCGAATCGGGGAGGCAGTTTTGGGCCATCTAAGGCTACTGACCTCCTTTGTTTGAGCAAACAAACTCATTCTCTCTGAAACCCCGCGTCTCAGAAACCGGTCTTCAGAGGGTGTCGGGGAGAAGGAACCCGCCTTTACTTGCTTTCAGCACATTTATCGTTGATGATTTAAAGAGAAAAAAAGAAAGTCAGAGGCTAGGGTCAACACAGCCTTAATCTGCTCCTAAACACACTTACTGTGGAGCAACAATTTGTTAGAATTTTACAGTCAGAATAAACAAGCCAGAATTTAACAAATAAATAATTTTGCCTCAACTTAACCAGTAGGTGTCACTGTTTAAATGCACTGGCAACAGCTCATCCTACAGAGAAGCGAAACTGAAATAACTGCCTAATTTACAACTCGGTCAAACCTGCAAAGAGAATGTATGTAAATCTACTCTCTTAATTTATAATTCAAAGTAATGACAAGTCCTTATGATAAAAATAATAATTAGGAAATCATGATAAGCTGAGTGGTGGTGTACATATGCATGAATAAAAAATTTTTTAAATTTATTTTTAAAAAGCTTTACATTACATAAATGTTACATAAAAATTATAGGGGATTCTCATATACCCCAACCTCCCCCATACTTTCCCATGTTAACGCTATCTTTCATTAGTGGGGTACATTTGTTACAATTGATGAACACATATCGAAGCATTGTACTAACCAAGGATTATAGTTTACATTACAGTTTACACTGTGCCCTGCACAATTTTATAGGTTTTGACAAGATGTATAATGTCCTGTATCCATCATGGCAATGTCATGCAGGACAATTCCAATGTTCAAAAATGTCCCCGCCTTGCACCTATTCTTCCCTTTCCCTCCCCTCAGAACCTCTGGTGGCCACTGCCTTTGTATCAATGATACAAGTTCTTCCACTGCTAGAATAATCATGAGTCTATAATAGAATAATAAGTCTACTTTAGTCCATAGTTGTATTCTCCCCCTTGTTTGTTCATTCCTCAGTCTTGGGGATTTTGGGATGGCGATGCCCACCCTGTCTCCGGTTGAGAGAGGGCTTAGAACATGATTCAAATTTAACTGCAACGTATCTATTAGAGTTTAAAATAATTAAAAAAAAAAAAAATACAGAGTTCAATATAACAGATTCTGCTACCCTTTAGGACAAGATTTCAAGTTTGAAGGACTACTGATATTCTCTAGGTTTATATGTGTGATTTTCTTAATGGCCACCTAGAAAACGTGGGTGTACAAGCTGTGTCTGTCAAAGGCATTTGAGGATGTAAAGGTGTTTTGAAAAAGGTAGAGTGGTCTACCTGGCAAGGTAAGATACTTTCTACATGAGGGCATGGTTCGACTGCACTTCCCAGCACGGGGAAAGGACCTGAGGGTGAAATGCCTAATTCTGTAAGAATGCCACAGCCTGTCACCCACAGAAACACTCCATGGAGGTGTATGTTAGGATTCTTGTGTGCAAATACGGATAGGGGGGCTGGGTCCTGGGAAGTCTGACACCTCCAGAGGTCTGACCCCCAAAGCCTGAGCTCTTTCTCCCCAGTCACCCACTGCTTTGCATTTTTATAAATTTAATCAACATGCTTCAGGTCTGCTGCATAAAATTAAAATCCACTTGGGGAATCTCGCTAAAGATTCCACCTGAAGGGGCATGTGAAGACAGCGTCTGTGGAGGCCATACGAACTGACCCCTGGAAAGCTTGGGATTCGGGACCCTGGGGTCCCTGCGATGGGCTCTCTTTCCCAGACCGCAGCTTCGCTGGTCCCTGATGGATTTCCACCGTCGAGAACAGCAGGAGCTGTCGCTCTGCCTTGTCTGCCACAGCACAGGGGCCAGGGGCACTGGGGAGTGTGACTTAGAGTGAAGTTATTGGGACCGCGGTAAGGAGCCACGCAGATCCTTGCTGAGCCCGCTGCTGGAGCTGCGCTCTGGCTCCGAGCAGGGTGCAAGCACGGACGCCGGCCTGGGCCCAGGCTCGGGCTGGGGGCCTCCCGGAGGGGACCGAGCTCGGTCCACCTGGCTGCAAACGGAATTGAATTCTGTGGAATTCTCCAGGCCCCCCCCCTTGGTGCGTGTCCGGGGGGCTCCCCGCGCCCCTCTGCAAGGACGCCGTGGGGACACTGGTGAGAGCTGACAGGCTGAGCGCTGATGCCCTGTGGGAAGGGGCAGGCCGGGGGCACCGCGGGGAAGCAGCAAAACAAAACCAACCACCTCGTCGCTGTCTACTTGCGGCTTCCCCCCTCTAGGTTTTAGACTGATTTCCTGAAAAAGAGGGCGAGCGGGAGGGAGCGCGGTGCCGGGCGCGGGGCTCACTGGCAGGCCTCGCGGCACGTGCACTCCGCACAATTTCTAAGGCGTTCGGCAAAGCGGGAACCAGATCCGGGCACGGCCGCTCGAGCTGCGCAGTGCGGGCCGCCGCGGGGGCCGGGGCGTCGGGGCTGCGCCCGGGGGCTACGGCGTGGGGGTCCCGGGGCGCCAGCTCCTCCCAGGGCGCCCGCCCGGCGCGGCCCCGCCCCCAGCCCTGAGGCCCCGCCCCCGCGGGCGAGCGGCGTGGTGGGGGCCGCATCCCCCGGCCGAGGACGCGAGTAAAGGGCGGATTCCCCGGTGCGAGGCCGGCCGGGCTCCGGGAGAGCGACATTTTGAAAACTAAGGCAAAAACACGGGGTTACCAGGAGTGGGGTTCGAACCCACGCGGACACATGTCCATTGGATCTTAAGTCCAACGCCTTAACCACTCGGCCATCCTGGTGCCGGCGAGCCTGTCTTCCGCCGCGTCGCCTACAAGGCTTCGCGCGCCGCCCGGGGCTCCGCGCCGCTCCCACCCAGCCTCCCCCGCCCCGCGCCCCCCGTGGGCGGCTCCCCACGCGCCGAGGCCCCGCCGCAGCCGCTCGGGGCGGTTGAGCTTTCGGTTTCAAGGCGCGCGAGCAGCTGCAGGTCCGCGTCTCGGGGGCGGGGCAAGGGACCCAGTGGGGAGATCCCAAGCGTGGGGTGCGGGGGTGCAAGGAGGTGGCGGGCGGCGCCGCGGGGGCTGCGGAGTTGGGGTGCAAGGGCAGGGGGGCGACGTGGGGAGGCCCCAGGAACAGGGGCGGGGGGCGGGCGGCGCCGTGGGGGCTGCGGGGTTGGGGTGCAAGGACAGGGCAGGGGGTCTCGCTACGGGCCGCCCCGCCCCGGGGCGCTCTCGTCGCAGCCCCTGCGCCCCCGCTGATAAGCTCAGGTCTGCAGCCCAGGGCCCACCTGGCGGCCTCATCTCGGAGTTTTCCCCCCACTCCGCCCTTGTGCCTCTTCCTTTGCTGGTTGTTGGCCTCCCGGGGGGAGATCAGTGGACTGTGCCGTGGGGAATGCAGAGCCGCGGCAGTGGGGGGTCGCTGTGGCATCGGGTTCGGTGCTGCGCTGGGGGCGGCCGTACCCTGTGACCCACAGCCGAGCCCTGTGCCGCCCCCGTCAGCCTGGCTCCTGGGACGGAGGCTGGGCCCCCCTGCAGTGCCTGCAGGTAGAACGCATCCCCTGGGGAGGGGCGCCCCACCTTGCTTCCCTAGTAGGCGCAGACGTAAACCTGGACTGGAGACAGTCTGGCTAAAGCATGGCCCTTCTGTGGCATTGCTCAGCCCCCTGGGCTGAGTCTGTGCCTGGTGGGGAGGGAGTAGTGTCCCTCCACTGGACACGAGCTGCACATAGAACAGGGCCTGGTGTCGGCCACTGGATGGAGACCTGCTGGCCAAGGGGGCCTGGTGCCCACCAGTGAAGCCGGCCTGCCCGGTCTCTTCCCTGTGGGCAGGTGTCTTTCCATCAGAGCCAGTGCGAGTCCTGCTTTGCTGGCGTCCCTGGCACCTGGGTTGGAGTCCGTCACCATCAACTTGGTCTTCCACGTTATGACTGGCACTTTGGCACGAGGAGCTGGGTGCTGGCAGTTTGGCAGGGGGAGCTGGGCGCTGGCAGCTTGGCGGGGCGAGGCAGGCGCTGGCAGTTTGGCACAGGGAGCCAGGCGCTGGCAGTGGCACAGCAAGTGAGGGCGCTGGCACTTTGGCACGGGGAGCCGGGCATTGGCAGTTTGGCA
>JAKSZT010020074.1:4432672-4447996 GCA_026826555.1 Tolypeutes matacus | reverse complement strand
CGGGGAGCCAGGTATTAGCAGTCTGGCACGGGGAGCCGGCGCTGGCACTTTGGTGGGGCGAGCCGGGTGCCGATGGCAGCAGTTGCTGCTGCCTTTGGACGTGTGGTTGACTTTTAGGCAGGGAGGCAGCAGGTCTCAGCTAGCTGGCCTGTCACCTCCCGGGCAGAGTAGAGCTCCCTGCCCCCAAACTTCCACACAGTCACCTGGGCTCTGGAGGGACCCACCCCTGGAACACGATGGCCCTGCCTGAAGCCCCCCACTGCTGGTAATTTGGTAACTTGAGCAGCTTTGTGACCCTGACTGGCATAAGGAGCGGCGATTCTCAGAGTGGGAACCTGTTGGAAGTGCCAATCCTTGCCCCCCCCATTGGAAACTTGCTTCCACAGCCTCCAGGCGACTCTGAGGCTGGCTCGAGTGGGAACCACGTGGGAAAGTTGTGCAGGTAACATGCGCCTCTAAAGTCGTTATTCTGGTTGAACTAGCAGAAGAAAACGGACTTTTTCCCTGTGCAGCCCCGAGGAGTTCTCAGAAGGTGCAGATGAAGTGAAAACCGACGGTCAGATGCCCGGGTGCTGTGCCAGCTCACACTGCCAGGAGGCCTCCTGGAGCCCGTGTGCCCGCGGGTCTGCTGCAGGCCAGAGAGGCCCGGCGCCCCCGAGCCGCGGCTTTCCTCCCACGACCTCACCATGCACCGAGACGTTTACCTTCTCATCTTTAAAAAAGCAAAATGAGAGCGCGGTCTCATTTGGTACAAATTAAAGTGTTCAGTTCAGTGGGTTTAGGACATTCAAAACCACGTGCAGCTACCACCAGTCAATTTTAGACCTTTTCGTCACCCGAGAAGAAGCCCTGCACGTGTCACCGTCACTCCCGCCAGCTCAGGCCTCTTGCCCTCGGTAGCCACGAGACCCCTCTTCTGTCCCTAGAGATTGCCCTGCATACTCTGGATATTTCATAGAAGTGGAGCCGCAGGTACGTGGTCTTCTGTGCCTGGTGCCTTCCGTCCAGTGCCCTGCCACCCAGGGTGGTCCAGGCTTCATTCCCTGTTACAGCTGACACGGCCCATCGCCTGGCTGCACCCTGCTGCTTTGGCCGTTCATCTGTTGATGGACGTTTGGGTGCTTTCCACTTTTTTGGCCATTGTGAATAAAGCTGCTGTGCACAGTTTTGTGCAGGTTTTTACGTGGGCATACATTGTCATTCCTCTTGGGTGTATACCTAGGGGTAGAATTGCTGAGTCGTGTGGCAGCTCTGTGTTTGCTCATTGGAGCAAATGCCAGGTGGTTTTCCAAAGCAGCTGCGCCATTTTATATTTCCTCTAGCCGTGGAGGCGGCTTCTGAACTTGCCACGTCCTCACCAACACTTGTAATCTGACGTTTTGATTCTCGCCATATTTTGGAGGAATATATTAAGAACAAATCTGTTCCCAACCCAGAAAACCTCTTCATAAAGGTAAAAGAGAAAGAAAGCAGTTTTTTCTTGAATAAGCATTAAACCAGAATGTGGTGTGCATGCATTTTACTTCATTTATTTTAATATATTTTGGTGCCCTATTAATTGCATGCAAGATTATAATTGTTATCTTCCTGGTGGATTGATCCTTTAATCCTTACCTCTAGTAATTTTTTTTTTTTGTCTTAAAGTCTATTTTGCCTAATTAGTATAGCCACTCCAGCTTTCCTCTGGTTGCTGTTTGCATGATATATCTTTCAAATCTTTTTTACTTTCAATCTATTCATATCTTTTAATTAAAGTGTATTTTCACCTTTATAACTGGATTTATATTTATATTTTATATAAATGGAGTCAGAATATGCAAGACTTTGTTTTCTTTCACTTAGCATGGTGTTTTTTGTCTGATATTAACCTCTTGTAACATTAACATGCATTTGTTCAGTTACAAGGAAAAACAGTCTTATGTATGCAATATTACCCACATTCATATTTCACATGAGGTTTTACTATGTTATACAGTTCCATGCTATATTTTTTAGCTTTCCTTCTAGTAACATACATGACCTTAGACTTTCTCTTGCAACCACGGTCATACCCATATAATAGGACTGCTAGTTACAAACGCTGTGATGTGCTTTCACTTTTTCTATTCATTTCCAAAGATGAACACGCAACCTTTTTACCAATTCTGCACAAGTTAGCCCTCAGGTTTCCATTCTCTAACTTCATTCTATTTTCTGGTGACCTGTATTCTAATTATTAACTCCATGAGTTTGCTCATTATATTTGGTTCATAATAGCACAATCATACAGCATTTGTCCTTTTGAGTCTGGCTTACTTCATTCAACATGATGTCCTCCAGGTTCGTCCATGTTGTCATATGCTTTACAATTTAATTTCTTCTTACAGCTGCCTAATATTCCATCATGTGAATACACCACAATTTGTTTATCTGTTCATTGATTGGTGGACACCTGGGTTGTTTCCAGCTTTTGGCAATGGTGAATAATGTGGCTATGAACATCGGTGTGCAGATGTCTGTTCGTGTCACTGCTCTCAGTTCTGCGTACATACCCAGTAGTGGTATTGCCGTGTCACATGGCAAGTCTATATTCAACTTCCTTAGGAACTGCCAAACAGTCCTCCACAGTGGCTGTGCCATTCTACATCCCCGCCAACAGTGAATAAATGTTCCCATCTGCACATCCTCTCCAACACTTGTAGTTCTCTGGCTTTTTAATAGTGGCCGTTCTATAGGTGTGGAATGATATCTCATAGCTTTGACTTGCATTTCCCTAATTGCTAGTGATGGTGAACATTTTTCATAAGTTTTTTTTTTTTTTTTTTTTTTTTTTTGCCATTTGTATTTCTTCTTTGGACAATGTCTATTCAAGCCTTTTGCCAATTTTTTTATGAGTCATTTGTCTTTTTATTATTGACTTGTAGCATCTCTTTATATATCATGGATATTAAACCCTTATTAGATATGTGATTTCCAACTATTTTTTCCCATTGAGTCGGCTGCCTTTTCACCCACTTGACAAAGTTCTTTGAGGTACAAAAGTGTTTACTGTTGAGGAGGTCCCATTTATCTATTTTTTGTTGTTGCTCATGCTTTGGGTGTAAGATCCAAGAAACCATCACCCACTACAGATCTTGAAGATGTTTCCCTCCATTCTCTTCTAGTAGTTTTATGGCCCTGGCTTTTATATTTAGGTCTTTGATCCATTTCGAGTTGATTCTTGTATGGGAAGTGAGATAGGGGTCCTCTTCCCTTCTTTTGTTATGAATATCCAGTTCTTCCAGCACCATTGTTGAAGAGACTGTTTTGTCCCGTCAACATGGACTTGGTAGTTTTGTCAAGAACCAACTGACCGTGGAGGTGAGGGTTTATTTCTGGACTGTCAGGTCTATTCCAGTAATTGATGTGTCTGGCTCTTCCAGTTTTCTAGGTTGTTGAGTTTGGTGGCATACAGTTTCTCATAATATCCTCTTATCATCCTTTTTATTTCTGTGGGGTCAGTTGTAACTTCGCCCCTTTCACTACTGATTTTATTTATTTGCATCTTCTCTATCTTTTTCTTTGTTAGTCTAGTGGAGGGATTGTCAATTTTATTGATTGTCTCAAACAGCCAGCTTTGGTTTTGTTGACTTTCTCTATTGTGTTTTTGTTCTCAACTTCATTTATTTCTGCTCTAATCTGTATTATTTCTTTCCTTCTACTTGGTTTGGGAATGATATGCTCTTTTCCTAGTTTCTCCAATTGTTCAGTTAGATCTTTCATTTTAGCCCTTCTTTTTTAATATAGGTGTTTAGAGCTATAAAGTTCTCTCCCAAGGCTGCCTTCGCTGTATCCAAGTTGTGTTCTACTTTTCATTCATCTTGATACATTTACTGATTTCACTTGCAATTTCCTCTTTTACCCACTCATTACTTAGGAGTGTGTTGTTCAGTCTCCACACACTTGAAAATTTACCTCTTTCCTGTCTATTATTGATTTCTAGTTTCATTCCATTATGATCTGAGAAAATGCTTTGTGTAATTTCAGTTTTATTATATTTATTGAGAGCTGCATTGTGCCCTAACATGTGGTCTATCCTGGAGAAAGATCCATGGGCACTTGAGAAGAATGTATAACCCGCTGAGTTGGGATGCAGTGTTCTGTATATGTCTGTTAGGTCTAACTCGTTTATCATATTGTTCAAGTTCTCTGTTTCCTTGTTGATCTTCTGCCTCGTTGTTCTATCTAATGATGTGAGTGGTGTGTTGAAGTCTCCGACGATTATTTAGTGATGTCTATTTCTCCCTTCAGTTTTGCCAGAGTTCGCCTCATGTATTTTGGGGCACCCTGATTAGGTGCATAGATATTTATGACTGTTATTTCTTCCTGGTGGATTGTCCCTTTTATTAAAATATAAAGGCCTTCTGTGTCTCATAACTTTTTGCACTTGAAGTCTGTTTTGTCCAGTATTAGTATAGCTGCCCCTGCTCTTTTTTGGTTACTGTTTGCATGGAGTATCTTTTTCTAACCTTTCACTGTCAGTGGGTTTGTATCCCTGGGTCTAAGGTGAGTCTCTTGTAGGCAGCATATAGATAGCTCATATTTTTTGTTTGTTGGTTGGTTTTTAATCTATTCTGTCAGACTATATCTTTTGATTGGAGAGTTTAATCCATTCACAATCAATGATAGTATTATAAATGCATTATTTACTTCCATCATTTTATTCTTTGGTTATCATATGTCATATCTTATTTTTGTCTGTCTTTTTACCCTTTTGGTTATCCTTTCTGCTATTCTTTTTTCTATATTATCCTCCAAGCCTCTCTCTCCAGTCTTTTTCTTTCAGGTTGTAAGGCTTCCTTTAATATTTCCTGCAAAGTTGGGTTCTTTTTTATGAACTCTCTTATTTTGTTTGTTTGTGAATATTTTAAACTCACCTTCATATCTGAAGGACAGTTTTGCCAGATAAAAAATTTTCGGCTGGCAGTTTCTCTCTTTCAGTATCCTAATTATATCATACCACTGTTTTCTCACCTCCATTGTTTCTGTTGAGAAATCCACACGAAGTCTTTCTGGGCGTCCCTTTTATATGATGGTTTGCTTCTCCCTTGCTGCTCTCAGAATTTTCTCTTTACTTTGATGTTTGACATTCTGAGTAGTATGTGTCTTGGAGTAGGCCTGTTTGCATGTATTCTGACTGGGGTATGCTGTGCTTCTTAAACTTGTAATTCCCTTCATTTTGTGAGAGTTGGCTAGTTTTCAGCCACTCTTTCCTCAAATACTCTTTCTGCCCCTTTTCCCTTCTCTTATTCTTCTGGAACTCCCATGACTCATATGTTGTTGTGTTTTGTGTTATCATTCAACTCCCTAAGCCCCAGCTCAATTTTATCCATTCTTTTCTCTCTTCAGTTTCAGCTCTTCTGTCTTCTGTATCATTTATTCTTTCTTCTGTCATTTCAAGTCTGCTGTTGTATGCCTCTAAAGTGTTTTTTTTTTTTTTAAGATTTTATTTATTTATTCATTTATCCCCCCCTTGCTGCTTGCGCTCGCTGGGTTGACTATGCCGTGCAGGCGGGCTTGCCTTCACCAGGAAGCCCCGGGAACCGAACCTGGGGCCTCCCATATGGTAAACGGGAGCCCCACTGATTGAGCCACAGCCGCTTCCCGTCTAAAGTGTTTTTGATCTCGCAAATCATGTCTTTCATTCCCGTGAGCTCTGTTACTACTTTTTTATTCAGGTTTTCAAATTCTTTGTGCTCACTCAGTGTCTTCTGGGTGTCATTTATCTTTTTAGCCATATTGTCTTCCAACTCATTAATTTGATTTTGGAAATTTGTGTGCATCTCATTGATTAGTTGCGTAAAATCCTTCATCTTTTCTGGGGCTTTTATATATTCCTTTGCTTGGGCCTTTCTTCCATTTTCTTACTATGATTTGTAATTTTTTGTTGATGTCTAGGCTTCTAATTATGGTAATGAGTTTACTCTGATGTTCAATTTCTCTCTCATTTATAGGGATTTAATGGCAGGAGGCTATGTTCAACCTGAACTAGGTCTTTAGGACTGACGTTGTTCGTTGTTCAGATCTGGGCCCTGGATCCAGTAATGGGTTGCAGACCTGCTTCTACGGGCCTTGGGTAGGGAGGCTGTGCAGGCTGAGAAGAGCCTTTTTATTTACTTTTAATTTCCTCACGTGCACTTCCTGCGGTTGGCCAGCAGATGGCGCCCTTTGACGGCCCTCTCAGTTCAAAGCCTGATGGGATTGTGTTCACTGCAGCAGGTACCAGATCAGTGTGACAGAGGACCCTGCCGGGGGCCAAGAGCCTACAGCTCAAACTTTCTCAGATTCTGTTCTCCAGATGTTTCTTGCAGCCCCCTCCCTTTTCCTGGGTAGGAAATAATTCTTCTCCCCTCTGCCTCCTCAGCAGCCAGTCTGGTCAGCATGGAGTGTGACTGAATGGGTCGGATCTCTGTAGTCCCATACTGGCAACCAGGGCACACATGGTGGCCCCCCCCCCCCAGCCTGGGCGTGCTCCGGGACATGGCAGACCAAATTAGGGGCAAAGGCTGAATCATCCTTAGTCAATCCCTCTCTCTCCCCTTTCCTGGGGAGGTAGATTCCTGTGGCCCCCTTTTTCTGTAGCTGCTGACCCAAGGCCGGAGAATTGAAAATTGTCTGCTCCTCGGGTGAGTGGATGTCGCAGGTGGCTGCAGCTGCAGCTTCTTTACTCACAGTCTTTCCACTGAGATCCTTTTCCTGTGCCCCTCTCTCTTCTGGGCAGTGTCCAGCCTTCCCCTGCTATCCTGAACCCTAGAACTTTTTTTCTGGGCCATTTCTGCCTGTCCTCTTGCTCTTTTTCTGGGAGAGGACAGAGTCCCATGTCTTTCTTATCCACCATCTTCCTGGAAGCCCCTCATTTTTAATGACTGAAATGAAATGGAAGGGATGGTGGGCAGCCTCGAAGTTCTGCCTGCCTCCCTAACTGGAGGAAACCAGCTGTCATGTGTGCAGCCCTGTGGAGGGGCCACATGCTGGAGACCGCTGGCCCCTGCATATACAGCCAGCAGGGACTGACCATGCATGAGCTTGGAAGCGGCCCCTCCAGCCCAGCCCGGCCCCACGCGATGCAGCCCTGTCCCCATCTTGACTGCTACCTCATGAGAGACCCTCAGCCAGAGATGCCAGACAAGCTCCTGAATTCCTGACCCTCAGACAGTCTCATATAATAAATGCTGCCTGTCGTAGATGACTATGGTTTTGTTTTGTTTTGTTTTGTTTTTTACACGGCTGTAGATAACTAGCACATACACTAGCCAAAGTTTGTTTTTCTAATGTGGGTAATGAATTCTGGACATGTGTTTTGTTTCCTCACATATATTTTAAAAGAATCATCTTTCACCCCTCCTGCTAACACCTAACTTTCCTCCTTCCATTGCCTTTCCAGACTTTTCAGTGGGTCACCCAGACTTTCCCTCATTTACCTTCCATTTCTCTCAGATTTCCCTGAAGTGTGACTTTCCCACTTATTTTTCACTCTCTTTATCTTTTCAGAATGGAAAAATCTTTACTGAAACAGATTTGAGTTGTAAAATTGCGTGAGGGTCAAACAATATAGAAGTGAATATAAGTGAGCATGAACCCCACATTGCAACTGTACCATGTGGCTCCTACTGAGCCCCTTGCCCCTCGGGGCTAAGCCCCTCTCACCTGCCTTTCCCCCCTTGCCCCTCTCCTCCAAGGCTCAACATAAACCCCACCTTCCACCACACATGCAATTGCAAAGTTAAAGACTGTGTGTAGGGGACACTTACTTGGGAAGTTCCCAGTTGAGCTTCAGAAGTGTCCTTCTCACTCTTCCTGGGTGACTTTATGTATTATAATAGGTGTGGACTGAAGCTGTGGGTATCCCAGAAAATCATGTTCTTAAAGCTAATCCATTTCTGTGGATGTAGACCTATTGTAAGTAGGACCTTTTGCTGAGGTTATTTCAGTTAAGGCGTGGCCCAGGGTGGGTCTTAATCCTTTTACTGGAGCTCTAGGAAAGATGAGCTTCAGGAAGGGAAAACCTGTTCTTTCCTGATCTCTTCACGCCTGGAGTGTGTTCACGTGAGGACAGGTTTCTTGGAGCTGTGGCAGCCATACTGGCCAGGAGGGCTCAGTCTGTGGCTAAAGGGCCAACACCACCGATGTCCGATGGTGAGCCAAAGCTGGGCAGCCCTTACAGACACTCAGAACCCACCTGCCACACTCCTTTTGTCATGTGAGATAGTGATGTAGAAACCAGTGGTGCTCAACGTGCAGTCCTCAGACCGTGTCAGCATCACCTAGGAACTTGTCAGATGGACACACTTGGCCCAGCCCCAACCTCCGGAATCTTTCCTGGATTTCGGCCACCCTGTGGTCACAGGAGTCTCTCGGCCCAAGGTCTTCCTAAGTGCTCATGTTCTAGGTGCAGCAAGAACAAGGGATTCAAAAGTCCCTCTAGATCTAGTGCCTATACCAGGTGTGTAACCTAGACACAGGGACCTAAGGTCACCCTAGAACTAGTGGTCGTTCCACTTGTGTAGCCTGGACAAAGAGTTCTAAATTAACCCCTGGAACTAAAACCCCACCATGTGTGTAGCCTGGACACAGGGTCCTAAAGTCCCCCTAGAACTAGTCCTCATACCATTTGTGTAACATAGACACAGGGTCTAAAATACCTCCTAGAACTAGTGCTATCAGCACATGTGTAGCCTGGACCAAGGGATGTAAAGGACCCCTTGAGAGAGTCTCATACCGCATGTGTAGCAAGGGCACAGGTTTTGAACATCTTCCCTAGAACTAACGTTCACACTATATCTGTAGAACAAAGGATTCTGGATTATCCTTAGAACTAGTGCCCCTAGTATGTGTGTATCATGTACAAAGAATTCTAAAGTAGCCCCTAGAACTAGTGCTGATACTGCGTGTACAGCCTGGACACAAGTTTCTAAGGAAGTCCCTGGAACTAGTTCTCATGCCATAGGTGCAGCAAAGGAGTGTGAAGCCCCCCTAGAACTAGTGCTCCACCACGTGTGTGGCCTGGACGAAGGATTGCCAAGGACATCAAGAACTTGCTTGCTGGGTTGCCTCCCATTATGGACTTGGTTCTTGCCCTTTTTTTCCACCTCACAAGGGCACATCACTTCTGAGGGACCCTGGTTGTCTCTCCAAACAGTGAGTTACTGTGTGGGTCCCCCAGGCTACCTTCTTCTGAGTTGTGTTCTTGTCCTTGACGGAATCATCACTTTATTGACCAGAACTCTCTCACTTCTTAGCCTCATTCCAATGCTTTTTATTTTGAATTAGTTAAATTTTTCAACCTCTGGTTACTTTAAAACCCATTCTTCATACCAAGTGTATTTATGAAGAAGTATGGTCATATCACAACTTTTTTCCAAATGACCAGAAAACACCATTAACTCTAGGACCAAGTTCTCATCGGAAGGTGCTCATGGGGAGCCATCTCTACCCCACTTTGGGGTCACCTCATGGTTTCGAGGCACTGTTGGATTCCTGACTCCTTCTTCTGGACTCCAAAGAGCAGGTGGTGTCTGAGCATGTGTGTGGTCAAAGAACTCCAACTCTGTGAAACCCTTCATGGCAAGGTTCTCTCCAACAGCTCTAGGGCGTCTCTGATTGTCACCATAGCGAGACAATTTGCGGGAGACGTGGGCCAAGGCCACGGTGAAGGAGGCTTTGCCAGGTCTGGCCTCCCGTCTCCCAGCTGGTGGGGACCTAACTTTAGAACATCTCCGTGAGAATTTGCCAGGGTCTCAGCTGCTCACAGTGGGCTCTTTACCCCCCCTCCCCTCTTCCCTTCACCCTTTTCCCCCTAATTTTATTAGAGACACATTTTGTCTAATGGAGAAATGGCTCAGCATCACTTCTCTGGTGAGGGGCTCTACATTGTCTCATCTCATTTCATTCATCTTATTTCATTTGCCTTACTTCTATTTTAGTTCTTGATTCTTTAAGTCTTCTACCTCTAACTTGTCCTTATTTCCTTACTTTGTCTTTATTGGTATTTCCTTTCAAAATTATGATTATTTTTATTCTTTGGAGATTATATTTATTCCTGGTTTACTTTAGAATTCTTGTTCTTAATTTCCGTTCATATTTTTCATTTTACTTCTTTTTAGTTCCTTGATCTTCTCTAATTTTTTCATCTTCTTGTAATAGTTCACTTTTTATTGTTATTTTAACCTTTGTGTTTTAATTTTAACATTTTAGTTTTTTCTTCATTTTTTTTCTCTTCCTTGTATTATTTTAGTTTTAATTTTTCTTTCTGCATTAAGAATATTTGTTTGACTTATATTCCTTTTGGCCAGTAAGAAATATGGCCTCAGGTGGTGGCAGAGAAGACAGCCGGCATCCTCTGTCCACCCGCTCTACCCCACGGGGGGAGCATTCTCACAGGAGGCAGGTTTCTTCCAGACACTAAACGAGGCTTAGTCTCCTGGGCGCCACAGAGCAGGTGGCTTAAAGCAGACGTGTCGTCTCACAGTTCTGGAGGCTGCAAGTCTGAAGTTCAGGTGTCAGCGGCTCTAGGGGAGAATTCTTCCTCGTTCCTTCCAGCTTTGCATGAGTGCTGGCCTTCACTGGCGCTCCTTGGCTTGTGGCAGCATGACTCCAATCTCTGCTTCTGTCTTCTCTCCTCTGGCGCTTTCTCTCTCTCTCTCTGTCTCTGGAGCTCTTTTTTTTTTTTTTTTTTTAGGTACTGGGGGCTGGGAATTGAACCCAGGACCTCATATATGGGAAGCAGGTGCCCACACAGAGTGCTGGCTCACACGAGAGCTGGTGCAGCAAGGTGACGCAACAAAAAGAGACACAGAGGAGAGACAATAAGAGACGTAGCAGACCAGGGAGCTGAAGTGGTACAAGAGATTGAGCACCTCTCTCCCACTCCAGAAGGTCCCAGGATCGGTTCCCGGTGCCGCCTAAAGAGAAGAGAAGCAGACACAGAAGAACACACAGAGAGCAGACAGCGAGCGCAAAACAATGAGGGGGAGGGGAGAAATAAACAAACAAACAAACAAACAAACAAATAAATAAATAAATCTTAAAAAACGTAAAAGAGTAAAATCAAAATGTGAGAACCACTTCTTGCTGGTTCCGTTGAAGAATCCAGCCAGGAGGTGGCAGCTGCCTCCCCATGAAGTATCAGGGTGCATTCTGGACCACACGCTGGCCTGCAGAGATTAGCTCTCTTTTGAGTGTTGGCAACAATTCTTTGATTTGGTCGTGGATGGAGAAGGTGGAACTGCAGGTGATGCTGAGGGTGTGCCTCTGGACCTGGGAGGATAAAGGTTCCATGACCTGAAGCAGGTCCAGGTGAGGAAGAACCTGCGCGGCTTTCAAGAGAGGTTGAGTGCCCGCAAGGACACAGGTCTCAGCGGGGTGGGTGGCGCGGGCCAAGGCCGCATCTCTCACCTGTGCAGGCAGGTGGCTGCCCCAGGCAGAGGGGCGGCCAGGATGACCCGAACACTCTCCCATTCCACGTGTGTGTGGAGAGGAGCTGCCGCGTGCATCCTGGGCCCTTCCCCAGGTGGGCACCCTAACCCCTACTGTTCCCCACAAAAGGTGGGTGTTTTCAGGTGAGAGTGAGAGCAGTGTCGCAAGCAGGGGGAGATGATCTCACCTGGGCGCCAGCTGCTCCCGTCACACGAGTCAGAGGCTGTGAGCATCCATCAGGATGGGTGAATGGTTTCTTTCTTTCTTTTTTTTTCCCAAAGATTTTGTTTATTTATTTCTTTATCCCCCCTTGCTGCTTATGCTCGCTGTGTCCATTTGCTGTGCGTTTTTCTGTGTCCGCTTGTCTCCCTTTGTTGGGTCGTCCTGCTGCGTCAGCTCACCGCCTTCACCAGGGCCCCATATGGTAAACAGGAGCCCAATCGGTTGAGCCACATCCGCTTCCCTCTTTCTTTTCTTGCAATAAAGTTTAAGGACGTAACTCAATGGCTCAGTCGCTCCATGGTCTAGTTTTAATTCCTTAGGTTTTCTTTGGAAGTGTACACCACAATATCTGCTTTGTTTTTAAAGACTTTGTGGCACTTTCTAAATGGACATACTTTATCTTTACATATGTGTTTTTAAAACCAGGCAAGGCAACAGCCGAAGCTAGGGCTGAAGCTGGGACGCGAGCGCCCCGTGGGCGCTTCCTCTGTTGTCCAAGGGCGGCCCGGGAAAGGGGACAGAGGGAGAGGGCGCCGCTGCTTGCTCAGACCGCGGGGACTGCCGACCTCCTACAAAAAAAAAGAAAAGGAAAATCCATATATGAACGAGTATAAAGGCTTTGAGAGTTGTCAGAAATCTCTAAGCTTTTTAGGTGTACAAGTTATAAGAAATCTCCAAAAAATCACACTTATCACATGGATTTTTAAGTCCCAACAAAATTATACCACAGAATCCCATGATACATAAAGACAACAAATTATACCCACAGGACACACACAAGGGCAAAAAACCAAACCTACCACCGTTTACCGTGGCCTCTGCCCTGACTCTGCACTCAGCCACCCTTCCTGACAGTTTCTGTTTGTTAGGCCCCAGATGGAAGTACCTTCCGTACTTTCAGGTTCCCCTTCCTGGTTTCTGGTCCCCCTGAGTCGTGTGCCATATCCCTGCCCTGCCCTTTTGGGTGTCCAGGGTTCTGATTTCTGACCTTCTCTATTGAGCACCAAGTCTTCTTCCTCCCTCCTTCCCACCCTCCCTCCTTCTTTCCTCTCTTCCGTTGTTTTTTTTTTTCTGAGTCTAACTCTGTCACACTCGGGAGCACAGACTCCAAAGTAGGGTCACTGGCAAGGCACCAAACTCCAGAGCTATCTGCCATGACCTAGACCTGGGTGTCTCCGGAGCCCTCAGGAGCCCCACTGTTTGGGGTAGTATCTACCTTGGCCGTCTATGAGATCCTGCTGAGATGTGCATAAGTGTTACCTCTCTGATGACCTCCCAACTCTCTTTGAAGTCTCTTAGCCACATGAACTCATTTCTCTTTACCTTTTCCCCCTTTTATTCAGGGTCTTTTTCCAGTCGTGTTTCCAGTTGGCACTTGGTATTAATCCCTCATTGCCAGGGAGGCTCATCCCTGGGAGTCATGTCCCACGTTGGGGGGAAGGTAATGCATTCATATGCTGAGTTTGGCTTAGAGAGAGGCCACATTTGAGCAACAAGGAGGCTCTCAGGAGGCAACTCTTAGGCACCCCGGAACACTAGGCTAAGTTTCAATTTCAAGAGCAAAGGCTCACAAGAATAGTTGTCAATATCAAGGGCCCTTAATGGACCATCCTCCTTTGCCAGTCACTACCCCTGCACTTCGGGGAGAGTTGCTGCTACATTAGAGAATGTGACAGAGTTCTCCAGGATGGGAATTCAATATGCTTTTGGTTATTCTGTGAATCTTCATCCACTGTGACAATGCCCCGTGAACATTTGAATACATTTATATACCTTATATATATGCCCAGGTTAACTTCCTCCCATGTATCCCCCATCACTGACACCCCATGCCAATGTATTTTTAATCTCATCCATTGTGTCTTTCATTCCCATAAACTCTGTTACTTTTCTTTTCAGATTTTCAAATTGTTCTTTATGCTCACCCAGTGTCTTTTTATTTTTAAAAGATTTATTTATTTATTCCCCTGCGGGGGGGGGGCCCCCCGGTTGTTTTGCGCTCACTGTCTATCTGTGTGTTCTTCTGTGTCTGCTTGTCTTCTCTTTAGGCAGCACCAGGAACCGATCCTGGGACCCTTCAGAGTGGGAGAGAGGTGCTCAATCTCTTGCACCACCTCAGCTCCCTGGTCTGCTGTGTCTCTTATTGTCTCTCCTCTGTGTCTCTTTCTGTTGTGTCATCTTGCTGTGCCAGCTCTCTGTGCAGGCCAGCACTTCTGCGTGGGTCAGCACTCCTGCACAAGCCAGCACTCCACGTGGGCCAGCACTCCATGTGGGCCAGCTCTCTGTGTGGACCAGGTCTCCTGTTTGTTTATATGGCTTGTAATTTTTTGCTGATGTCTAGACATCTGATTATGTTGATGAATTTACTCTGATGGTCAATTTCTCTCTCTTGCCTATTGCTTTTTTTCCCACAGCTCTTCTTTGATGTTGGTTCAACTTATTCTAAGTTTTTAAAGTTGCCCAGCTTATCAAAATCAGGCCAGAGACTCATTACTAAGGCACAGATTTTCCTCCCAGGAGATGGGATAAAAAGAGACCTTAAAGTGGTTTTTCTCCATGCAGTTTCCAGACTGGCCAGCAGATGGTGCACATTGATGAATCTCTCCATGGAAGTGTTTCTTTCAATCTCCATTTTACTGTTTTGGTCTGGCCAGAGATGAGATTCCAAACAGGCTCTGCTGGCTGAATTCAGTGAAGAGAAACCCCCCGACTCCCCCTCCCTTTTCCCTTGTAACAGCTGACAGTGAGGAAGATGTCTGTTCCCCTCTCAGTCAGCTGCAGTGAGCCAGGGGTTTACCCCAGCTTAACATCTTGGGGTTGGGAGAGGGGAGCCCTTCCTGGTTGCCACCGGGTTTGGTAACTCGGGTTTTTTGTTTTGGGTTCTTCATCTCTCTGTCCCTCGCCTTCCTGGGAGTTATGTAGCACTGTCCTGGTCTGCTGACCTCCAAAGCAGGTCCCTCAGACAGCTTTTGGCTCTTTCTCCGTTGTTTTTGTGAGAGAGTTGAGCCCTGCCTGCCCGCTCTGATGCCATCTTCCTGGAACTCATCTCAGGGCGTCCTTTTAAAAAAGTTCTTGGACCAGAGTATAGAGATTGGAGTGTGGGGCAGTGCTAGAGGTCAGAGGCCAGAAGAGGAGCAAGGTGGTAGGAGGGGAAGGTGGAAGATCTGTGAGATGCCTGACTGCAGGTGGGCTGCAGGTAAGGCTCCAGCATCAGCTGAGAAGGGGCTGGGAGCCAGTGGCAGTGAGAGGACTTGACACCCCAGGGCTGGAAGGTTATGGGTTGGGTTGTGCTGTCTCCCCAAAAGACTTGTACAAGGCCAAATCCCAGCCCGGGAAGGTGGCCTTATTTGGAAATAGAGTCTCTGAAGACGTGATTAGTAGAGGCCAAACTGGAGCAGGGTGGTGCCAAGTCCAACAGGAGAGGGGATTTGGACCCAGAGGCAGGCAGACAGAGGCCACAAAACCACGGAGACAAAACTGGCCACGTAGAGACGAAGGCAGACTGGAGGGATGCCGCCCCACGCCAAGGAGTGCCAAAGACAGCCGGAGACCCCAGAAGCTGCAATAGTCAAGGAAGGGCCCTCCCTCGCGGAACTGGGAGACAACACATTTCTGCTGTTTTAAGGACTCGAGTCTGTGGTCCTTTTAGACGGCAGCCAGGACACTAGG
>JAKSZT010020074.1:4365114-4427672 GCA_026826555.1 Tolypeutes matacus | reverse complement strand
GGGGGCAAGGTGGGGGGGAGGCCCTCCCTACGATCTCAGCCTCAAGGGCCGAGGGAAGGACTGCGGAGTCGGGGAGCCACGGCAGCAGCGTGTCTAACAGAGTTACGAGAGGGTCAAGGGGACCCGGCCCCTCCTCAGACAACACCTGCTTGTATCCTGACGTCGTGGAGACCATCAGGTAAGAAACAGACACACAAGGACTGAGGTTTGTCACATTGAAAGGGCTGCATTCTCAGTTCCCACCCCTTGGAAAAGTGACGAGCGAGGCTTACGTCCCAGGACTGTCATGAAACACAAGCAGAGTGTGTGCTCACGTCCAGGTTAGCACCCAGAGGTGCGCGCGAGCTGCGGGTCCCGGTGGGGGGACAGGCAGGAAAGCGTGCAGACAAGCAAGCCACAGGTAGAAATCGCAGGTCAGAGCAAGCGGTGAGCGGGCACCGGCCAGCAGGGGGCGCCCACGAGCGGAGACGCGAGAGGCACCGGCACGGCCGCCGGCGGGGACGGAGCCGCTGCGCGACCAGGACGCGGGCGGCTGCGGCCCTGCGCGCGCGGCCCGGCTTCTGCGTGCGCGCTCCTCGGCGTGGCCGACGTAGGGCTGCCTCCCTCCCTCCCTGCCTGGGCCCGAGTGGTAGCAGGTGGCCCGGGAGAAACTCCCACGCGTGGGTCCCGTGAGCCCGCAGGACGGCTCAGCAGAGGGCACTCGCCTGCAGCGGGAACCTCGCCCGGGGCGCGCAGAGCCGCTGGCACGGAGGCGCAGCCTGGCAGCTGCGCGCCTTCCACATGGTTCCCACGCTCGCCTGCTTCGGGGTGCCTGCACCCGTGGAGCGCAGAGAGCTGGGCCTCTGAGGAGACAGGGAAGGGCCAGACCACGTGCAGAGTCTCGCGTGCTCGGCTGATTCCCACCCACTGTAGAACGTCACCGGGTGCTGAGCTAGAGGCAGGGATGGGTGGAAAGGGTGGGCCTGGGGCCCCGAGTGTGTAGAGCTGTGGATTAGGGAAAGTGGAAGAGGACCCACAGGTGGCTATTACAGCAGGGCATAAAACGCACTTTCTAAGGGGCGCGTTGAGAAAAGGATTCCCTTGTAGGGGTCCTCTCTCCTGGCTCGCGTTCTGGAAGTCACTGGCTTTGAAGCCTCCTTTCTCACCAGGAGTGTACAGTGCTCCTACCAGAAGCTCCTCATCGAAGCACATCTGGTTCCACATGTGTTGTTAATAAAGACCTCGGTATTGATGCGATCCCTAGACCCTGGGATTCTAGGTCTTATTCATTGTCCATTTCTAATAGCCCCATTTCTTTATTTGCAGTTATTTTCAGCCCTTCTGTGAAAAGCAAGTCCACAGGGAAGCAGATGTGGCTGAAGCTACTGAGCTCCCGCCTACCACATGGGAGGTCCCAGGTTCGCTTCCCAGTGCCTCTGAAAGAAGATGAGCAAGACAGCAAGCTGATGCAATGGGCTGGTGCAGCAAGCTGATACAACAAGATGACACAAGAGACACAAGGAGGAAAACATCATGAGAGATACAACAAAGCAGGGAGCTGAGGTGGCTCAAGGGATTAGGCACCTCCCTCCCACATGGGAGGTCCCAGGTTTGCTTTCTGGTGCCTCCAAAAAGGAAGACATACAATGAATAGACATAGCAAGTGCAAACAATGAGGAGGTGGGGAAAAATAAATAAAAAAAATAAATCTTAAAAAAAAAAAAGGCAAGTTGACGATTACTCTGCTGACAGCTGGGTGTTTCAACCTATCTCCTTTGTGACAGGCGCACAAACTGCATGCCGTTGTTGGAGATTCTTGGCCTGTTTCAAAGAGAGGAGTAGAAACCTGTCTGGTAGCAGAATTTATACATAAAAACCTAGACTGCAGTTACCCTATTTCATTACTTTTAAGCTATACACAGTCTTCATTGTGGCCCATCAAGGTAAGAACTTTATATGACGAACCTGCTAGACATGTGCATGCCATGTGACTATAAGGCACTCGGACTGTTTTCAACTACTGACAAAGGCACCGGGGCCAAGACAGGACTGCTTTCTCTCCAACAGTTATCTCGGGAGGCCATAAACTTGCTGCTACGAGGACGGCGCTGGAACCTGTCTGAGGACTTAACGGGCTGATGCTCGAGTCCCAGGCGCGCACCTGGGGCACCTCCGCCGCTCACAGGCGCCGGGAAGGCCTGGCGCGCGCGTGCTGGAAACAGCCGCCGTCGGTGATAAAGGAGCTTAAAGGGCTCCCGCTTCAGCCCTCCAGGCCTGTCGGGCTTCCCGCTGAGTCCTTCGATGTCGCTCACGCCGTGACCTTGAAGCCCCGACCTTCAGGAGGCAGGCGGGCCGCAGGGGTCTCCTCTCGCTCAGAGCCCCCTGGGGCTGGCTGAGGGAGCACGTCGTGAGCTGGAGAAGCCAGCTGCCGCAGCGCCTGCTGCCCTGGAGGTCGCTCCTCCCCGAGGAAAGGGGCTGCCAGGAAGGGCCCAGGGGGCCAGGACCCGCCGGCCCTCCCTCAGCTTCTGTCCTGCAGAACTTTCCAGAACTCGGGCTTGGGAAGACTCGGGGGAGCACGTGCCAAATGACCTCATGTTGCAGCTTCTTCCTGCTCAGCCCTGTTCTGAGCCGAGCACTCCAATTCTTACTCAGAACACGCGCGGGTACTGGGAGGAAAAGAAGGAAATGGCGAGAATTCTTACCTTTGTAGGAAAAAAGAAAACCCTAACACGCAAGAAGGTCCGTGGTGTCCTTACTCGGGTCTGTCAGAGCCCTTAACAGAAGTGCCCTTCCTGGCAGCTGAGCAGCCGTTCCTGGAGCTGGGTCACCTGCAGCTCTCAGTCCAGCTCTGCAGCGTCCAGGAGCCCCGGCCAGGCCTGCCCCAGGAGCCCTCACGCCTACCGGGTGCCTTTCGCCACTCGGGGAGGCAGGGCCCGTGACCCTACATTACAGATGAGGAAACTGAGGCACGGAGAGGCTCGGCTGGGTAACATGCCCACACCACGCAGCAGCGGGCAGAGCCAGGGCCACACCTGGGCCGTGGGCACCAGGCGGCCTGCGGTTGGTCCTGCTCTTCAGAGGCGACGCGTTGCCAGTTCTCCCCTACACGGAAGTGCCGTTTTCACCTCATTCTCTCATGGAAAATGTGGGAAATTTAAAAATCCAGAGCCTGCAGACCCGTGGCGGAAACCAGCGGGTGGCCTCCGTTTCGTGTCCCCTCTCCAGCACGGAGCCACGGCTGCTGAGGACGTTTTTTAGGGAAAGGGAGGGAGGTCAGGTGAAGCCTTCCCCTGGAGTTAGCTGAGGCAGGAACTGGAGAACCCCGCCAGGAGCCGCGGGCCGCGGGCTGCACAGCTCCCACGTTAGAGCAGAACGCGCGGGTCCAGCTGGCCGGGGCAGGGCGCCCGTGAGGCGAGCCCCGGGGAGCTCCTTTCTCCTCCTCGCAACATCGCAGTGCCAAGCGCCTGAGAATCCGAGTCCTGACTTGGCAAAGCTCACTGGCTGAATGACGAGCTGAAGCGTAAGAGCCAGCTGGGGAGGGCAGGAAGCTGGACAGACGCCCGCCAGGGCCAGGGCGTCACACAACCTGCACGTGCCAGCCAGTTGCCAAGACCTGATGGCCCGGGGAAACACTGCAGCCCTCGGGAGAAAGCAGGGCATCCTCACCGGGATTTTCAGATTGGAGTTTATCACTTTTTTCCTCTCTCTACTCAGAGTTGTACATAAATGTTGCAAAATCAAGTAGCTAGTAAAAAATATGTATAATAACAGCGTAAGAAAACTCATTGAGATTTAAATGGTCAATCAAATATAAAAAAAGGGATATTTATAATGTGATGATCATTATACTTACTTGAAAAAGAGGATTGTTTTATTTTAAATTACTCTATTTCAGTACATAAAAGGAATGGTCCAGAGTAAAATAATGTTTCCAGGAACTTTACTTTATTATCTCCAATTCTGTATGTCTTCTCCAACTTCGACACCTGTCTTTGCCACCATAACGGGCACAGAATTGTTCAAAATAAAGTTTTGACCCAAACTGGACTACGGAAAGAATGATGTGAGATAAACTCAAAACAATCCAACAAGAACCAAGAAAAGTGTCTTTCTCTTTACGTATAAACCATGTTTACAAAATTACAGTTAAACTGACTGGTCTTTATGTACACGCTTTAGTGAATATTAGTATTTAACACATACATGTGCATATACAATAAAGTAAAAAGGCAACTTTTAAATTATTTTTACCTATGAAAAGTATATAAAATGTGATTGATACATACTTTAACTTGTGCTTGTCCAATACTCAGTGCATAAAAACATTTGGGGGGAAAAATCCCCAAATAGATCCTGGTGCAAGATACGAAAAGTGAAAGAAGGAACCGGCAGGTGCTTGGTGTGATGATAAAAAGGGGGCGAGGCGCACGGCGGTCCGCCCCCACCCCCAAGGGGCTGCCAGCGCAGAGCAGATGACCCCACGCTTGTCCTTCCTCTGAAGGGCGGGGACCAGGAGCGGGGCTCCCCGCCCGCACCCGCGGGCGCCCTAGTCGGCGCCGGGGCAGCAGCAGCAGCAGAGGGCGCGGCACGGGTTCCTCCTCCGGTACTGCGCCGCCTTGCGCACCTGCGCCTTGGCCTGGCCCGTGTAGTCGAGCGCCTGGCGCACGTTGAGCTCGATCACGTCCAGGGTGTCTGCCTGCTCCTCCACCAGCACGGCCATCTGCAGGAAGAGCTCGTGCACGTCGCGGATGCGGCCCTCGAGGCGCAGCAGCTCGCGGTGGCGGCTCTCGAGCTCGCTGAGCGCGGCGCGCGCGCCCTTCACGTCGGCCAGCAGGTTCTCGGAGAACACGTCCCAGCGGCCCTGCTCGCACAGCGCCTCCACCTGCTCGGCCGACACGTCCTTGCCCATGATCTCCAGCTGGCGCCGGATGCGCGCCTTGCAGTAGTCGCGCTGGCGCAGCTCGGCCTGGTTGTACTCGAGCAGCGCGCGCTGGAAGGTTCTGGAGAGCGCGTGGTGCTGCGCGCGGGCGATGCGCGCCACGGCCGAGTGCGCGCCGTGCTGGGCCTCGGCGGCCTCGGCCGCCGCCTGCAGCGCGCGCAGCTTGCGGTGCACCGCCTCGCCGCGCGCCTTGATGGCCTTGGCGATGGCGTTGGTGTCGCGCTTGATGCTGCTCAGGCGCCGCATGGACGTGAGGAAGCGCGCGTTCTGCTTGCCCAGCCGCCTCACGTCGGCCATCAGCTGCCGGGTATCGTCCTGCAGGTCCTGGATGTCCCGGTACAGGGACTCCAGCAGGTGGTCCGTCTCGAAGCAGATGTCCTCGTGGGGCCCGTCGAAGGCGTCGTCGCCGTCAGGGAACTGCTGGTCATGGTGCCTGGACACCTCCAGAAGGTCTGCCAGCCTGTCCTTCATTTTGCCTGTGGGCAGAGAGACAGGGTCAGAGCTCCACGTCCAGGGCTTGGGACTCAAGGTAAGGAAGTGGACTCCCCTCACCGGGCCAGGGGCCCCGCCTGCGCGCTGGCGGGTGGAGGGGGACAGCGGAGACCCAGGCACCGTGGCCTTTGCTTCCTGTCCAGTGAGACTGGCACCCAGAACTCAGTCAGCAGTTTAAGTGTTACTTTTGCATCGAAGAAATCTTTTTCTTGCTTTAGGTTTTCCATTCAAATCAAAACAGACCCCTGAAAAGGAAAGGTAAAGACTTGCCAAGGTAAGGGCTTCTGAATAAGGACAGTCTCCCTCCAGGCCCTGGGGTCTGCTGCAGCACAGCCAGCACCTGCAGGCACAGGCAGAAGCACTCTGAAATGAGGAGCAGCTTCAACTGTGGCTCTAGCAGCATTTTCTCTTGAACATTTTATAAAAGGAAAACATGCTTGAAGTAAACCACAACAAAACAAACGAAGACAAAAATCTTGTGGGCGAGTATAACATGTGGAAGTTGCAAGGTCCCCGCTCCCCTCCCCAGTCGCCTTCCCTACTATAAGCATTTTTAGTGCTTTGGAAACATTGATATGACAATTTTCAAATGTACACAAGTCTGGTAACAACTATACAACAATGTCCTATTTACCTGGTGTGATTGGGCGAATGTGTCGGCTCGGCCAGGCCATGGTGCCCCGTTGCCTGGTCAAGCAAGCACTGGGCTAATTGTAACATGAGGGCACGTGTGAGCTGATTGCATAGGTGGCTGGTTACAGCTACAACCAACCGAGGCGAGTGCCGTCAGCAGTGAGAGACTCATCCAGTCAGCTGAAGGCCTTGAAAGGGGAAGGGATTTCAGCATCCAGGGAGAGAATCCCCCTCTCTACTTCAGACAGTGTCTCCTGGGGACCTCAGCGAGGACCTTCATCAGAGCCCCTGGCTTGCAGCCTGCCCTTCGTAATTTGGACTTGTGCATCCCCATGGTAGCATGAGACAATTTCATAAAACAGAGATCTCCCTAGAGAACCCTGATAATACCCCGTCGATGCTACCACAGTGTCTGTCCATTTTTAATGGCTGGGAACAAGTTGGCAGCTCAAGCAGAGTCTCTACGTTCTTATAAAGCGGTTCTGGGAACTCCCCTGCTTAGCAAGGCAAAATAATGTTCTCTGTGTCCATTGTTTTCCAAAGCTTTCACTCTTGGTAGCAAGCATATGTGCCAACATACTGAATGTTTTGCCCTTACCTGAGAGTTTGTGACTAGGAAGATTCTCTTTCTAGTCTATAATTTACAGATGAGGGGGAAAAGTGGCAATCTAGGAGGGCTGGGGACCTCAAATTAAAGGCTTCTCTGAACTTGAAGCAATTAATTTTATAGCATGACTAATGGAGTGCTGACAGCCTGGATTTGGTGATAAATGGACAATGGTAAAATATTAACCATGACCTCTCATCTACCATGACCATTATTTACATAAATTAACGGAAGCCTGCATCCGCGATGCTGACAGAACAAGCCATCCTGCTGAAGATGCCATTTCTGCTTCCTGGCAACCGGAGTCAGCACCAGTCCACCCTGACGATGGGGAAGAGGCAGGAAAGGGACCCCACCTGGACCAAAAGTACACCTTCTGCTGGCCCAGATGTCTCTATATTTTATTATTTCCTCACATTGAACAAAATGTAAAGACAAACCACAAAGTAGGGGGAAACTAACATATGGCAGACGACAGGTTAACATCCTTAATACAGAGAAGTTCTCGGGGATGAAAAGACCACTCGCCAAAACAAAGAGGGTGAAAGGCAGTTCACAGGAGTGACTGCGAGCGCCGGTGTGTGCCAGGTGTGCCCGTCTGCAGGTGCTGTCTGGGCACTTTCCACGGGCTGCTGTCACCGTCCCTACGAAGCAGGTGTTGTCATCAGGTTGGCAGGCGAGTCGTGGAGGTTACAGAAGCCGTCCAAAAGCGCAGCAACTGAGGAGGCAGACATCTAACAGCCTGCTAACCCCCACAAGCCACATTCACGCCACTATTAAACATGGAACCTAAGCTAAGCCACTGAGATCTGTTTGCCCACCAATTTCTTAAAAAAAAAAAAATACAATTAAAAAAAATGGGTGGGATTTTCAAGAAATCAAAAGTGCTGGTAGGAGGTGAGTTACAGAGGCTTTCCGGAGAGCAGTTAAGCGGTATGTACCGAAGCTTCAAGATGTGTATCTGGGGGGGGAGGGGCAGGGTCTGTGGGAATCCCCCTGTGTTTTCCACGTATCATTTATATAATCTAAAGCTTCTTTAAAAATAAAAAACACTAAAAAAAGGAGTACATCTGCTTTGATCCGTGTTCTTTTATCCTAAAGATTTGTGCAAAGACATGCGGCACCCATAACTGTACATATTTTCAATCCGCACATTTTCACAGACATTCAGAGATCATTAAATGCACAATAAAGAGGCACCGGCTGCTGCAGAATCGCCGAGTTTAGGAGGTGATCCAGCGGCATGAAAAGTGTATGTGTTCTTTTAGGCAGGGAAAGCAGGTGAAGAGAACAGCTCATGCCCCACTGCCCAGACATCCTGAAAGAAGGTGTGCAGAACACGTCAGCATGTTAGCAGCTTTCATCGAACTGTGGAACGAGCAATTCTTTTCATTCTTTGTGCTTTGATGCATTTTCTGAGATTTTTACAATGGCCGTGTAGATTTTTGTAACTAAATAAAACCCCACAAAATAGTCTCAGGAGGGCCTCTTCAAGGCAGATGTATGGCGGACAAGCCAACCCCGTGCGCTTCCCAGGGGAGCACGTCAGCTGGCGAGCACAGGTGGAGCTGTGTCTCCCTGCTGAAGCTGGTTCCAGTGTGTGCAGCAAGTGGGTGGACAGACAGGGTAAGCTGTGATGACCACAAGGACACGTGGTCTTGGCCACGATGCGTGGGGCACGGCACTGGGAGGGGACGGGCGGTCAGGGGTCACTGCCACCCACTGCAATCTTTGGGGCCTCTCTTTTGGTTCCCACTAGTCCCAGACACACCCTGCTTGTTTGTACTGCTGCCCTAATGCCACGAAAAAGCTACTTGGGGAAATCATCTCATTCACAAAGAGCAAAGCCCCGTTCGACCTAATGTGGAGAACTGCCATCAGGAATAGCCCTGGCTCATCCAGCGGCCCAGTTCCAAAGCCTGGGAAGGAGAAAGGGAGGGAGGAAGGAATTCAAGATTCTCCAAGAGGTGTGGGAGGCCTTCGCTTGGCTTTGAGCTCACCTTTGCTGGCCCAGCCAAGCTCCCAAATCCTTGCTCCCAGAATGTCCCCTGGTTGCCTGGGGGTGGGAGATAGGGGGCAGCATTAGGAAAACTACAACGGAAAGTCAACTAGAGGCTGTGATTTCTAAGAATGTCCCCCAAAAGTTTGAAAATGTACACTTGACTGAAGGTGTATCAAAATGTCAAGAAAGTACAGAAAGAGCATCAAAATAACCTACACTTCAGTAGCTTCTGTGCTCTGAGGTCTTTAGAAGAGGGAACTTGGGCAGTGAGAAAGAAGAATCAAGCAAGCCCATTGACCTTGCTGCCTCACTGTGATAAAGAATAAAGTAATGCTCATTGGTAAACTGTACTCATAAATGTGCTAAAATATGTCCTGCTTTGATTCACGTGGAGATGAAGAATTCAAAAGAAAATTTACAGCCAACTACCAGAAATCGACTTCTGCTTTATAATTTTCTTTTAAGGCACAATGATGGTTTGTCTTGAGAACTCGACCTGGCAGGAAAGGAAGGGGAAATTGCTTATGCCCTCTTCTATTGGGCACCAAGATTTTAAGGAAGAGAACGCAAAAGAGCAGAGAGATGGGGGTGGCTCAGTGGCTCTCAAACTTTAGGGGTCCACAGAACGCCTGGGGAGCTTCCAGCGTGGCGGACGCCATCACCCCAGGGCCCCGAGCACTGCCCCGTCTCCATTATCAGAGCAGCCATGACTCATTGCAGCATCCCCAGAATCCACCAAAGTAGCAGGCGCAGGTAATTCTGTTACGGCAAAGCTGGGCTGTGGTGTCGACTGGCCAGAGGCTGTGCTGGAATCCCAGCCTCAGAGCAGACGCTGGAAGTGGGGAGCCTGGAGGGACAGCGCAGGGGTCATGGGCAGGGTTCCCTTTACCAGTGGAAACCAAAACGTGTTGCTTTGGCCCTAGAATGTGAAGCAAACTCTCAGCTGGAAAACATAGAAAAGGAAATCTATGTAGGAAAAAATAAGGACTAAGTTTTGAATTCAGTATAAAATGCATATGCCCTGATTAAATTTAGACTTCACGACGATTCCATAGAGTGCTTTATGTATGGTAAAATAACATTTGTACTTTAACTATTTTCAGTGTAGAATTCAGTGGCGCTAGTCACAGGCACGGTGTCGTGCAAACGCACCACTATCTATTTTCAAGTTTCCGTCATCCCCAAAAGAAGCTTTGTATCCGTCAAGCCGTGACTCCCCACTCCTCCCCTCCCAGCCCTGGTAGCCTCTGTGTTCTTGGTCTCTATGGATTTGCTGGTTCTATACATTTCATGTAAGTAGAATCCTAGTATTTGTCCTTTTGTATCTGGCATCTTTCACTTAGCATAATGTTTTCAAGGTTCATGCATGTTGTACTATGTATCAAAACTTCATTCTTTTTTACGGCTGAATAATATTCCATTACATGGATATACAATATGTCTGCTTAAGCCTCTATTTTCAATTATTTGCGGAATAAACTAAGAGTAAAATTGCTGCATCATATGGTAATTCTGTGCTTGACTTTCTGAGGAACTGCCACACTGGTTTTCACAGCAGCTCTACCATTCTGCATTCCCACTAGTAATATACCAGGTGCCAGTTTCCCATGGAGTACTCTTCAAAAAGAGAAATCAGTGGAGTTTCCAGAATCATCAACAGCCTTTTCTTTTCCAACTCATAATACAAGTTAGGGGAAATCCCACAGGATTTTAAAATTTCTTTTTATGGTCCTTTTTCCTTCTTTCTTTCTTTTTTTTAAAAGCAGTTTTATTGAGATATAGTCACATACCACAAACCTACCCAGTGTACAATCAGTGGCTTTTAGTATAATAATAGTGTTGGGCATTCATCACCCCAAAACATTTTAGAACAACTTCATTACTCCAAAAAGAGAAACTCCACATTCCTTAGCAGTCACCACTCAAACCCTCTGTCCTTCCCCAGCCCTACATAACCACTCATCTAATTCCATCTTTATATATCGATTTATATTTACATTTTATATGATTGGAACCATACAATATGTAGTACTTTGTGTCTGGCTTCTTTCACTTAGCATAATATTTTTTTTTGCCTGATATTAACATCTTGTAACATTAACATACATTTGTTCAGTTTCAAAGAAAAACAGTCTTATATATGCAATATTACAAATATTCATATTTGTAATATTCAGGTTTTACTGTGCTATACAGTTCCATGCTAGTTTTTAGCTTTCCTTTTAGTAATACACATGACCTTAGACTTTCCCTTTAAACCTCTTTCATAACCCACATAATAGTACTGTTACTTACAAACATTATGATGGGCTTTCACCTTTTCTATTCATTTCCAAAGATTAACACACATCCTTTTAACCAATTCTGCACAAGTTAAACCTCAGGTTTCTATTCTCTAACCACATTCTAATTTCTGAAGACATTCTAGTTATTAAATCCATGAGTTTACACAATATATTTAGTTAATAATAGCACAATCATACGGTATCTGTCCTTTTGTGTCTGGCTTGTTTCACTCAACATAATGTCCTCCAGGTTCATCCATGTTGCCATATGCTTTACGACTTCATTTCTTCTTACAGCTGCATACTATTCCATCGTGTGAATAGACCACAGTTTGTTTATCCATTCATCTGTTGATGGACACCTGGGTTGTTTCCAGCTTTTGGCAATGGTGAATAATGTGGCTATGAACATCGGTGTGCAGGTGTCTGTTCGTGTCACTGCTCTCAGTTCTGCTGGGTATATACCCAGTAGTGGTATTGCAGGGTCACGTGGCAAGTCTATATTCAACTTCTTTAGGAACTGCCAAACAGTCCTCCACAGTGGCTGTACCATTCTGCATTCCCACCAACAGTGAAGAAGTGTTCCTGTCTCTCCACATCCTCTCCAACACTTGTAGTTTTCTGTCTTTTTAATAGTGGCCATTCTGATAGGTGTGAAATGATATCTCAGTGTAGCTTTGAATTGCGTTTTCCTAACCACTAATGATGTTGAACATTTTTTCATGTGTTTTTTTTTTGCCATTTGTATTTCTTTTTCAGACAAATATCTCTTCAGTATTTTGCCCATTTTAAAATTCAGGTCATTTGTCTTTTTATTGTTGAGTTGTAGCATCTCTTTATATATCATGGATATTAAACTCCTATCACATATGTGATTGCCAAATATTTTCTCTTACTGAGCTGGCTGCCTTTTCACCCTTTTGGCAAAGTCCTGTGAAGTGCAAAGTGTTTACTGCTGAGGAGATCCCATGTATCTCTTTTTTGTCGTTGCCCATGCTTTGGGTGTAAGATCCAAGAAACCATCACCTACTACAGATCTTGAAGTTATATCCTTATATTTTCTTCTAATAGTTTTATGGCCCTGGCTTTTATATTTAGGTCTTTCATCCATTTTGAGTTTATTCTTGTATAGGGAGTGAGATAGGGGTCCTCTTTCATTCTTTTGGTTATGGATTTCCAGTTCTCTCATCACTATTTGTTGAAAAGACTGTTTTGTCCTGTTAACATGGACTTGGTAGATTTGTAAAAAACCAATAAGCTGTAGAGTTGAGGGTTTATTTCTGGGTTCTCAATTCTGTTCCAGTGATTAATGTGTCTATCTTTATGCCAATACCATGCTGTTTTGACTACTGTAGCTTTGTGATATATTTTAATGCCAGGCAAAGTCCTCCCACATCACTCTTCTTTTTTTATAATTCTTTTGGCTATTAGGGTGCACTTTCCCTTCCAAATGAATTTGGTAATTGCCCTATTTCTGTAAAGTAGGCTGTTGGACTTTTGATTGGTATTGCATTGAATTAAAAATCAGTTTGGGTAGGATTGACATCTTCATGATATTTAATCTTCCAATCTATGAACATGGAATGTCTTTTCATTTGTTTAGATTGCCTGATTTCTTTTAGCATTATTTTGTAGTTTCTGAATATAGGTCTTATACTTCTTTGGTTAAATTAACTCCTAGGTATTTGAGTCTTTTTGTTGCTATTGTAAATGGAATTTCCCCCCTGGTTTCCAACTCAGATTGTTCAGTACTATTGTACAGAAACATTACTGATTTTTGCATGTTGATCTTGTGTCCTGCCACTTTGCTGAACTCACTTATTAGCTCAAGTAGTTTTGTCATAGACATTTCAGTTTTCTAAATATTGGATCATGTCATCTGCAAATAGTGAGAGTTTTACTTCCTCTTTTCCTATTTGGACGCCTTTTATTTTTGTCTTGTCTCATTGCCCTAGCTAGAACTTCTAGCACAGTGTTGAATAACAGTGGTGACAGTGGGCATCCTTGTCTTGTTCCTGATCTTAGAGGGAAAGCTTTCAACCTTTGCCCATTGAGTGAGATGTTGACTGTGGGTTTGGTTTTTTTAAGGTTTATTTGGATTTATTCTGACAGGTATGCTGCGCTTCTTGGGCATGTAAATTCATTTCTTTCATGAGAGTTGGGAAATTTTCAGCCGTTATTTCCTCACTTACTCTTTCTGCCCCCTTTCCCTTCTCTTCTCCTTCTGGAGCTCTCGTGACATGCATGTTGTTGTGTTTCATGTTATCATTCAACTCCCTGAGCCCTGCTCCACGTTTTCCATTCTCCTCTGTCTCTGTTCTTTTCTCTCGTCAATTTCAGCTCTTCTGTCTTCTGTATCACTTATTCATTCTTCTGTCATTTCAAGTCTGCTGTTGTATGCCTCTAGTGTTTTTTTTTTTTTTTTCTCATTCTATAAAGATTTATCATTTCCAAATCACAGAAAGGAATTTGAGTAATTTACTAATTGTTTTCTACTATGTGCCTTAGAGATACCTCACTAAAAATTGGTATCTGACACAACAGAAGACATTTGCAGAATGTAATATTGTAGTGACAGTACTGAGGTTGATTGTTACACACATTTTAAACTCTTTGAATTTGGTTACATCTTAATTATTTATACAGAACATTGGTCCAATAACGTAAAAATAGAGAACAGCAGCTGGAAATTTATCTCATTCAATGTTCAGAGATAAAAGGGTTAAACACTCTTTCCATTATTTTCTGTATATAGTCCTTTTTCATTTTGAAATCTGACTGCAATCAAATTCTGGCATTGTTCCAAGCTATTGTACAAACAGGATACTGAAGGCCATCACTATACAGCATACAGCAACATAAGGACTCTTTCGTTCACCTATTCTGGCACACTTCCAAAATATACCCAACAGTCCAGTTTTATTTCTGTCCAGGAGGCTGGGTGCCAAGGATCGGATATAAGCACAGGTACATATAAGCAGCAAGATTACAGTCAACAGACTCTGAAAATTGAAAATGGCAGACGTATTTTCATCAGTCCTGGATTACTTGGGCTCCACGTAGCTTATTTATTTATTTTTAGAATTATCAAAGCAAATTGTTTAACCAGTTTGTTGATGAAGGGCGTTCTTTATGCATAACACTGTCTGGGGACTTCAAATATTGAATGCCATAGTGAGGCCGGCGGAGCCTAGTGTGTTTTTTTTAACTGTGAAAATACTATGTTTATTTATTTTGAAAATATGCAAAATTCTAATGTGTTTTTTGGTCTCACCTATCATGTCTTTCATTCCAATGAGCACTGTTATTTTTCTATTCAGATTTTCAAATTCTCCTTTGTGCTCGCTCAGTGTCTTCTTGATATCCTTTATCTCTTTAGCCATACTGTCTTTCAACTCATTAATTTGATTTTGGAAATTTGTGTGCATCGCATTGATCAGTTGTCCCAATCCCGTGTCCCATCCTCTAATGGGTTGCAGACCTGCTTCCAGAGGCCTTGGGAGGGAGGCTGTAAAGCCCCCCAAAGCCTCTTACTTACTTTTAACTTCCTCAGGTGTGTTTCCTTGGTTTGCCAGCAGATGGCACACTTCAGAGGCCTTTCAGTTCAAAACCTGGTTGGATCTGTTTGCTGCAACCTGTGCCAGGTCAAGGTGACAGAGGATCCTGCCTGGAGACCAAGAGCCTTGTAATCCACGCTTTCTCAGAGCAGCCCCCTCGCTTTTCCCAGGTAAGAAAAATTCCACTTCCCTTTCTGTCCTCAAAAACCAATCCCGACTAGTCGGGAGGGTGATTGAGAGGGTTGCATCTCTTTAGTCTCTCTTTTTTCTAGTTTGAAATAAATTTTATTTAAATGTTAGAAGAAATATATACAATTCATAACAACTCACAAATTCTCTATAAAACAATTGCCAATCTTTGGCCAATTTTGTAATATTTTTTTTTTTTTTTTTTTTTTCAGACTTAGAAATTTTGCTGTGAAATAGAGTCTACAAAATATTTGTTTTTGAAAGCATCACAATGTTAACTTTAGGCAAAATATTGTTTAAAACAGAAATCTTTGCATGCAAGTGAGTAAGCTCAAAGTGTCTGATAATTTTGGTCTTTGAGAGCACAGCTGTAGTTTAAAAAAGACTGGCTTTGCATCTCCCAAGGCAAACAATGGCACAACCCCACCCAGCCTGGAGGTGCTCGGGGGACACAGGAGACCAAATCTGTGGGTCAAAATCTGAATCAGCCTTAGGCTGCGTTCCTCTCGCCCCCTTTTCCTGGGGAGGTGGATCCCTGTGGCCCCCTTTGACTTAGCTATAGGCCAGATGCTGGGGAATTCAAAGCTTTCTGCTAGCAGGGTGGGGCAGGGGCGCAGCGCAGTTTCTACCGGGGGTCTTAATGTCGAGGTCCCTTTCCCGAGCCCCCCCCTTCCCCCTCCCCCCTCTCTTCTGGCTGGTGTCCAGCCTTCCCTGCTGTCCTAAACTCTAGAACTTTTTTCCCCAGGCCGTTTCTGCCTGTCCTCTAGGTATTTTTCTGGGTGAGGAGAGTCTGATGTCTTTCTGATCTGCCATCTTCCCAGAAGTCAGTCCCTCTTCTTTTAGACAAAGCCCCTTGCTCACTGATTCAATTCTGCAAGCAAACAAATTATTATTTTTGGCTGACACTTTTTACACGAGGTACAGAAATATTTCAATTATGCAACACCATCAAGGTATGAGATTTTCCTCTCGTGATTTTGCAATAACTGAAGTTTCTCCCTTGAAATGCAAAAGATAGTCACTCATTTTTGTTGGAAATCTTCTAAATGCATTAAAATACTTCATTGCTTCCTTCAAGAGAGGAAATTGGGCACAATTTACTGATGACTCAGGTGGCCTCTATTAACATTTTGAACGCTCTGGTGATACATTTTTGTTGCTTTAAAATGTTTTTTCCTCAGGGTTAAAAATGTCAAGCTTTAACTCGATTATCATTGTACACCTCCACAACAGTGCCCTCATCCTCATACAGACGGGGTCAGGCAAAGCAGCTGGATCACCAGGCGTCTAATCACGGTGAGCTGCACGTGAGTCAGGAGTCCTCAAGAAGAAAACCCAAGACGTGAACTAACGATGGAAATGACCTGATGTCGGTGGCAAAGCGCGTGGCCGCTGTGGGCCAGTTACTGTGCTGGACAGCTGATCTATAATCCATGCACTGTCTCCATAATAACCTTCTGAGGGGATGCCACAGATTCAACTTGAGTATAGGGTCCCAGGAAAATTAAGATCCTTGTCCAGACACACAGCAGGAGCAATGGGATTTGAACCCACATCTTCCCTTCCACCGTGCCCTGCCCTGAAGTTGCATGGAGAGTGAGGCTGGGTGGCGTTAGTGCCCTAAAGGAAAAACGTTCTTTTCTGCTCTCCCACTCCTGCTGCTGGGCGTGGAGTCACCTGTGGTAACTCTGGAAAGAGAAGCTGTCGGCAGTCGCCCAGCCTCTTCCCCTCTCTTTCTCTTGGAAGTGGGTCTCCCACAGAGAGCTGAGGCCTCCTCCTCTCTGCTCCTAATTGATAACTGCGTTTTCCTTCTTGTTGCTCCATTGGTGTGGAACGCGGGGCAGGGGAGGGGACACTACTTGCTGTGCCCTTGCCCCAAGCAGCCCAATAACCATATTACTAAGTCAGAGAAGGTGACAGCAGGAAAAGCCTTTAATGATTATCTTGCTCAGTGCTTTAATTTTATGGAGGAGGAAAGAGACGCTTGCTCTGTTTAAGTGGCCTACGGATAATGATGAAAAGAGGATTATTAGGAAGAAAAAAAACTGTTATGGAACAGACATTTCTGCTTATAGTAATAGAATTCCCATACATGGCATATATTAGGTCCTCAGTAAGTGATAGCTCTTAATTTTACTTTTTTAGTACCAGATAGTATCTGAACTAAAAAAATCATCCTACTTTTTTTTTGTTTTTTTTTGGGAGGCGCCAGGGATTGAACCCAGGACCTCGTACATGAGAAGCAGGTGCTCGACCACTTGAGCTACATCTGCTCCCCCAGACTTCTTTAACCTGACCTCCTAAGTGCACCTTTCTTTCCTCCTGAATTTCTACATTCTTTGGGGAAGGTTGGGAAAAAAAAGCACATCCTTTGCAGCCCCTTTCATCAAGAGGTAGTGACCATTTCCCCTCTTCTCACGTTTAGCCGTGGGACGGGGACTTGCTTTGGCAGTTGAGCCGCCAGCACGTATGGTGAAGGCAGAGGCTTGAAGAGCACGGGGGCATGAGGGCTGCCCCGGGGACAGCGAGGCCACTGTGAGAAGAAACCAGGCCAGCTGGCAACCTAGCCAAGCCCCCAACTCGGCGTAGCGCAGGAGCAAGCCCAGAGGGAGCCACCGCAGGCGGCTCGGCCACCCCACTGCAACATGAGACGTGACCCAGCTTGCCACGGAAGCCTCTAAAATGTGCAGTGCTTTCTTACGCAGCACAAATGAACGGGCCTAGACACTGGCACCCAGAGGTGGCATGCCGCCATAGCCAGCACCTACAGCAGTCAGCTTCGGCTTTGGAACCAGACAGCAGGTGAAGGCTGGAAAAACCGAGAGGCAACTAGTAGCAAAATCTGGGAAAATGGCAAACTGTTATGGAGGCTGGAAAAGTGGTGAGGAAATTGCTAGAACAAGCTGGGGAAAAGGCTGCCCACATGCTGTAGCAGCAAAACAACTAGCAAAGGTGTTGCCTAGGCAGCTCAAAAGATGGAAAATGCACGAGTGCTGGATCTAGCTACGCAGTTCCCAGGAAGAATGTTCAGTGTCTGCTGAGAGCTCTTAGCAGCATACGCTGAGGCCCTTCGAGGGAGAAGGGGAGATAAGCTGGAAGCGGAACTGTTTAGTTGGTAAGCATCATGCCGAGAAATACATGAAGTCAGAACTCATGAAATTGGGAAATAAAACCTGTTTCCCTCTCCCGTCTCTCCAGCTGGAAAAGATTCTCAAAGCCCCAGAGAGAAGACTAAATGAATGGGATGTGGTGCCCAGACAGAAAAGGAAGCTCCAGGGCTCCTGGGGGAGTGAGGGAGAGCCGCCTCGAGTGGGACTGGAGACTGGCTTCTGGCGCAGTGACTACTATCTTCTTTTCTGAGAGATGCCATAACAAAGTACCACAAAGTGGGCGGCTTCCAACAGCAGAAATGGGTTCCCCCCAGCTCCGGAGGCCACGCGGCTGCGGCCAAGGCAGGGCCAGCTCCCTCCGAAGGCCACGGCGCCCCTTCCTTGTCTCCTTCAGCTTCAGGTGGCCCCAGTGCTCCTCGCTGGGGGCTGACTGCCCCCCATCCACGTGGCCTTCTTCCTTCTCTCCCTGGGTCTCAACCCTCCCCCTGCCTTTCTCCTCTAGGGACACTGGCACTGGATTTAGGGCCCCCTCTGAAGCTCTCAAGCCCTTCCGTCTGCAAAGACCTGTTTCGCAGCAAGGCCACAGGGGGGCTGGGAGCAGGGGCCTTCTCTTGAGGACACCCTTCAACCTGCTGCATGCGTAGCCGGAGTCTTCGAGGGCTGCCCTGACCAACGCTTCCCCCGCTGGCTAAGCAGAGACCGTCTAGGTGAGAAGACGGCTTTCCCGGAGCAGGACTTAGGCCAGGAAGCCAGAGCGGCCCTCCTGGTGGGGCCGAGGCTGTTTCAGGGGTGGGGCGCGCCCGTGGCCCAGGAGTCGGGCGGCCACACGCGCCTGGCGGGTGGAGTGGCCGCGTCCAGTGACTGCTGCCGCGGGCCGCTGCTCAGGGTGTGCCGTGCGGGTCCCTGGCCCTCCCCCTGCCATATGCGTGGGGCAGAGAGCGCCCCCCGGGGCATGGCACGCAGTGCCAGCAGCGCCTGCTCTGCTGCCCCGCGTGGGGCGCCTTACCTGCCCCCGAGACCCCGCAGCCGCGAGACCCTGCGTGTGGAGCCCGGTGCCGCGGCGGGACGAGACGGCAGGGAGTCCTGGGAAGCCGTGAGCGTATTTTCCGTGTAGGAGAACCGTGAATCGTTTTTGCCATTGGCAGATGGCAGTAAATTGCAAAAAAGAGCCACAGATTCTTACAGCTCCTCCCATCGAGAGGTGGCGTCCGGTTTTCCACCCTCGGAGTCTGGGCGTGGCCACAGGGGCCGTGGCCAGCGTGATGTGGGCAGGGCCCCCGGGGCACGGGAACCGCCCTGCGCAGCCTCCTGGGGAGCAGCCCGGGAGGGGCCCCCGCTGCTCTGAGGGTGGCCGGGGCGCGCCCACCTGCAGCGCCGGGCGCCCCGGGCGCTCCCGATCCCAGCTCCCTGCTGCGGCCTGAAGTCACACACACAGGCAGCCGCCGCGTCCTTGTGCTGCTGCCGGGTGTCGCCCGCCCGCCGGGCGCCTGAACTCTCTGATTTTAATTCGGTGGAGATTTATGGCATTATTCTGCATCCCTAGGGTGCGCAAAGGGTCCTGTGAGGCCTGTGCGTAAGGACACGTGTTTCCTACCATGACTGAGGGCAGCCCTTCCTTTCCTTTTGAGCGTTGTGGTCAGGCTCATGGTGAGGGGAGGAGAAGATGCTAAAAAAAGATTATCCCCCCCACAAGAAGCCTCCTCAAAAGCCGGTTCTGCAAATGCTGCGTGCTGGCCCCGGAGCCGGGGCAGCGGGGCCAGGAAGGCACAGCCGTGGCTGGCTACCGTGGCGCACTGGCGAGGCCTTGGAGGCCCGGGGTCTCACTAGGCTCCATTTGTTCAGATCGAGAGAAAGCGGATCCGGCAGGCCAAGCCCAGCTTCCCTGCCTCGACGGCCACACGCCGCCCTCCTCTTTCGGCACAGGCTAGGCTGCAGCTATTTCTTGCTACCACGTTAGAGAGGCGGAAAGTGCAGCGCTATGTCAGCTGGCTCCTACGGAAATGGGCCGACGAGCCCCTTCCGAGTGTGAAACCAACCAGGGCACGTGTGTTCAGAGCCCTGGGGCCCGTTCAGCCTTCCCCAGCCACTTGGGGGTAGTGGGAGACAGTGGCTCCAGGTCCACATCCTGCCGCCACCACCGGCCTGGCTGTCTTTGCTGGGCTCGGGGTGCCCTGAAGTGAGATAGGACAACCCCTCCCAGGTCCCGGCTTTCCCTGTGTAAGCCACTTGCGCAGGTACTGAGACTAAATGAGATACCCAGCAAAGCTCTCAAAACAGTGCTCTCCCAGCAAACGCTGCCTGCTCCTGCAGTCTCATGATTCAGTTCACTCGGATAAACAGTGTAGACTCAGTAACCACGAGCATCGTTAGTGCACTTGCCACGTACACAACCAAGCAGCAGCACTGATCGGATTTCTCACACGCTGACACCAACTCAAAGTATTCCAGGTAGCAACCGTGCGAAAGTGCTATATAGAAGCGGTGGCTACGGGTGTTCCAAGAAGAAAAGTCTTGCAGAACTTTTAGTCTGAACAGAATTTAAATGTTTCCTTTATCCATGAGCTTTTATAAGTGAGACGTCGCATCTTTGTAGTTATATTGGTGATGTGCCTAATAGAAATCAGGATCACTTCCTATCAGTCCCAAACTGCAGAAATTTCATAAAGAAGAACATCATTTGTTCTCTCGTTAACAGACTATGTAGAATAATCTCCACCCGTGAAATGCATACAATTTTAAATGCAGTATGCTTTTGTTTTTACTTACTATTGAGTATTTGTGATGAGATTTAATGTAACATTAGAATATCTCAATTCTATTAGCTAAAATATGCAACAGCATGGAAATAATGCCATCTGTTAGGCTCATTTCGTTTTTATATGCCAAGTTGGGGAACTTGTTAACTAGTTTCTAAATAATAAAGAATATGTGGTTGATACTCTTGTCCACACCTTTCAGAAAACGTGTTTGCATAGGCTACTATGATGGGGACTTTAATTCATGTGTTCATTCAACAAGTTTTTATTGAGCACCTACTATGCGCTACTGTGAGGCAATGGCATTGGATGGGGAGTGAGAAAGACGTGGTCCAAGTCCTTTAAAAAAAAAAAAATATATATATATATATATAAAAGATTTATTTATTTACTTTATCCATTTTAACCCCCCCCTTCCCCATTTTCTATTTTGTGTCCATTCGCTGGGTAATTCTCTGTGTGTGTTTCCTGCCATCTCTTCTCATCCTCCTCCTCCAGTCTTCACCAGGATTCGATCCTGGAGACCTCCGACGTAGGAGGGAGGTGTTCTGCCTCCTGCACCACCTCGGTTCCTGGTTTTCAGAGCTTTCGGAGCATCTCGTCTTGTCTCTCCCCTGCATCTCTCTCCTGTTACGTCATCATCCTGCTGCATGGCTCCCGGGGCCTGGCGGCTCACAGGCACACAGAGCCTGGTAGCCCATGCGCCTTTTATATATATATATATATATATTTTAATTTTACCGGGAGATCCCTGGGATCAAACCCAGTTCTCTCCGTATGGCAGACGGACGCCCAACCATTTGAGCCACATCCGCCCCCTAAAAATATTTTTTTAGCTAAGAAAGAATATGCTTACATAAAGCATTTTTGTAAGAAAAAACTGAAATTTTCAAAAATTTGAAATAAGATTTCTGATATTGCCATTTAAAATAGAGACAGAGCTGAAAGCAGAAGTGACGTGTAGCTATCTCACGATCAGCTCTCTGGGAGAAGGCTAACCACACATCCAGAAACAGGTTACGAAGCCTGCGGGGATGCAGCTTGAGGGTCCTCTGTATGTACAAGAAGTTTCTTAATTTTAATAACTGAGGTCAGCAGTGGCATCAAAGGTAGAATAATCCAGGGTTTAAAAGTTAAATAGGGGGCAGATGTGGGTCAAATGATTGGGCATCCATCTCCCATATGGAGGGAGCTGGGTTTGATCCCCGGGACCTCCGGTAAAAATAAATAAAAATATAGAAGGCTTGTGGGCCACTAGGCCCCACGAGCAGGTGTGCCGCCAGGCCCCGCGAGCAGGTGAGCCCCCCAGGCCCCGCGAGTGGGTGCACCATCAGGCCCCGAGGCCCCGTGAGCGGGTCAGCTCCCAGGCCCCATGCGTGGGTGCACTGTCAGGCCCCACCGAGCCACGCAGCAAGATGATGACCTAACAGGAGAGTGACACAAGGCAGAGCCATGAGACACGCTGAAAAAACCAGGAACTAAAGGTGGCGCAGGTGGTAGGACGCCTCTCTCCCACATCGGAGATTACCAGGATCGAATTCTGATGAAGACAGGAGGAGAAGGATGCAAAGAGAGGGAAGAAAACAGACACCGAGAATTGCCCAGGGAATGGACACAGAAACAGCAAAAACGGGGATGGGTGGGAAGGGGGGTAAAAATGGATAAAAGTAAGTAAATAAATAGATTTAAAAAAAACAAAAGTCAAATAGACTCCCAGCTCTGGGTAAGTGGGAAGAACGCTATTATTCTCAATTAACCTGTGAGCTTAGTTCACAGGGAGCCGAAGTGCTTGACTAGGAAACTCTGAGGTTTTCCTCATGCTGGTAAACACTCACCCTCCATGGCGGCAACAGGAAAATGTACCAAGTACTGCTGAGTTATCTGCTTCTCTCTTACTGCCCTTAAAGAAATTCCACGATTGTATGCCGTGTTGTCTCGCCTTCTTTCCAGAGGTGCCCTCCAACCAGTCAGGCCCCTTTTCTTCCGTACCCCTATTCAAATTCAAATTCACCCCCTAAACACCAGTCCTATGTTCCATCCTCTACTTTTTAAGGCAATAAATAGCTATTTTGGCATATATATCTGCTCTTATGGACTAGTAGCTTAATGTATTACTCCACCCAGGGAAATATTTGCATTTTTAAAGGCACCGTCTATATTCTGGGTAAAAACGGAAGATTGAACATTACTTTTATGCCATGCCAAAACCTCTCTGAAGGGACTTTTGAAAAGTCATAAGCCAGCTAAGAAAGGCAACTGGAGAGGAGAGAGCAGCAACAAAATTTTGGACGTCGAAAAGCATCTGGACAAGTGATAACTGGTCTAACAGATTTAGGAAAGTTAAATCCTAAGCTAACAGTGGAGAAAGTCAACAGGGACTCTAAGGTACCCATAGAACACCTGAAAGCTCAGGAATCAGAACCAAAGGCTGGGTGTCTATGAAAAAGACGTGACAGTGCAGCCAGCAACAAATAGGGGCTGTCTTAGTCAGCCAAAGGGGAGCTGATGCAAAACACCAGAGCTTGGTTGGTCTTTATATAGGGCATTTATTTGGGGTAGAAGTCCACAGTTACCAGGCCATAAAGTGTAGGTTTCTTCCCTCACCAAAGTCCATTGCCACGTGTTAGAGCAAGACAGCTGCCGACGTCTACCAGGGTTCAGCTTCTTGGGTTCCTCTCTTCCCGGGGCTGCGTTTCTCTCTGGGCTCAGCTCCTCTGCTATCTCCACAAGGTCAGCTGTAGACTAGGAGGCTCTCTGGGCTTTCCTTCTCTCCACAAGGCCAGCTGTGAACTCTCAGGAGAATGGCCTGTCTCCATCCTGGGGCCTTCTCTCCAACATCAAAACTCCAACATCAAAAACTGCAACTCAAAAACTGCTCCCTCTGTCCTTTGCCTTGCCTTTTACATTTGATTCCCCACCCACCAAGGGGTGGGGCTCAATGCCCTACTGACGTGGCCCAGTCAACGCCCTAATCATAACCTAATCATGCCCAGATTAGCAGGCCAGTTTACAAGCATGATCCAATATCTATTTTTGGAATTCATAATTACATCAAACTAGCAAATGGCTACAGGAGCCTTTCTAAAACGTGAGAAGGTCCTCCATCACCTGCCCCATTCTGGCAGGAGACTAAATACTGAACGCTGAGTCACTGAACAGATTCAGGGAACTGAACCTGGACTGAGCTAGAGGTGCCCAACTGAAAGCTTCCACAGGGAACGCTGGACTCCCAAGCCCTCTTCCTTCACTTACTTTCCCACACACTGGTCTGTGTCCAACGAGCAGGAGAATGGAATACCCTTTTCCAGAAAGTAGAAAGAAAGAAAAAGGACATTAAAAATAACAGAAAATATAAGAAATTTACAGAAGTCCTGTAGGTCCTAATTCTGAGTAATAGTAGTTCTAGAGAGAGAAGACATCCTATAAGCTTTGAAGGGTAGGAGGAAAGGGAAAGAGAGAAATAGATCAAATACATCATATACAAAGCATCAGGAGTCAAAACACCTTTAGGCTTCTAAACAGCAACACTGGGAACTTGAAAATAATGAAACAAAGTTTTACAATCATGAGGAAAATATTTCTAACCCAGAATTCTATATCCAGCCAAACTATCAGTCAAATGTACAAGTAGAATAAAGACATTTTTCAGGTATTCAAAATCTCAAAAATGTTTACTTCCCATGTGCTCATTCTTAGGAAGAGACAGGGAATGTATTCCAAAAAAAAAAACAAGGAAGTGGGAAGCGGCTGTGGCTCAATTGGTTGGGCTCCCATTTACCATATGGGAGGCCCCGGGTTCGATCCCTGGGGCCTCCTGGTGAAGGAGCTCCCTTGTAGCACGGTGAGCTCAGGGCCCACCCGCTGCGGTGAGCTGGCGCAACAAAGGAAGACAAGCAGCAAGGAGGGGATAAATAAATAATAAATAAATAAATAAATAAAAGAAAACAAGGAAGTGAAGCAAAAAAGATATCTAGAATCTTAACATGGGCTCCAACGCAAGAGAGTAGCGAAGGGCATGCCAGACGGTGGCAAAGGAGGCTCTAGATGGAATGTGTACTTGACTGAAAAGGCCATCTCTCTAGGTTATGCGATAGACAACAGAAGACAATTCTTCAAAGATGAGACTTCAGGATACCTGACGGCGCAAAGTTTCTTGAGATTTCAACAATCTAGGATTAAGTATGCTGCAACTGCAAAGAAGACGAGGCTAACGAAACAACAAGACAACCAGCCTTTAGGAGAGCACAGTGTACTCTGCAGTTATGGGAAAGTAGGCATGAAAAAATACATGGCTCGGCTGTAACTACCATTTTCATAATCGTGAAAATATAAGCACTGGCTATTGAGCTAACCCAAATTATGATATAGCTGTGCTAGGAGAGGGAGGGGACAGGAAGAGGGCCCGTCTGCTGAGGGCCCGGGGATGAAAATGAGCTAAATCAGTATCTTTATAAGGGGATCCAACAGATTAGGCCTAAAACCAAAAAAAAAATTAAGAAAGAGCAACAGAAGCATATTCTTTAGAGATATGCAGATAAAAATCAAAAGAATCAGAAAAATAAGCTGAACGTGGTTCTATGGGGAGAGGAAAATGGAGAAGGTGACCAGAGACTTAAGTTTTTCATTTAATGTTTTATAGGACGATTCCGCTCTTTAATTATATGCATGTATAATTTTGCTAAAATTAAAAACTAAGAAGAGCGAGAGGAGAGAGAGAGAGAGAGAATAGTTAGCCAGAAACCTGAAGCACCATGGAGTAACTGGGAACTCTTCAGGAACTCTCTGTCTTACCTGCTTGCTTCTCTTTCTCTCTTTCTCAGATAAACATCTCTTTACAGATTCCACTTTAGGATGAATTTATCCACATTTATAAGTAGAATTTGAAATTTTCCCCTCGTCAGTTTTTTTTTTTACTGTACCAAATCTAAAATTTCCACCAGGGTTTTTGTTTTTTTAATCTGAAAATAAAAGGCTTCTAAAATAAATCTAAATTATAAGTGATAAAAAAATGTTTTAATAAATGGAAAAGAACACAGCAATGGTGAGTGGGGGAAGTCCTAGCAGGCATTAACACATGATAGAACAATAAGTAAAAGCACAGAACTTTTGTGAACATAAAAATACAGATAAATAGACAAACTAAGGTACAGACCAATTATATATGAACTGTTAATATATGAATAAACCATCAGAAAATAATAGGGAAGGGAAAGATTTAAGCAACCAGACTGATGTAACTGGCTAGAAAAAAATTATTTCTCTCTAATCCTTACTCTAAATATGAAAATATGTCTCTGGGACATCAAAGAATTAAAAATGTAAAATCAATAGCATTAATGCTAACGGAATAAAGCTGAATATTTATTAGTACTTTGGATAATGAGAACTTTTATGAGTTCTTAGGTTGCACTAGAAATCTCAAAGAAAAAGGTAAGAAAATTTGACTTCATAAAATGTGATATCTTTGTGCAACTCAAATGAATAACAAGTATTAGGAAATAAAGCCAGAGAGTACAAGAAAATATTTTCACAAAACATAATAAACATTATGTAAGTGATCAGACAATTGCAACTGGTTAGAAAATAACATGACAATAAAATATTGGACCAAAATTATAGAAAAAGCAATTCTCATGAGAGAAAATATTCTCAATAAAATATGAAAGGATGCTCAGCATCTGCTGCTTAATCAAATAAATATAAATTAAAGATAAGATCCTATTTTAGACTTATTGACAGCCAAAAATGAAGGGAATGATAGGACTAGATGGAAAGTTTAATCCTTCTATTCACAGTGGTGGATAGAGGTATCCAGATGGCAACAGAAAGGAGAAAATGGCCATGGTACTTTGAGTTTCAGCACAGGGCGTTTAACAACTTGAGAAAATTTCCAATTAAACAATGAAAATATACTGACCAAACAGGATTTCCCTCAACCAACTGTTAATCGATTTCCATGCATTCATGATCTAGTTTTCATTCTGTAAGGAATGTGGTACATCCTCTAAAGGATTCTGCACTTTTTCAAAGGGAGAAAACATTTCATTTCACCATCCTAGCCTTTTATAAAGAAAATATCAAATTCTCAATGAAAAAAAAAGTTGAACTGATTTGCCGTTAATAAAGCATTCCACGGGAGTCACAATGGCTAAATTCTTGCTCTACAATAAGGAACGAAGGTCAAACTACACAAAATAGAAAGTTTAAGAACAGATGTCTAGAATTATTTCCTCACCATTCCTATACCACTTATGTAAAATATCCACAGTAAAATCAAACAAAAAACACTTGAAATAAATGAAGGAATGTGCCAAAGGAGGAGAGGAAAGATGCAGAGCGCGTGGCAAACCGTCTGGTCACCTTGAGCTGACTTACGTTTTCACTTGCACTGTGGCTTTCACTTCTGTGTTTGGGAATTACCAGTGTTGTTTTGAGATCCTGCAGGGTGGAGGCATGCTTAAGTCGCCTTTACACGGGACACAGCAGAGCTCTCCCTACCTCCACCGATGTCCACTAAGTGGGACCTCAGGGTGCCGTAACCCTGCAATCAGCCGAAGAATCAGGGATTCTTGGTAACTAGAGTTACCACGGGGTGAAAGGGTTAAATATGCTCATGTTGGCACCTGGTGTGGCTTTTTAGTTTAGTTTTTTTGCCTGGTGATGTCTGGTCAACCGAGAAATAATTCTCCCTAGATGTCCAGTCTGCCCACTTTCTCAACCCAAGGATCCCCTCTTACTTCTGATACTCAACTTGGGCATATTTGTTAGTTACTTAATGCAACACCATTGCCAGAGACGAGCTGCAGGGAATTCGAAGATCACAAAGCCAGAGGTCAGTGAACTGGGAAGAAGGGCACGCACCGTAAGAGCAGGCTCTGGCCTCGGAGCGAAGGAGCCTCAGCCGTGGTCCCTATGGTACAACCCAGAGGAAATCTGTCAGGCGCCTTCCTGGGTCATGATAACCCGACTCTTAAAAGCTCTGATATAGCTCAGACTTTTCAGAGCTTTATATTTATTTTAACTTTATATTACATATTAAAATACTAACAAATTCACTTCTAGCAACGGCACATTGAGTGAGCCACAGAGAAGCCGCCTCCTCTGCTCCTTGACACCTGTCTTACTTGTAAACTGCAGGAGTCGTTGTCTCGTTCTCTCTTGCCGATGCGTGTGCTCACAGGCTGGATACACACAGACACGTGCACAGACACGCGGGAACTTCCAATGATTTCAACACGGGATTTTTTAGCGAAGGATCGATCGGTTTTGAACCGGATAAACCAAAAGACCTTTGTTTGTTGAAAAGACAACCCTTGCCTTGCAGCCAAAGCCCGTCCCACAGCTCCTATGCTCTGACATAACTGCGTGTTCACGCAGGCAGGCCTTGCTCTGCCTTTAGGTGGGCTGCACTGCTCTCTGCGGGGCCTCACACCCTCTTCCTTTTCTCACCTGCCCTAATGCTCACCTGTCCTGCCCAGGCCTGCCTCCCTCTCTCCTGGCCACGTGTGGCTCCCAGAGCACTTCCCAACAGGCCTGTATGCAAATCTCAGCCTCAGGTCTGTTTCCAGGAGACCTGGCCCAAGACCCTGACCTTGCCTCTTTCTGTCAAGCACCGGCAGCAGGTGCCTTCCTACCTGGGTGGTCGCGGGTGGCCACTTGGGTCTTCAGCTGTCTCCTTCCTCATCTAGGCAATGCAAACCCCAACAACAAGCACCCTGATAGCACTTACGCTTCTGTTCTGCCGAGCTGTTGAGAGTCCAGGTAATATCTGTGAGAGCTCTTTGTACATAAGAAGAGCTATATAATATGGCCAGCTACCATCAGGGCTCACCATAATCAGGGAAGCGGGGAGGAGGTGGGAAATGCACTAATATCACAGAACTCCGCTTTCCGCTGTGTCCGCCTTTACCTCAGATCAACAGATCTGTGTCACTAGTCAGTACGCCGAGGCACGACATAGAAAATTAGAACAAAGGCCTGAGGTGAGATGTGCAGTGCCGCCATCGTGAAAGCGAAACAGAAGCCGGCACCACGCGGGGTCCCTGCCGGTTCCACCCGCACGCAGCCACAGGGCAAGTTCCACTGTTCTCAAAAGCCGAAGTTCACATTATTACACAAGAAGTTATGCAATGAGTAATGAAATATCACTTCTTATAATCTTTCAACTGGAAAACAAATTAAACAGTGCTGGGCACACCGAGTGGGCACTCTTCTACGAGACTTGCTATTTTCTGGATGACCTTAAGACCGAATCATTGGACAGCAAAAAAAAAAAAAGCAAATTAAGTTAAAAACATATTTAATCAGCTCAAGAAAGATAATGTGAAGTGACCACTTCTAAAACTCCACTCCATGGAAAATTTACCAGCTTATTGACTCTCTGGGTCTTGAATGCAATGACTGGAGAGCCAAACCAACACCCACTTGTTTCACCAGTGGAAGTCAGAACGCTGACGCTGGAAGGAGCCCCCAGCCCCAGTGAGGCCTCTGCTTGCAGGCAAAGCCCCGTCCTCTGAGGGGGCAGCTCGGCCGTGCCTCTGTGGCTACCTGAACTCCAGGTGACTCTCAGGAAGGCATGGAGGATGAGACCAAGACTGAGTTCTCATGCAGTGAGGAGCTCTGAAGACCCTGGTTTCCTAGAATCTGAAGAAATGCCGAAGGAACCTGTGATACCCCTGTGGGCGAACAGCTTAAGGCATCAAACACTGAGCCTGCTGGTCCACTTCTGCACAGCATTAATTCCACCAAAGGGTCCACGGAGAGGCCTCTGGGGGAAGAGCGGCCAGACCCCACCTGCAAAGAAGCCAGTGCACTGATCCAGGCCAGGCTGCGTGGGCTCACCAAGCAATGTGGACAACGGAGAGTCGGAGCCAGGCTTTTTGGGAGGAGGGAGGTTGTTGGATAAAAAATACCTTTTTCAGGGCTGAAGGAACTACCTGGAAGCAGGGCCAAACACAGGACACTTGAATCAGGGTGCCAAGCTGAAATGGGGAGCACAGGGCACCCGGGAGGGTCAGGTCCCTTACTGAGATTCTGGAAGTTAGAGGCAGGTGGGGCGAGGAACACACATGCTTCAGGTAAAACCACAACAAAATTGGCCTCAGAAGGCAGATCATGAGCCAGGAATGTAAGAATGGCTCCTAAAATACAGGCTTGCGTTTGTGAGAGATCCTTCCACCATTTAAACCTGTTGGGTAGGGTAACACCCTCTGGCCAGCCTTCCTGCTTCCCCTGCAGTACAACAGTTCTTAGCAGCAAAACATTCTGGATGTCCGAGAAGGTCTTGGGCTGGCCATAGGAAGAGCTGAACCCCAGCCTTAGGAGGGCGGTAGCCAAGGCGGCTGGGAGACCTTCAGTCACTGCAGGCTCCATTTACATTTTAAACTCCAAGGAGAAAATTACTGAGTGTTCCGGGCTGATTCCTTGATCAATCAGGTATTTCTTGGGGTGAGGATGGGGGAGTGCCATAACCCACACATTATGGTCAAGGGGCCAAGCTCATGTAGCGGTATTATTCCTGGATGAGGGAGAATTGCTGGGATCAGGAGAGTGGCCCCAATTCACCACCATGCCCAAAACCTCACTCTTTTGCTCCTGGAGGCTGCAGATCATAGCCTCTTCATTCTAAATGTTCTAAATGTGGACTCTGAGGTCAGGTGCTTGGGGAGAACTCCTGGCTCTGTCAATTACCAGCATCACACTTTCTCCACCTGGCAAAAGTATTAATAATGGTGCCAGAGTACCTGATTGCAGTGTGGAGTAAAAGGATGTGATTCGCTTAATGATCCCAGAGCAGGGACTGGCACGCAGCAAACACTCAATAAATGTTAGCGATGATTATTATTCTGACCATCCATTCATTCAGACACTCTTAGTGAGCACTGACTATGTGCCAAGTGCTGGGTGAACGCTCCATCATCCTTTACTCCAAACCTGCTTCAGCACTTACATTCCTGTCCTAGTAGCCATTAGCGAGAAATGTGTCACTGTGAGCTCCTCCTTTTCCTCCACCGCCCACCTGTAAATATGCACTGGTTCTGCCACTCCAGTGCCTGCCAGCTCCTTCCCTCTTTCCCATTGCTTGCTGTCACTGCCTGATCTTTAACTTCTCATCTCCACGACGACAATAATCTCCACTGTGTCTCCTGGGGTCAGGCTTGCTGTCATCCAATCTGTTCTCCATATTGATTCCAAATTATCTTTTTAAGTGTCGTTCATGTGCTCAGAACCTTCTCAGTTCCAACATGGCGCACCAGCCCTTGTGACTTGATCCCTACTTGCCTTTCCAGCCTCACCCTCAGGCCCTCTCCCTGCCCTTCACCCTGTGCCCACACTGACCAGGCTGGAGCCCCTCGACCATGCCAGGCTGCTTGGCTTCTTCTACATGCCATTCCTTCTGCCGGCCATCGGGCCTGCGCCCCCTGACAACTTCTCCTGTGCTAAAGCTTATTCTTTAATCCACAAATGCTTCTCAGCACTTACCATGCATAAAGTCTGGGCCAAGTTCAAAGAGCAAAATGATGAATAACTCAATCATTTCTTTCTCATAGAAGAAGGAACTCTGAGGCTCTTGAGAGAGAATCGGGGTAAGGACATGAAGTCATCTCAAAGGCAGCACCGTTTCCCACACCAGTTGGGTACTACACAGAACTGGAGAACTTTAATATACCTTGGGATCAATCCCAAAAGTACCTCAGAAGATTTCAATCCCAACAGTAAGTTGTGATACAGTGGATTTAGTCATTTATACTTATAAAGCTGTAGTGTGTTAGAAAAGATTGCTTTGAACTTGAAAAATAATGATCAGAATGTTGTTTCAATATGGTGTTAGAAAGTTATAAGCCATTAATTAGTCACTTTAGACCCAAAAAAGGCATATGTTTAAAAGTGCTTACACTTGCCTAGGTGTAATAACAGGCTTGCTTTATTTTTACATGATTATTAAATAATATGAAATATGGTTAATTCAAAAATGGTTTAAAAAATCGTGCCTTCTAAATTAACACATTTTTCAATCAACTTATTGAAAGAAGAACAGGTTGCCTCAAAGTAAAGTTGATTAACCTCAAAACCATCCTCGTTCTTCCAGCAATGACCCAGTCCATCCCAAATCCCAGTTCAAGGAAACTTCCGTTGTATTGGGACCAAAGCTCCGTTTGGGTGCGCCTCTCTTTAGAATGGATTTGCCAATGTATCAGCCACCCTTCTCAACTATTCTATAAGGATCCTCTCTGATTCATTGCTGCATCACTACAGTTGAGTGACAAGCCTGACATAGAGAAAGTGCTTGGTAACTGTGTGCTGGGCTGAACCCAGCTGAACTCAGCTCCAATAGAGAAAATGTTGTGTGTTGAGATAATGGGCTGGTCCTTTCCTTCCTTCCTCAGAGTTTACTACCCAGCTGCAATGGGACCTGTCAGCTTAAGAGTTTCAATTTCTCAGCTCTGACTAGCATACACCTTCTTTAAAAATTTCACAAGGTTTAGCACTAATTTTGTAGAGACAAAGCATACAAAATAAAGATTCAGAGACTGACTTACAACTGTGTAAAATGACATATTTCTACCATACAATGAAAGTAGTAGCAAAAGGCTTATCAGATAATGCAGTTACATTTCTTGTGGGCCTGTGTGTCAAAGCACATGATGTTAATGGTTATCATCTATCAGCCTAGTGACCCTCGCTGGAATGGTGCTTAGGAAATGAAAACTTGAATGGTTACTTCCTAGAGCACTGACCCCACCTTGGCAGGGCATTCATTTCACATCTGCAGTCTCATTTTAGATACAGACAGAGCAAACTTCACTTTTCCAAAGTTCATTAACAAAGCCTCACAATGAAGAGAGCACTCCTGTGACTCATTTTTGGATACCTGTGTGGAAATAACAACTCCTCCCATCCTCCCATGGCTGAGAAACAGCTTAAACAACTGCGTGAGAGCCACAGGAAGTACCAGCACATCTCAGCTAGTGTCAGCACAGGCTAGAAAAGGAGGCAATTCCCTCCTGGGACATGTGACTCCAATAGAGGCTTCCACTACAGAACCTCTCCATTCTAATAAAAGGAAAAAAAAAAGAAAGAAAGAAAGAAAAAAAAAAAAAAAAAAAGGCCTTGTGGGCCTGGAAGGAACTGTTTAAAGGCTGTATCAGTTTCTCCTGTTTCCTGGCTCCTGAGTCATTCAGTCAAGTTTAGGTCAAGACATAGCCAATCTGGTGTTTTTGAGAACGTGCACCCTAATAGGAAGTGAAGAGGTGATCACACTCAAGTAATGCCCCCACTAATTCTAAACAAAAACTTAAAAGTACTCCTAGGTGGATACTTAAAAAAGAGCAGTCTCTCAGCAGGTGTTTCTGGAATAAGTAATGGCTATGAAGCCCTAAGTGCTGGATCCCTCATCCTCTAAAATTAGAAAAGGAACAAGTGACTTGGCTGCATCAGGGAAACCTACAAGTCCTGTTCCCTGTGGAGGAAAGCTGCGCTGAGGACCTGGCCCACCGAGACCCACCTCTGGCCCAGGCCCTGACCCCAACGAATAGGAGCCCCTCAGCCGGCACCCCAGCTCTGCGCGCTCAGCCGGGTGGGGCGTGCTCCCCTCGGGGTGGTCGGGAGGTAAAAACAGACACCACGGGAGAACTGACCGGAGCAGGAATGGACGTGCGAGCCCAGTATGTCTCTCTCCTGTCGGCGCCCGCCCTGCACCGGGCGCCGTGGTGGGGAAGGGGACCTGCTGCGCCGCGACTGCCCGGCGACTGCTCCTCGGCGGCTCCTCGGCGGCTCGCACGGCTGGATCCTCCACGTGGCTCCAGGGGGCTGCTCCCCGGCGGCTCAGAAGTTCCTCCACCGCCAAGGCTGGGTCTCCCCGGCAACTCCCCACCCCCTGCTCGGCGGCCGCATCTGGGGACCAGGCCCCGCCCTCCCCACTTCAGAGGCGCCCACAGTTGGGGATCAGCCCCGCCCCGGCGGATAGCGCCGGCGGCCCTTTCTGCTGGTCACCCTGGACCGCCCACGCCTTCTTCCTGCCTCCTCCTGCGCCCCCACCCAAGTTCCCAGGCTGGGGGCCGTGAGCGGGACTAGAGGTATGGGACTTTCCCCGGGAATCCCCGTCCGCGGACCTTCGCACCGGGGTATTTCCTGAGGCACCAGCGCCGACCCGGTCCCCGCGCCGGTGCTGGGAGAGGCCGGCCTAGCACCTGTGAGATCCTCGGGGATCCTCAGGGATCCTCGGGGGCGATTAGATGGAAGGAGGTGGTACACGCGCTGAGTACCACCTTCCTGGAGCCTGAGCCCTGGGACCAACCCCTCTCCCATCTTCTCAGCTCCGGCGGTCCTTCGTTCATTCAGCAAACATCAACTAATGAGAAAAAGGCTGAGGATACAGCCATGGTCAGAAAGCAGCCAGGACCCTGGCCTCAAGGTGCAGGCATTGTAGTAAGGAGAGAGAAACAAGGAAAGTGTATATTATGTGAAGTACTGATATGTATATTGAAAATTAAGGTAGAGCCTGAGAGTAGAGAAATATTCAAAACAAAAACAAAAACAAAAAACTTATAATGATGGGGTAGGTCAAAGGAACACAGGAACCCACTGAAAGAGATCCCAAAGGCCAAAACTGGAACAATCTGAGCAACAAAATAAAGTATTATTGGATTATAACCCAAACTATAAAGTAAGCATCCATGCCTTGCATACTGATAGATTAAATGATTGATTTATATTGATAGAAATAAATGGAGATGACATAAAGCTCCCATATTGAGAAATTCCAAATAATTTTTATACATACTCAGCATTCAAGGAGAGGAAGCATAACCCCCCACTTATTAGGTGTGGGCTACACCTAGTGACTTTTTTCCAAAGTGTACAGTATGGAAAGGGGGTGGAGTAGGAGACTCACTTTACAGAGGAGAAAGCAGACAGACATGACCTCAGCCAGGTGATCAAGATCAATAGTCATAAGTCATGTTGATGTATGTACCGTCGATATGGTGGGAGGAAAATGGTACTTTCCCCATGTGGTCTTCCTCCCCACAACCCATAACCCAAGGCTGGAATTTGCCTGATGAAGAAAAACACGAGACAAATTCCAGTAGTCAGGCATCCTACAAAGTATCTGGCTGGTACTCTTCAAAAATAAAGAAAGCCTGAGAAACTGACATGGACAAGAGGAACAAAAAGACATGTGATGACTAAATGACACATGGGATCCAGGAAGGGATCCTGGAACAGGAAAAATATATTAGGTCAAAACTAAGGAATTCTGTGAATAAATTATGGACTTTATTTAATAATAATGTATCAATATTGGCTCATTAGCTGTAACAATTGTACCATACTAATGTGCACTAATGTAAGGTGTTAATAATGGAACTGGGGGCAGGGTATATAGGAACTTTCTGTAATACCTTTGCAATTTTTTCTGTAAATCAAAAACTGTTTTAAAAAAATGTCTAGTTAAAAAATAAAGCTGTAAGAGGAGTGAGGAGTGCTATATAAAAATAAGTCTATTACAAAGGCCTCTAAGATTAAAAAACAACAACAACAACAGCTGATGTAGGAAGGAGGGAACTGCAGATATAAAGGCTGAGGCAGGAGAATACTTGTTTTCTCAAAGAAGCATCAGTGAGGCCAGTGTGTGTGGAGCAAAATGAGTGGGGAAAGAGTGATAGGTGGTGGAGTAGGGGGTGGGGAACTGAGCATGGAGGACCTTTGTGGTCATAATATAGTCTTTGAATTTCACTTTGATTGAGATGAGAAGACACTGAAGAAATTTTAGTAGAGGGCCAACACATGTGGCTTTTTTTTTTTTTTTTTAGTCCACTGTTGTGTGGAGGATGGAGAGGGACAAGGATGGGAGTGGGCCAGCCAGTTCACAATGAAGATGGCAGTGAGAAGTGGCCTCTGGGTATGTTCAAAAGGAGAGACTGACTGGACTTGCTGATTGATTGGCTGTGGGGTGTGAGAGAGAAAGAGGAGTCAAGGATGAGGCAAGGTTTTTACTCTGAGCAAGTGGAAGAAAAGATGCCCCTTATGCTGAGTTGGGGAAGACTGCCCGAGAAGCAAGTTGTGTAGGTGGGGATCAAGTTGCATTTTGGACATTTTAAGTTCCAATCTGTAATGCCTATTAGACATATCTAAAAAGTTGTCAAGTGGGCAGTTGGGTAGGTGCATCTGGAATGAAGAGATGAGGTCTGAGATGATGACATAAATGTGGAAGTCTTCGGCATATAAAGGTATGTAACTAGAATATAGATGTCCTAAGTCTGAGTCCTGGGGCTCTCCAAAGTTAGGAGATAAAGAAGATGAGGAATCAAAAACAGGAGAATGAGAAGATAAAATCAGTGAGATAAGAGGTAAACTAAAGGGGGATGGTATTCTAGAAGCCAAATGAAAAAAAAAAAGTGTTTCAACAAAGAGTAAATTAGGACTGAAAACTGGGTGCTGGGCTCAGCCACATGGAGGTCAGTGGTGGCCTTGATAAGAAGAGTTTTGGTGGCACATGGTGATTAAAGCCTGATTGTAATGGGTCCAGAGAGAATGAAAAGAGAGCAAATCAAGACAGAGAATGGGGCAGGAACTGGAAGGGAAAATATAGTTGGGGGGGATTTTTTTTCTTAATTAGATGATCTACATGTCTGTATGTTAATGGAAGTGATCAGGAGGGAAGGGGGAAATAATGGTGCAGGAAAGAAAAAGGATACTTGCTGGAGTGGATAAGAGGGTAGAGAAGTTGATACGAGTCCAATCCACAGATGGAAAGTTGGGGGTAAATAGGAAAAGATAGAGTCCATCCGTTGTAACAGGAGGAAAGGCAGAATGGATGGGCACAGATGCTGGCAAAGATGAAGGCACGAGCATGGGAAAACTCCCTTATGTTGTCAATGAAATAAGGCAAGGTCATCAGCTGAGGGTGAGGCATGGGGACCAGGTGCTGGAGGTTTGAGGAGAAAGGAGAAATTATTACATAGTCCTCTAGGGCAGGGAGAAAGTAAATGGATTTTGAAAATACAGTCAGGTTGTTGGGTTGCACTAAGGGCCCACTTGAGGTCAGTGATAATGAGTAAAAAGGGAGTCCAGTCAGAAAAGTTGTGTGTTTTCACCAGACTCATTCACCTACTTGGGAGTAAATGATACTAGGCAGAGGTCTAGCTTTAGCCAGAGTTTGGAGGAAACAGGTGAAAGGTGCCAGGTGGAGGAGAAACAAGGAAGGTTGAGGGTGTATACAAAGGAACCATCAAACTGAAGGCCATGGTGTCTAAGCCAGGCAAAGGAATGATGGTGCAGAGGGAAAGGGAAAGGTTTCAGGGGAATGGATTGGAGGCTCCAGGGGTTCAAGAAATGGTTGCATTTGGGGCCTAGAGAGATTCCATTGGAAAAATGCAAGGTGGTTTCAGAAAGTGGGGTTTTTGCCACTGTTGTAGAGGGATGCAGGTGCTGTTAACGACAAAGTCTAGAGCATGACTGAGCTGGGTTCTCCTCTGCCATCCATCTGCCCACCCCCAGCTGGTCCTTGGTTTACAAATGTTCCCACATAGGTTGGCTCTCACCTCTAGTCTGGGTTTTTTAGCCATTAGGATGGATGAAGACTCAGGCCCAGATAAAGTGGGGTGAACATTGGAGAGGGGCATGGCTGCTGGTGAAGGCTGGTCAGCTGTAGCCATCATTTGCAGGGCTCACCAGCCCATTGCATCTCAGGGCTGGAAGGTCATCTAGCCCAGCCACCCCTGTGAGGTGCATTTCCTCCACAGCCTCCAATCCAAGTGTCATTCCTTACCAACACACCCCATAGTAACCACCAACTGGCACTTCCCTTTTTCATGCTGGTGTGCAAACTCCTTGAGGGCAGAGAAGGTGTGTAGCCTATCTTGGATTCTTCTCTATTTGACGCCCTGCTGAGGACAAGGTGCTGTATGAGTAAATGAATAGCAGTTATTAGCCCTGGCGAAAAGAGAATGAGGTTAAATGAGACAACTTATGCTCAGTCAACCTCAGTCAGCACATCTTGTTCTAGCTAGCACATCTATGTCCATGACCATAGCCACATGTGGCTATTTAAATTTAAATTTAAATCAATTAAACAAAATTCAAAATTTAGCTCTGCAGTCCATTAGCTCTCATCAGCACCTTAAAGGTTTCAGTTGCCCCTGTGGCTAGTGGACAGGGCAGAATGGAACATATCCAGTGTTGTACATAGTTGTGCTGGGCAGACTTTCTAGAAAGATCCTGGTGGCCGGCTCGGCCTGGTCTCACAAATCACACTTGGATAAGCTTCTCTAGAACTGTTCAGTTCAAAATTGAAGATAAAGATACCTCTTTTAAAAGGAAGGAAATATGCTGCCTACAAAATGTCTGTGCCTCTTTCACCCATAAACTGCATGGTCTCTAATTTTCATGACTAAATACTATAGTTGACATTCAACGTCAGGTGGTTCTGCTTGTTCTTGGTAATTACGTTAATGAATGCAGACTTACAGAACCGCTTAAATCTTTCTCTATATCATTCAAAACCCTTATCTACTAAACAGTAAGTTCAAAAAGGCAGATTACTGTCTATTTCACCTACTACTATTTCCCCAAAGCCTACCCAGTACCTAGCACACAGGAAACCTGACTTAAATGTTGAATGATGATTGAATGAATGATCAGAGCAAGTCCTGAGCTGAACTCGGTGGAGTTCTGGGCCCCAAGATAACATGACAGTGAGACGCATGTGGGCATAACAAGACTTAGGAATATGTAGCTCAGAAATAGTTAGAAAAGATTTCATTTTACAGAACACATTTTTAAACCTATGTTCTTTGCTCCATTGTTCAAAAAGTAGTTTAAAACTTAATGTCAGCTAGAATCTTGTCAACTGCATGTGTATAAAGCAATAAATTTATTTTATAAATATTTGCCACCAGTAAGCATAATAACCAGGGGAAAATAAATTCTAGATATGTATAGTGCCAACACGCATGCCAGATGCCTTCTATTACGCCTCTGAAACACTTTCCATCTCCCTCCTCCTGCTCTGCCCTGGGAGGCTGATCAGAAGGGAATATTCTAACAGGCTCCTGTGCTCCAGGGCTTCCCATGGGCTTGTCTAATAGAGAACTCAGGCAGGAGACAGAGGAAGGTGATGAGGTCGGGGGATTTATTCCAAAGAAAGAAGGTCGTGGTTCCTCTAAAGTGATCTGCTCCGGCCGGTGACTCTCTCCTTTCTGGCCCCAGACACCTCTTCTCCTTGTGAATTTGAGGCTTGGGAGAGTGACAGCTCAGAGTTCCACTGTAGCTGTAGGGTGGTTCCTGCTCATACCTTTGTAATTGTGCCCTTAAAAACACCCCCCCCCGACCTATCCTAATTTGAATGTGCCACCTTTTCCCCATTGGAACCCAAACTGCTACTGCAACTTTAATAACTAGATCAAAATGTCCAAAGCCCAGCTCCAAAATTTTTGTACCTACAGTCCCTACAAAAATGTTTCTTGATGATATTCTCATATCTTTATTTTTATTCACATATTAGCTGGTTATATGAAGAAACTACACTATATGTGATATATACAAATACTTCTCCAGTACACTAAGACTAGAAAAATATTCTCAGAGTCACAGGCAAATCTTTTGGATGGTTGCTTCTCTCTATAAAATGCAATTTATGGAAATGTAAAAATGAGAATTTATAAAGTAGGTTTATTTTTAAGGTAGGTGTTTCTATATCAAATTTTAAATTTCTTCTAGACATTTGAGGAAGTCTGTATTTCAGAATATTTGCATTATTTAACATATACAGCTGTAGCATAGAACACAGTTTCTAACCCTTGAAGCTTAAGATTAAAACATAAAATGATTAGCCAACTCCAGATCATTAAAAATATAAACTATATAATCCTCATACCAATATTAAAGATGACCAATGCTTGTTGTTCGTTTACAACATTCCATGCACAGTGCTAACATTTTCACATACTATTTCATTCAAAAGCAGATTGGAGCTGGCAGAAGAAAGAATCAGTGAACTTGAAGACAAGACCATTGAAACATGGCAGACTGAGAATCAGAGGAAAAATAAATAGAAGAAATGAAAATAGCCTAAGAGGCCTGTAGGACACCATGAAGCATACCAATATATGCATCATGGTAGATTCACATGGAGAAGAAAGAGAGAAAGGAGTAGAAGGAATTTTCAAAGAAATAATGACAGAAAACTTCCCAATGTTGGAAAAAGAACATGAGTATGCACATCCAAGAAGCCCATTGAACACCAAACAGGGTAAACTTGAAGAGAAAAATGCCCAGACACATGGTGGTCAAACTGTTGAATGCAAAGGACAAAGAGAGCATTCTGAAAGCTGCAAGAGAAAAGCAACGTGTTATGTACAAGGGAGTCCCAATTAGATTAATTGCTGATTTCTCATCAGAAACCACTGGGGCAAAGAGGCAGTGGATTGAAATATTTAAAGTGCTGAGAGAAAACAATTTCCAACCAAAAACTTTATATCCAATGAGACTGTCTTAAAAAATGAGGGACAGATAAACAGAACTGAAGGAGTTTGTCACCACTAGCCCTGCCCTACAACAGTGCTAAAAGGAATTCTTCAGACTGAAAGGAAAAGACATTAGACAGTGGATAGAATTGGCATGTAGAAATAAAAACCACGAAGGAAGGTACCCATATGGGTAATTATAAATGCCAGTGCTATTGTAGTGTAATTTTGGGTATGTAACTCCACCTCTTTCATCTTACAGGGCTAAAATGTAAATGCATAGAAAGTAATGATAAATCTATGGTTTTGTACTGTTTTAGTTTGCTAGGCTGCTGGAATGCAATATACCAGAAATGGGTTGGCTTTTACAATGGGGATTATTAACTTATATACTTAGTGTTCTGAAGCCATGAAAATATCCAAATCAAGACATCATCAGGTGATGCTTTTCTCCCCAAAACCAGCTGCCAGTGATCCTGGACTCCTCTGTCATAGGGCAAAGCACATGGTGGTGTCTGGTGGTCTCCCTTCTCTTCTGAATTTTGTTGCTTAAGCTTTTGGTTTCCTCTAGCTTTCTCTCTGCTCTTATGCCTTGTATATTTTACATATCAAAAGAACATGTCTTTTTTGGTATCCAGAGTGTAGAGTGTGACAGTTTGAAGCTTTTTGTGGATCCCAGAAAAGATCATGCTTTCGGAGCTAACCCATTCCTTTGGGTGTGGGACCTTTTGATTGGATTGGATTCAGTTGGGGGGGGCCTTTGATTGGATTGCAGTAAGGTGTGATCCAGGGTGGGTCTTGGTCCTCTTGTTGGAGTCCTTTATAAACAGAGGACTGAAAGCAGAGACACACAGAGAAAAAGCCATAGAGATGGAGAGAAGAAACCCAGGAGCTCAGAGAGGAACCTGGGAGAGAGGAAGCCACAGACAGAGCAGCCAGAAGTTGAAACAAGCAGATACCTCCAAGTGCCTTACCATGAGGAAGGAGTCCAGGATCACCAGCAGCCAACCTTTGGTGAGACAGCATCTCTGATAATGCCTTGATTTGAACATTTTCACAGCCTCAGAACAGTAAGCTTTTAACCTAATAAATTCCCATTATAAAAGCTAGCCCATTTCTGGTATATTGTTCCCAGTAGCTTTTAGAGAACTAAAACACCTCCAATTGAAAGGCAGAGGTTGAGAGAATGGATTTTAAAAAGCATGCTGCAACTGTATACCTTAAATTCAAAGATATAAGCAAATTGAAACTGAAAGACTAGGGAAAAAATATACCATGCAAGTAATAACCAAAAGAGAACTGGGTTAGCTATACTAATATCAGATAAAATAGACTTTAAATCAAAAACTGTTACAAGGCACAAATAAGGTCATTAAATACAGATAAAGGGCTCAATTAAGAAAGAAGATATAACAATTATAAGTATATATGCACCTAATAGCAAAGCCCTAAAATATCTGAAGAAAATATTGACAGATTTTAAGAAAGAAATAGATGGTTCTACTTTAATAGTAGAAGACTTGTGTTAGGCAATGATTTCTTAGACTTTACACCACAAGCACAAGCAACAAAAGAAACAATAGATAAATGCTCTTCATCAAAATTAAAACTTTTAGGCCTCAAAGGACTTCGTCATGAAAATAAAAAGACAACCTACAGAATGGAGAAAATATTGGAAACATCATATCTGATATGGTTTCATATCCAAAATATGTATAGAACCTCAACAGCAAAAAAGACAAACAATCCAGTCTAAAAATGGGCAAAAGATTTGAGTAAACCTTTCTCCAAAGAGAATATACAAATGACCAACAAACACATGAAAAGATCCTCAATATCATTAGCCATTAGAGAAATGAAAATCAAAACCACAATGAGGTAACATTTCACCTCCACTAGAATGGCTACTATTTTAAAAAATGGAAAATAACGTGTTGCAGAGGATGTGGAGAAATAGGAACACTCATTTATTGTTGGTAGGAATGTAAAATAGTGCAGCCTCTGTGGAAAACAGTTTGGAAGTTCCTCAGAAAGTTAAGTTTAGAACAACCATATGTCTCTTCCTAGGCCGGCACTCCACCAGTTCGAGTGCAAGGATCACGAAGCCCAATGGCGAAAAGCCAGATGAATTCGAGCCTGATATTTCTCAGGCTCTTCTTGAGATGGAGATGAACTCAGACCTAAAGGCTCACTTAAGGAAGCTGAATATAACAGCAGCCAAGGAAATTGAAGTTGGTGGTGGTCCAAAAGCTATTATAATATTTATTCCCGTTCCTCAACTGAAGTCTTTCCAAAAAATCCAAGTCCAGCTAGTACGTGAATTGGAGAAAAAGTTCAGTGGAAAGCATGTTGTATTTATTGCTCAGAGGAGAATTCTGGCTAAACTAACTCAAAAAGCCGTACAGAAAATAAGCAAAAGCATCCCAGGAGCCGCACTCTGACAGCTGTGCACGATGCAATCCTTGAAGACTTGGTCTTCCCAAGTGAAATTGTGGGCAAGAGAATCCATGTGAAACTGGAGGGCAGCCAGTGTATAAAGGTTCATTTGGACAAAGCACAGCAGAACAATGTAGAACACAAGGCTGAAACATTTTCTGGTGTGTATAAGAAGCTCACTGGCAAGGATGTTAACTTTGAATTTCCAGAGTTTCAGTTCTAAGCCGAAATGACTAAATAAAAGTATCACCCTCAGTTAAAAAACAAACAAAAAAACACCATATGACCTGGCAGAGCCACTTCTAGGTGTATAACCAAAAGAATAAAAAGCAGGGTCTTTAGCAGATATTTGCACATCAATGTTTATTGTGGCATTATTCACAAGTGCCAAAAGGTGGAAGCAACCCAAGGTCCATCAGCCAATGAACGGATAAACAAAATGTGATGTATAGACACTGGAGTATTATTCAGCTATGAAAAGGAATGAAGTTCTGATTCATGTGACAACATAGATCAACCTGGAGGATATCAGGTTGAGTGAAATATGCCAGACCCAGAAGGACAAATCCTGTATGTTCTCACTGATATGAAAAAATTAGAATAAGCAAATTCATGGAGTGAGAAACTAGGATACAGATTACAAGGAGACGGGGCAGGGGTAGGGAATGTAATTGGTATAGAGTTTCTTTTTGCGGTGATGGAAGTGTTCTGGTAATGAATGGTGGTGATGGTAGCACGACATTTTGAATGTAATTAACACCACTGAATTGTATATTTTGATATGGTTAAAGGGGGAAATTTTAGCTTGAATATATGTTACTAGAATAAAATGTGTTTAAGAAGCATTGGATCGTACAACAGAAGCCATGAGCCCTAGTGTAAAGCATGGCGTACAGTTAAGTTATCTAACCATGCAAAGATACCACACTAGTGCCAAGCGGTAGGAATAGGGAAACTGGGTGGGGGGGGGAATGGGGGTTACTTGGGGAACTCTGTATTTTCTCCATGATTCCACAAACCTGCAACTTCTCTAATATAAATTTTTAAAAAAATTCTGGGCTAGAGATAGTACAATTTATCTGCTGAGTAGCACTTCTTGTAAACCATTTTTTCTGCAACTGTGATTTTGCATAACAAGTTGCAAAAGTATTTTCAGATGAGACTGTTACTCAATACTCATTTCTGGTAAACCCCTTTTACACCATGGCTCTGTCCTGAGGAACTGACAAGAGTCAACCAGAAAAGTATAAGCAGAATGGAACAAACAAATCATTTATGCCTTTCACAGATAATAATTTAGTCAGAGGCCTTTGGATATTGGTTTTGACTGTGAATAATGAAATTAGTTCTCAGCATGTGTAATTTTCACAGACCCAGCTCTTTTACATCCATATTTTGTTCCTTTAGATGAGTTTGTGCCCTCCATTTGGAAACTACCTAATTCTCCACCAAATGCCTTACTTTGGGGTTGGGATGCGGGCTTCCTCTCTTCCTCGTCCTCTTCCTCCATTGCACCCTGGTGTGCCAGCCCCGAGCTGCTCGTGGTAATTCTCCCTCTGACACACGCTTCAGATGGACTCGTTATGCCTTCACAGACGGCTTATAATTTCCATGAATTCAGCCTGAATCCTTCTGTGACCCTAAAAAAATGAAAGTGTTATATTGGCTCACAAAAACCAAAAGTGTCTGAAATGATGAGTTTGTTTTTAAGACGCAAGTGCAAAAGTTGAGCTAGTGAAAACAGACTGAACTCACAGAAACCAAGGCTCCCTCGTGAGCACGGTCGTGGAGGGAACGTGGGACCCTGGCAGACGCTCCCCCGGTGCGTGGCGAGTCCCTGCCTCTGGCCGCGGGTGCCGGAGTCTCGGGCAGGGCCGGCGTGGCCTTGCCTCAGAGCTGCGTGTGGAAAGCGGCCGCTGCAGCCGACTCCCTTGCACCCTGCGCGCTACGAGTTGACGACGGGTGCAGGTGAATTATGAAAGACGGGAACTTCTGCCACAGCTCGACAAGGAGACGTTTGCAAAACCAAGGCCCCGTGGCAGCAGGAGCTCAAATGGCCGCCTGGCCAGCAGTGCGCCCACATACGGATGAGGGGACCCCTTCCAAGAGGAAAAAGCAGATGGCACCCCAGCGCTGACAGTATTTCTACTCTGTTTCCTGGAGTATGATATGAATGTAGCGTGACTTAAACTCAAACACGGTGTAAGTTCCTTATACCTGCAGACCCACTAAAAAGCCATGAAATCCAAGCCAATCTATACATTGAAGGTATAAAATTGATAACATTGTTTTATTTTTTATATTTAATAACTATAAAATAAATATATTTAATAATACTAAAATAAATAGTGTTGATATTTTTATCAGCACAACCTGGAATGTTGTGCAGTTGGATGCTTTGTGCTCGCTTGTTACCTAGGTGATGCTTTTTATTTTAATGCGCTAGACCCTCATTTTGGTGGTCCTCACGATCATTGTTGTAAATTTACTTAGAATGTTCAAATCCATGATTTTAATGTCAATCAATTTAAAACTCTCCCTAAAACAATGCTAAGGTACGAGTGTAACCTAATGAAGATGCCTTGACGCGTCTGCCCTGTGCCTCCCCTCGAAGGCGCCAGGGCGGCTTGGGCGCGCGGGCCCTCGTCTGACCGGGGCTGGCGGTCACTCACCGCGCCCACCCCTTTCTCTCGGGCCGCTTTACTTGGCGTGAGGCTTTTATGGGGGCCACACACCTGTCAGCCCATACGCAAATGGCGAGACTACAGGTGAACTGAGTGTGCAGATAGTCCTGAATTCCACGTCTTAGGTTTATCAGGGACGTGAACGCTAGAGCAGCTCTGTGGACGACGGGGCCCGGGGGATGGCAACCGCAGCGCGGGGAACCCGGCCTGGTGGACGTGGTGCTGCGTGGGAGAGAGAAAGCCGCCTCACCTGCCAGGAGGGCAGCACATCCCAGTGGCTGGGAGGCTCGATTTGTGTCCTGCTGGCGTGGACAACGTGGCCTCGGTCCCCCTCCCGGGAAGGCCAGGCTGCCCAGCTGCCGGGCGGCAGTGCGAAGGCCACCTCCGGCCACCTCCGGCCACCGCGTGGTCTGGCTCCACCTGAGCTCAGAGAGCTGCTTCATGGACACCTCACCTTCCCCAGCAGCCGGCACCTCGCGGGGCCGAGGCCGGGCTTCTCGGCCCTCCCAGGACGCACTGGCAGCAGTGTCTGCCCCGGCGCCCTCCTGCTGCCCAGGCTCTAGCAGGCTGGCAGCACAGTTTAACTTCCTTCCCTGTCCAGCTCTGTTCCTAATGTCTTCCTTTCATAGATGTTGGTCCCGCACAAATGCCTTGATCCCCAAACGCTATCTCAGCAAATGCCAAGTTAGCGAGCCCCGCTGTGCCTCGGCGTCCTCGTCTGTGCACTGGAGACGTCAGCATCATATTTATTGAATATAAGCCGCCTTCAACTGTGAGAGGCGCCTCTATTTCCTACTCCAGTAAGAAAAAGAGACCCCCATGAAGGGGCTCTGACAGATGATCCCCCACTCAAATGTGCAGCGTGAGGCTAAGTAAGAAATAAACCGCCATGCAGAAAACTTTTGTGTCTCAGTCTTGATGCTAGGTGGAGGGAGAATAAAGGAATTTGCATAAAGGTGGCAGCCATGAAAATCTGAATTTACATTGCCCATGTGGGACAAAGGGCTCAAGCAGGTTTTAGTTTATAGTGGGCTCAGGTGGGCCATGCCCCCAGGAGACGGGCTGAAGCAAAGGCAAATCTCTGGAAGTTCTGTGCTGTATGGCAACAAGCAAAAGACACATCCGATTTCAGAAAAGATGAAAAGTGAAAAGAAAAAGAAAGTGCATTGTGGACCACATGGAAGTTATCAGAGCGACGTGAAATTATAATTCGTACAGACTGCCTAGGACAGTGCCTGGACAGCAGTGAGCATCACCGTCATCATTCCCAACGCTGCCTGACACCAGGCATGAGCAAAACTGACCCGCTCACCTTTTCCCAAACACTCATTGCCCTTTCCATGTCTTCGCTTTTGCTGGGTCTAATGAGCTGCACCGATAACAAGGATTCCGACGAATTCTGATGATGTCCTTATCGTGATTAATTAATCCAGCAAATGCTTCCCGAACACGGGTCAGGACGCGGTACCAGCCGGGCGGAGGAATTATCAGGATTACATGGTAAAGAGAGCAGGGTTGGCGGGACGCAGCTGGGAGGACATGCTGGGCTTCCCAGGAAAGGTTTAAAGGACGTGGACTGGGCCAGCAGGGCTCCGGGAAGGTGTCCTGGAAGTGCAGGTAAAAGGGACAGCGTGCTCAAAGGCCCCAGGCGGGAGCAACTGCAAGGGGCCCCGAGGGGCTGCAGCGAGGGAGGGAGGCGAGGCAGGCTCTCCTGGAGGAGGACGGGCCTGCCGAGAACAAGGGGGAGCATGAGGGGTCTTAGACCGGGGGGCCGCGTCAGATTTGCTTTCTCATCCGGGGCTTTTAAGAGCCCAGTTGTGGCAGGCAGCCCCAGTCAGCTTTGCTGCCTCTCTTCCTCTATCCTGCAACCCTTCGTTTTCATTTTTGCTGTATTTATTGAGCACTGAACTAAGGTCCATGTGCCCTAAACCATTCCGTCCCCACCAAGAACGTGGGCCTTGCAAAGTACACTCTCTACCTCGCATTGTGGCATCTGTGGATTGGCCGTCCTGCCACTCTCTGCACTTCCTGCGATGTCCCCTTTTATTTTGAATTTGCCTTTTGTTTTTTACTTCTTATTTTTAAATACTTTCAACCACCCAAAAATGTTATAAAATTACCATCAAGTATTCCCGAATGCCCTTCACCCACTTTCTCCAGTGGTTTTCCTTTTCCATTCTTTCTCCTGTTCCTTTCTCTTTCTCTGTCTCTATTCACACCACACACATTGAATTTTCCTGAGCCTTTCGAGATTAAGGTGTAAACAATGCCCCATTACTCCTTAGTACTTCCTAAAAAGAAGGAAACTGCCCTAAATCATCAGGGCATAACTATCGAAATGGGAAGTCAGCATTGACACAATTCCACCACTTGTCCTTTCTGGGCCTAGGTCCAATCCAGCTCCACGCTTTGCCTTTGATCTCTGGCTTTTTCTCATCTTGTCCAGTTCCTCGGTTTTTCTATGTTTTCCACAGCCTTGGCATTTTTTAATAGTATGAGCAAGTTACTTTGTTGAAATCCCCTCAGTTTGGGTTTGTCTGATGTTTTCTCATTCAAGTTCTGTATTTTTTGGAAGGAATACCATGGGAACAAAACGGTTCTTTTCGGTATTTCGTAGCAGAAAGACACCCAGTGTTGATTCGCCGCATTGCTGATGATGTTAAATTTTATCACTTGGTTAAGATGGGGTTTGCTAGGTTTCTCCATTTTAAGTTAATAAATATTTTGTGCTTATTAAGTAAATACAAAATAAGCATTCTGTGCTTATTTATAACATGTAATTGTTTTAGTTTCCTGGCTTCTGAAGCAAATACCATGCAGTGGGTTGACTTAAACAATGGGCATTTATCGGCTCATGGTTTTGAAGCTAGGAGAAGTCCAAAATCAAGGCATCATCAAGGCAGTGCTTTCTTCTAGAAGACTGTGGCGGGGCCGGCTGCCGGCGATCCTTGGTCCTTGGCTTTTCCGTCACGTGGCGATGCACACGGCGGCCTCCCCTGGCTTCTCACTTCTCTTTGGGGTTCCGTTGACTTTCAGCTTTGGCTGCTTCCCGGGGCTTCTCTCTTTATGGCCTTCCCTATAAGGCCCTTCAGCAATAGGATTAAGACCCATCCTGAGTCAGCGGGGCCACGCCTTGACTGAAGCCCCCATCAAAGGGTCCTGTTTACAAGTGTTCACACCCACAGGAATGGATTAAGTTTAAGAATGTGTTTTTCTGGGATACATACAGCTCCAAACCACCACAGCAATGAACAAGTAGTCTGTGGTGAGATTTGTTGAGATTCTATAAATATCCTGTTATTCATCAAATTTCATTCACTACTTTTGGCATGCATTGATGATTCTTGCCTGAATCAATTATTACTCTAATGTTTGCCAAATAGGGTCTTTTAAATTCCAACAGATGGTCTACATTTATTAATTGGCATTCCACTATAAAATAGAGCTTTCTCTTCTACCCTATTTATTTGCAAATGGGTTCATGACATCTAATTTAATTGATCATAATACTTGATCACTATTTTGATGCTGAAATTGTTCCAGAATTTGTCTGCACAAGCCCCTTTGAGCTGCTGCTGTTGACATGAACCTTCGTTCTCTGAGCATTTATTTACTTTCTGGCACGAAATATTTCAAGCTCATCTTATATTTTTCATGGCTAGCTCTGAAAGCAGCCATTTCTCCTTCGCCATCTTAGTGGAAGGCATTTAGAAACCAAAATCCATGCACTTAGCTGTTCATTGCTACTGGAGTGTCATTGCTTCTAAACCCTCCCAGCAGAAAAGCTGGGAAATGTGTGCAATGTACTCGCACACACATACATCTGATCTGTACCTATATATATCTATCATCTATCTAGCTATCTAGCTATCTATCTATCTCTCCCTCTATCTACTTCCTAATCTCTGTCTCTCTCTCTCTCTCTCTCTCTAAGTACCACAAATTGGATAGCTTAAAGCATCAGAAAATTGTTGTCTCACAATTCTGGAGGCTAGAAGTCTAAAATCTATATGGGAGAATCCTTCTTTGCCTCTTCCTAGCTTCTGGTGGTTTGCTGGGAATTCTTGGGCTTCCATCTCTGCCTCAGTTGTCACATGACATTCTCCCCTATATCTCATGTGTGTCCTGTTGTCCCCTTCTTACAAGGATATTGGTCATATTGGATTAGGACCCTCCCTAATCCAGTTTGGCCCCATCTTAACTAACCACATCTTCAAAGACCCAGTTTCCAAATAACTCATGTTCTGAGGTACCAGGTGTTAGGAGTTGAGCATGTCTTTTGGGAGAACAAAATTCAACCTCCATTCTAATCCAACAGTGTTTATTCTCTCTTCCCTCTTTCCTGCAATTATGAAAAACTTGACTTCTATTAACCTCAACCTATTTACTTCTTCACTCAATCCCCTCTTTGGAGCCAAGTTGCCAGCCAAGTGGGCCGTCTCCTTGGCCTCCATTTTGGCTGCAAACAGGCTATGCCTTCAGCCCAGCTGAATATCCTGGCAGACCCCAAGCTGAGTCCTTGGCCAAGCCTCTGGCACTGGTCCCAGCCCCACTGAACATGCCTGTTGAGATCCTGGCCCCAATAAAGAACCACTTATTTTCTCTTAAAAAGTTTTCCTAAGTGTAATTCAAAGAGCTGGACTGGGTGAATTTTTTTTTTAACTTTTAAGTATGGAAAATTTCAAGCATATTAAAAAGCAGAGAGGGTAGTCAAAGGCTGAGCTTAAACATTTATCAATTCATGGTCAACATATTCCTCCCACTTGCCCCTCCCACCCCAGATTAGGCTTCATACCATTTTAGGCTGGATAGGTTTCACATCCCTTTCTAACTCTAAACATTTACAATAAATCCAGAAATTCAGGGAAGCTTGAATTGTGTTGGCTCTTTACTCTGTTTCCTTCCCTCCCCGCTTCCTCGGCTGAGTGCTATGGTCCTAGCTTTGCTTTGCTGCTTAGTTACTATTCATACACTGACTTCTGCTTCCTGACAAGATGGAGCAACCAGTACTAGCTTTACCCTCTCACCTGAATAATAACCACAAAATGGACAAAATATATGAAACAGCATTTTAAAGACCCTGGAAATCAGTCAATGAAGGCCAGTGATCCCTGAAAAATGGGAAACAAATGAGAGTGAGGCCCCCAGTTGTCACGGTTTCCTGCCTTGTGAGAATTCCCGGCACATGACACAGGGAAGGTGAAGCCAGGTGGAGACTGGCAGATTCCTGAGTGGAGAAGATGAAGCTGCAAGCCCGGGGAGACCAAGGTGGCTAGAGTTTACAAGACAAAGTACCACGGAGGAGAGACAGAGAGAGAGTAAGCATGTGGGGCTGGAGAAAAAAAATAACACCTGGCAGGATAAAGGGGGTCAGTAGCTGTTACTCACACAGGACCAGACACAGTGCCTATTCCCACCAGCCAGAAGAGGAAATCTCGTAATTCATTGGGGAGAGTACTTAGAAGGGTTTTGCTTCAGTAGTGGGGAATTATTATCTGATACCAAAATGTCTCTGGCCTTGCCTAAAAGCAAAACCCAAAAGGTTCAAACCATTTCTAAGCAATTTAACTGCATTCCAGAACAAAATTCAAAAATATTTATGGCAGCAAGCAGGCAGTCATGATAGTTGTGTGATAGGGCTTTCTATTAGTTTTGAATACCTCCAAATAAAATGTGAAATGAAGAAAATACTTTATCTTTTGTTCTCTTCAAGAGAAAATGTACAAGTCAGTGGCTTCCTAACATGGACACTGGCCAATGAAAAGGTTTATTTCATCTGAGGGATACAATTCTATTGGGAAGCACAGGATACAGCAGTCCTGGTGCCTGAAACAGGACAGGATCACTGTCGAGGACAGTACAGACACCAGAAAGCAAATGAGCTTCCCACCAAATGGTGTGGCATCATGAGAAATGAAAAGACAATTAAAGTGAAGAAGATGTTCACGTAGAAATACATGGGTTTGTTGTCTTCTCGCAGAATATGTCCAAGGTGCCTACATGGCGATCTGGGGAGCTCTTTTCAGATTGGAGATACTTTGCTTAGCAACTCTGACTGGTGAGGAAGCTGCAAGATGACTTCAACAAAAGGAGCATGCAGGTAGTCATCGCTGTGTGATATGGCTTGATTTTTCTTTTGAATAGGTCCAAGTAAAATGTGAAATGAAGAAATCATTGATCTTTTAACCTTTTTAAGAGCAAATGCAAAGCTACATGGCTTCCTACCACTGACCCGGCCACTGCAAATACAGAATTCAGCCGAGAGATACAGAGGTAGTAGGAAAAGAGGACACAGCAGTCCTTGGGTCTGAAAGAGTCCAGGATCCCCGTCAACAGCAGATGATGGTATCCACACTTGAATGTGCCCCAGTGGATTCCAGAGTTCTTTATTGAAGTGTGAGGAAAACCCCGGTTTTCAAGTCTGTCAGGGAAATATCCCATCTTGTTTCTAAGCCCAATCACAGCCCTTGAAAAATAATCAGAGAGGGTTTTCCCCCCACAACAGACACATTTGCAAGAAAGCAAGCATCCCAGGTGCACAAATGGAATGTCTCTTTTGAGCATTGAATTTTGGCTTCTTTGCTTGCCCTGTGACTCAATCCTTCTACCTTCAGCTATAGAAAGGTGGTGCTTGCATTGAATTTCTGAATTCAAGTGGATATGGCAGATTTCTCCATGAAATGGCCAGTTCTAGAATCCTGGCCCCTGATGGCCATTCTGCATCTTTAATCTTGATCTGGGTCTACGACAGGACTTCACTGGACCAATCCCATGACTGAGCTTCAACCATGGTCTTGAGTTTGGATCCTGTGCTGTGTGCTGTCAGCCATGAGGGTAAGTTCACAGTCAGGTTGCAAAGTGAATGATAAATTGATTTTGGGATGTGTGTGTGTGTATGGGGGTGCTTTTACTTCTGATTCACAAACAGCACCAGGAGTTTGATTTGTGCTCTTGGAGGGGGAAGTGGCTGCTCCCAGAGGTGGCATGGGTGCTGTGCCAGATTTGAGGAGAAACTAGCAACTTCCTCAGCTTGATGCCTGAATAATGGTGCTGATGGATTTTAACTTCCAGTTAAAGTTTCTCTTGATTTATGGCTTGGGTATGATTTTCTGAAGCGGGTGACCACGCCTCTGGCCTCTCCCACCCCCGCTGCCTGCCCGGGATCTTGGGGTGTTTGGGACCTCACCCCTGGAGAGTGATTGGTTTCACTTTTGCAACCAGCCCATCTTTTTTTTAGCAGATAACAAAATAATTGTTTTATTTGTGTAAAATTAAATATAGTATATAAGCATATATAGAATTACAGTTCCAAAAAAGAGCAATACAAATATATAAATTATGGCAGTTTTTAAAGAAAAGCGTAAGAGCCAAATGCGGTCCAAATAAATTTTGGAACCAACTTGGTTTTCACCACAGTAGGTCCATTTTCTTTTTCTAAATATCTTAGCCCAATTCTGTAAAATAAATTTCAAACACCAAAGAGAAAAAAAAAGAATATTTACGGGAATACAAAAATATCTAGCACCCAATAAGGTACAATTCACAATGTATGACATCTAGTCAAATACTATCAGGCAAGCAAAAGAGAAGGAAAATTCTACCCATAATGAGGAAAAAACTCAACCAATTAAAAGCAAACCAGAACTGACAAAAATGTTAGGACTAGCAGACAAGAATATTAAAACAGTTGTTATTATTTTATTCCATATGTTCTAAAAGTTAAGTGGAAACACAGAAAATATAAAAAGATCCATACTGAGCTTCTATAGATTAAAAAAAAAAAAAAAGCAATGTCTGGGAAGAAAAATACACTGAATGGGATTAAATTTAGATTAAACATTGCAGAAGGAAGGATCAGCAAATTGGAAGACAGAGCAAGAAAACTACCCAGAATGAAGCACAAGGAGAAAAGGAATTAAAAAAAATTAACAGCACACCAGTGAGCTGTGCACAACTTCAAGTGGCCTAATAAATACATAAGTGAAGTCTCCAAAGCAGGAGAGAGGCAGAAAAAAATATGTGAAGAAATAATGGTCAAAAGTTTCTAAAATTTGATGTAACCTATAAACCCAGAGACGCAAGATGATCCATGAACTCGAAGCACAGGAAACACAAAGAGACCGACACCAAGGCACACCATAACCAAATTGCTCCAAACCAGTGATAAAGAGAAAAAGCAGCCAGAGAATAAAAGACACATTATATACAGAGGGAAAAAGAAAAGTATGGTAGCAGATTTCACATGAAAAATAATGCAAGAAGGAAGACAGTGGAGTATAAAAGAAAAAAATACTACAGGAAAAAAACCAACTTATTCTGTATTCAGTGAATATATCTTTCAAAAATGAAGGTTAAATAAGGACTTTCTCAGATATACAATATCTGAAAGACTATTTTAGCTGTGAAATAGTCACTATAGCAGACTCACGCACACTATAAGTTAAAGGAAGACCTTCAGGCAAAAGGAAAATGATACCAGATGGAAAAAGGGATCCACACAAAGGAATGAAAAATACTAGAAATGGCAACTACATGGGTAAGTATATAATATTTTTCCTCATTAATATTTTAAAAATAATTAGCTATTTAACAAAATAATAACAATGAATATGGGGTTTATAAAATATGTTAATATAAAATGCATAATGATGTATGACAATAATACTACCAAGTCTGTGAGGGAAGAAAGAAGTATAATATTGTAAGATCCTTAACTATATATGAAATGATACGGTATCCACTGAAGGTAGACTGTGATGAGTTAAAGAGGTATACTTTTGTATCATATATGTATGGCTTTGCAATTTTTCTCACAACCCTCCAGATCTTTCCTTTTTAGTTAGCATTTCATTTCTTAGTAGCTACACAGCAAGCCTTGAGAAATAACTGCTCATGACTGATAAAGTATGCTTAGACTTGTCTCCCACGAAACTCCAAGAATAATCTATTCTGTGAGCTGTTTAACCCCCTTCATATCAATAGAAAGATGTAGCTTCAGCCTTACTGACAAAGCATTGTAAATGCTCATTTTACATAGTTATTGTAAAGATGTAATTTCTGCCTTGCTGGGAAACACTGTGAATGTCCAGTCCTTGATTGATTATCTCCTGAACGCTGTACTTTTTAATCATGCTCCCCCCTCACATGCCCTCCCTATCTGCACATAGACATGTGGTATAAAAGAATCCTCTTGCTTTGTGGCAAATGGGCTTGAACCTCGGAAGTGCCACACTCGTGGCCTGCCATCTCAGAGAGTATTTAGGCCACGACCAGGCTTGGGTCCACCACCACGTGAAGAGCTTCCCCACATAAGCCCCCTATTAAATGCTTGCCAAACTGGACTTGTCCAAGTCTTTCTTTGGTCTGACATATTCCTCTCTGTTTTATAGGAAACTGTCATTTTACATGGCTCCCTGCTATACTCGAAACAACTTTAAACCCAAAATCAACTACTAAATAACATAACAAAGAGTTATAATTAACAAACTAAGGAGCAAAATGGAATCTTAAAAATACACAATTGATCCAAATAAAAGCAGATAAAGAGGGGAAAAACAAAGAACAGATGGAAATAGAAAACAAATAACAAGAGAGTAGATTTTAACCAAACACTTAAATAATCACATTAAATATAAGTGGTCTAATCACTTCAGTTAAAAGACAGAAATTGTCAGATTGCATGAAAAAGTAAAATTAAGCCAGCCTAAAAAGAAGGCATTTTAAATGTAAAGACACAAATAGCTTCAAAGGAAAAGGATAGAAAAAATATAGCATGCTAACACAAATCAAAAGAAAGCTGGAGTGGCTATATTAATCTCAGACAAAATATGTTTCACAGAAAAAATAATAATAGGAACAGAGAAAGTCACTTCATAATGATCAAGAGGTCATTTCATCAGGAGATAGCAATCCTAAAAGTTTACACACCTGAAACAGAGCTTCAAAATACATGAATAAATTATAAAATTCTGCTCTATATAAGTTTTACTTTAACTTTTTATATTCATTAATTACAATTTGTATTTTCCCTTTTTAATATTAGATAATTTTAATATTTTAGAAGTAAAACATATATAAAATTTTTAATATTTTGATTTGTTACATTTACTTTGATTTACATTTTTGATAAAATTAAACTTAAGTTGTTAGATTTTCAACATTATTTTTCATCTTTTTATCCTTTAGATTACTATCATTAGAACAAAATGATATGAAATCTAATTATGACTATTTTCCTGAAGTGAAGACAAGAACAATAAATTATATGGACTAAAAATGTCATAATTCATGAATTATATTTATTTTCATTATTCGTCAAAATGTCTAGTAAATTTGGTCATTGTTTTCAACTTTTAGTGAAAACTTTCATTCTTCAAAGGATTGTTTTTTTTTTAGGAGGCACCAGGATTGACCCTGGGACCTTGTACATGGGAAGCATGTGCTCAACCACTGAGCTACACCTGCTCCCCATTATATTTTTCATTTTTGTCATTGTTTGGTTATATTTGCCAAGGTAGGATGAAAAACATATTTAACAGTTTGTTAGCTTCACTTATAATTTAAAGCTATTCGGACATAAATGGAATGTTGGTCTCTATTTGGACTCTTTTCTCTCTGGCAGGGGTGGGTCACAGGTTTTGAGAGGCAGAAACTTGGACATTCACAATTCCAGACATTTTCTGTACATTTCACGGGTTGACAGGTTCCCTAAAACCCATCCATGTTCCTAGGAAGCAGCAGGCCTGGCCCCAAATCTCCTATGCATGGCTGCCATTTCAGTTTCCTGAAGCACAGTACTGAAACTGCCATCTCCCACCCCTTCCCTACACTCCTTCAGGGGCTTCCATTTCTTTACCCAATAATTCTTCAGTCCGCCACTTAAAGCGTTCTGCCCGCCAACCTCAGCGCACCGGACCAGACTTGTCTCCTCACATTTCCTCCGTGTAACCCAAGTCGAAGTCGCTGCCAATTAGGGACTTGCTGCTCTCTGAGTATAGCTCCATACTACCCAGTTTCTCTGGCGTTATTTATAGAATTTCTATAACTTTTGACCTGAAATTCCATTTTCCTTATCTCTGCTTATTGAAGTTGTACCATTATTCAAGGTTCCTTGTAGTCTTTTCTTCCTACCCCCACTTACCCTAATACAATCTCAAGACCCCCTTTTGTGCTCATTAATTCACTCATCCTTCCTCCCTCCCTCTTTTCCTCCCTCCCTTCGTCTTCCTTCCTTCCTTCCTTCCTTCCTTCCTTCCTCCCTCCCTCCCTCCCTTCCTTCCTTCCCTCCCTCCCTCTTTCCCCCCTCCCTCCCTCCCTCCCTTCCTTCCATGAACTTCGCTGCTGGGTATTAAATACTCTAATGGGACCGACAATTCCTGCTCTGGGAGGGTCAGAGATTCCTAGTGGGAGCTGATGCAGCCCAGGCTGGAGGGCGAGGAGACACAGAGAAGGGACAGCCTGCTGGGGCTCAGAGCCGGGCTCTGCCAGCACCACTGGCTCCCTGGGCCAAGCACCTCCCCTCCCTCTGCCTGCTTTATCTATAAAACCGAGGTAACGGGCTCCCACCTTGTAGGGTCGGCACTCAAGGAGTAATGAGTTACATACAAGGGACTGAGAAAAGGGCTGGGCAAGTTGGACACACTCAGTCTATACGTAACCATATCAATAATAAATGCTGTCATTATTACCATGGTCAGTGGCGGGAAGTGGCAAGTGAGATGAGACGTTCCTGAAAAGTTGTCTGAGAACCCTGCGTGCTCCAGTGCTTGCTGAAGAAGATCAAACACAGCCTTTGGCAGGACTCCTCTTCCTTGCTGACCTGGAGCTGGCTCTGCATGTCTGAGGCGCATTTGATGCCATCTGTCCAAATGGCCAGTTCATTATCTCATGACCCGAAGGTGGCTTGGCAAGGCCATTACACCTCCATGCATTTGTGTTGCTGTGGATCTGATAAAGTTTGCATAAAGTTTTAAAAACTAAAAAGGGCTCTTATGTAAGGCTGTATCACAACTTCCTCTTCCCGAGCAAGGCAGGGCACTTGTGGGAGTAGAGCCAGAAGACAGATGTTTAGAATTGACATGTCACAGGAAGTGCAGGGGGCCAGTCAGCAAGCAGGTAAATGGCCTTTTAAAATAATGTAAAATGTTTTGTTGACGTGGAGAGTGTTTGGAAGCTGGTGATGGGCTTTCGGTTATGGGTGGTACTTTTCCTGGTTGGACGAGCTCTTGAGGCTTAAATGAGACAAGATGTGTGAAAGCACCTGTAAACAGCAAGAAGGAAAGGTGAGAGGGAGGGAGGGCGACAGAAGAAGAGTACACTCCAAATTTATTCCTCTGGCAATAGCCAGAGAAGTCTGCTTGGCATTTGAACTTACACACACTAAGGAGTGTTTTGTATGGCATTGTCTTTGAATTTAAATCCACCCACTTTTTAAACTAAATGCAGGGAAGCGGCTGTGGCTCAATCAGTGGGGCTCCCGTTTGCCATATGGGAGGCCCCGGGTTCGGTTCCCGGGGCCTCCTGGTGAGGGCAGGCCCGCCCGCACGGTGTGGTTGGCTGACCCAGCGAGCACAAGCGGCAAGGGGTGGATAAATGAATAAATAAATAAAATCTTAAAAAAAAAAAAAAAAAAAAAAACTAAATGCATTTAGTGCTTTGACTTTGCCGAGCTGTTTGCTTCCTTACTTTGTTCCTTGAATGCCATGTAACCCGTTATACACGTTCACCTTTAGAACTGCCGAGTTGCATTTCGTGGCACAGGACACTTAAGGTCGACTACAGGCAGAAAATTGATGAGTAGCTGAGTGGAAACATGGCAGGTTTCGATAGATCACTTTTATTGAGAGTTGAGTCGGTCTTTGCTATGGAAATAATTTATAGGGCAATGTTCCATTGGAGGGAAAAGGGAAATGCATGGTATTTGTCACGATGATGACAAATATGTTTCAGTACCAGTGGAAAAAGAGCAAGTTGCACAGAAAATGTGACCCCATGCCAGCTTCTTGGTCGTGGTAACTATTTCAGGCTCGTGGGTAGAAGGCTGAGCAGTTTGGCTGAGTTAGCATCACCCCTGCCCTAGACCTTCTCGCTTCGCCCTTGCAGGCGTGATTCCGGCTGTTGAAGCGCCGCAGGAGGCTGGGGGCACGACGAGGCGGGGGCAAGGCCTTTCCCCTCCACAAGCCTGGGGGGGCCCCAGGCCTCGCGGCTTCCTGCTGGTGCAGCTTCGGGGCCCGGCACCCCTTCCCGGCTCCCCACCTGCCCCTCCCGGCCGGCGGAGCACGTGCTCCTGCAGGCCCCGCGCGAGGGCCCCGCGCCGCACCGCAGGCTGGCGGACACCAGCACAGCTTCCCCCACAGCCCGCAGGCCTCTCCGCACCTGGCTGGCTGGAGCGTCCCGCCGCGGAGGCCGGGGGTGCGCAGGGGAAGCGGCCGGCGTGGGGCAGCTCCCGGCCTCGCTCATCTGCAGGCCCGCGCCTCGCCTGCGCTCCTGGGCCGGGCGTGCGGGCTCGGCCCTGCGCGGGGCCCGGCTTCTGCAGCCCAAGCACAGCGCCACGGGCCCCGGCAAGCACGAGGGGCGCGGGTGGGCCTGTGCCCTGCGCTCCCCCCACTGCACGGGCCCTCGCCTTCCCGACCACCTGCCCGGGACCCTCGCCTCACGCCACTGCTCAGCGCCCCCGCACCGGTCTCCTGTCCCCTGGAGCCTTCCCTTGCAGCACTTGAGAGGCGCCCTTCTGTCGGCTCTGGCGTGCGTGTGGCATCCGATGCTCCTCTGCGCCTTTTCTCTCGCTGCTTTTAAGATTTGTCTATCCCTAACTTTGAGCAATGCGATTATGATATACCTGGTTTTTGTCCTGTTTTTGTATGCTTTGGGGCAGAGGTAGGCAAAGAATTCTTAGATGTGACTCCAAAAGCAAGATCCATAAGGAGTGGCTGTGGCTCCACGGTTGAATGCCTGCTTCCCACATGGGAGGGCCCAGGTTCAATGCCCAGCCCCGGTATCTCAAAAAAATAAATAAATAAATAAATAAAAAATCCGTAAAAGGAGCAATGAAGTAGACTTTATCAAAATTAAAGTCTTTTAATTTAATTTTGCTGTGGAAGAACCTATGAAGAAGGAGAAAATATTTGCAAAACACACCTCTGAGAATAGCCTAGTATCTAGAGGTTATAAAGACCTCTTGGAACTCAATAGTAAAACACAAGCAACCCAGTTAACAAAATAGGCAAAAGACATGAACACATAGTTCACCAGAAAGGAGACAGGGATGGCAAATGTGCAAGTGGAAAGATGCTCCCCATCATTAGCCATTAGGGAAACACGCTAAAGCCTTCATGATTCGTCTATCAATACAGCTAAAATTTAAAAATAGTGATCACACAGAAGACTGCATATTGTGATTTTATTTATATGAAGTGTACAGAACAGGCAAATCCACAGAAACAAGATAGGTTTGTGGTTGGTTGCAGGAGAGGTGGGGGATGGGGAGCTAACAGGAAGGATCTTCTTTGGGCGATGATGAAAGAGTTCCAGAATGAGATTGTGAAAATGGTTGTGAACATACCAAAGACCACAGAATTGTGCACTTTGACGAGGTGGACTTGGTGGCACGTGAGTCGATGATCACAACGCTGGCAGGCTTGTGGAGGGACTGGTGGGAATGAAAAGGGGCAGCCAGCTGGGAACCGGCCTGGCAGGTTCTTACTAAACACCCGCAGCCCAGCAAGCACACGCTTCGGCGTTTCTGCCAGAGAACTGACAACTGATGTTCACACACGAATCTGTCCATGAGTGTCCACAGCGGTTTTAGTCGTGGTCCGGAAACACTGCAAGCAAATGAGACGTCCCTCAGTGACCAGACACCGGGTGGCCCTGCGTGGGATGTCCCCCGCGGTGACACGAGTGAGCTCCTAATGCCCCCCAGGGGACGTGCTCAAAAAGTGGTTCCATTTCCACAACTCTCTCGAAATGACAGACCAGTGGAGGGGGACAGACAGTGGCTGCAGAGGGACAAGGACGGGGCAGGTGGGGGACGGGTGCCGATGCAGAGGAAGGTGACGGACAGGTGCTTCCTCGGCTGTGCCCGTGGGTGCACAGACCCACGCAGGGACTGGGACTGCGTGGCACTGCGCACACACGTGGGGATGGAAGCTAAAAATGGTGAAAACAGTAGCCGAAGGCCAGTTTCCGTCTTGATGGTGCGTTATATAAGAGGTCCCCACTGCGGGGAGCTGGCTGGACGGAACACAGAGTCTTTGGACTGTTTTTGCAACTTCCTGTGAGTCTATAATTATTTCAAAATAAAAAGTTAAAATGGAAAGATAAGGCCATAACCCCCCAGGACTAATCGCCGAATTCGACACATGTAGCTATATGAAATTAGTTTATGATAAATGAGTAATACGGTATTTCAAATGGGAGGGTGAAACGTGTTATACTGCCAGCAAATTGTATTAGCACAGTTGACTAGTCTTTGGGAAAAAGTAAAAAAAGCTATGTTATTTCTTCCTTTCCTTCACCAAAATAAATTGTAGACTCTAAATTCCAAAACTGATACTCAGTAAATATGGTTGAGTTGATGGGTATGTGATTTAAACACGTGAAAGCGTCGTTTTGCTGTTCAGGACCTGTCCCCCCTTCTGGGAGCCGCAGCTCTGGGGGCAGCCACCCCCAAGGGCTTCCTGCAGCACTCCAGGGCAGGGCCAGCCTGGGGACTGCGCAGCTCCTTGCTGTGTAAGAAGATAATGGGGAGAATCCGGGTTCTCGGCCAGAGGCTTTTCTCCTGTGGTCCTAGTCAGCGCGCCGTCACTGCGAGCTCCTAGAGCCGTGGATGCCGCCGGGGGGGTTCAGCCAGAAAGAGCGGTCAGGTTAATGGATGTGTTTGAAAATCCACTGACAGGAGGCACAAATGACGGGCAGACCTAGTGGGGGAAAACTCCATGTGAGAATGTACAGGAAGATTTTAAACCAGAAAGAGCTGTCAGATTTATTTATGTTTGAAAAAGCACAGCAGAAACAAACAAATGATTGGACAGACTTTCATGGGGGAAAACAATAGTGAGAACGTTGAAGAAAGGTTCCTAGGGCGCAGTCTTAAAGCCTCGGTCTTTCTCATCTGAAGGAGGATAAAGAGCAAAAGTAAAGAAGTTGAGCGAGGGCCATGGGTGCCTTTGGGGAAAAGTAGCACAGCCCTCAGGTCCCACCTTCGCCTCCTGAGGTCTGTCTCTACCTGAAGCGCTTCACGCCTCCACTTCCCTCAGGGTATGGTGAGCAGACAACCACCCGCAATGGCTCACGTTCAGAATTTAATTCCTAGCCAAAAATGCTTGCTGCTGCCGGCAGCCCACATTGAGGTTCGGTACCGATTAGGGTTAGGATCAGCTAGGAATGGCAGCAAGTCCCAACAGCAAAGGCTTAAACAAGGTAGACGTCCATGCCTCTCAGTTCAAGTTCCAGAGGTAAGCAGTCGAGAGGTGTCGGGGTCCAGGGCCCGTCCAGCTTGTGGACCTTCCATTTGTAGCTTCCACCTCATGGCCTAAGACGGCTGCTCCAGTTCTAGCCATCGTGTCCACATTCCAGCCAGCAGGAAGGAGAAAGGTACAGACGGTGCACACGCTGTTTCCACTGACACGCTGGGCCCAGACCTTAGACAACTGCCTCCACCTATCCACACTGGGGGCAGGAATTTGTCTTTACACCTCTGGCTAAAATTGGGGGTTTACTAGTAAGGGAAGACAGGAGCTGTCTTTGCCACAGGTGCCAGCTCTTCAAGGCCCTCCCAGGTGTGATCTCGCCTCCCACCTAGACAATTTCCACCATCCCCTAACCAGTCTGTCTTCCTCCAGCTCTGAATTCTCCTAATTCACTGTTTTTCTTGTCAATTCAAATCGCAGGTTTCATTAAGTCACTCTCTTGTCCCACATTCTCCAAGGACCCTTTTCCTCAACATGACGAAAGTCCTCCAAGTGCCTACAGCTTTGCCTCCCTCTGCTACCCCTTCCCAGGGTACATAGGGGGTCACTCCTGAAAGCCCCTGAGGGCTCAGCCCCCACGACTTTCCTCAGGAGGGCCCTCACCAGAAAGATGCCCACCACAGCCCATCCTGAGGTCGTTTCTTCTATAAACTCATTCTTCCCCCTCCTCTGAATCAGGCACTGTTCTCCTGCTGCCTTGCATTACAATGAATTGTAAAATTTTATACCCACAACCACGAGTGGATTGAAATCTGCTTTGTCTTCACTACAGCTCATTCCTCTTTGTAGTCCTAGCACTAGCCCCTGGCATTTTACCTAATTGCTGCAAAATGCATGTTTATTAAATGGAATTGATATGAAAGCATTGACTTGATAGAAGGAAAGAGATAAATCTTAAGTCAGCTTTCTTTGGATAAAGCATTCATTTAAGCAGAGTTAAATAGATGCCTTGTC